>VZRZ01000277.1:2024267-2174652 GCA_013398175.1 Climacteris rufus | reverse complement strand
GGCGCCCTCCCCGTGCGGCCGGAGGATGGGTGCCCACGCGCGCCGCGCTGCGCGGAGCGGGCACCGGGGTGCACCCGGGCGGCTGCACCCACGCCGCGGCACCCGGCCCGGTCCGCGCCGGCAGTGAATGTTGACGCTGTAGCGCGGGGCTGTGCGGGGCACGGACGGCTGTGTGCTAGCCAGGCCGGGCAGCCCTCCCGCCAGCACGGCGCTGAGCACCCGGTAGGCACAGAGCACCCCTCGCGCACAGACCTGGCCCTGTGGCACACAAAGTACACGTGAAGAGGAATTGGGCACAACCTGCACCGAGGTGCAACGAGCAGGGCCACAGCACAGCCTTGCCCTACGAAGCTGTGACACACCTGCGCACAGCTGCCCGCCCCGACCTACCGGGACTGACCTCGCACACACCGTGCCGCACGACACAGTGCCCTGCAGGCACTCCCAAGCACCCAATCTGCCCAAGGGCATACAGCAACACAGAGAAACACACCAGCCCGAAACAGCGACAGTCCATCCCCTTCAATACATGGTACAGCAAAGCCACACAACCTGCACGATGGGATGTGAGGCTCTGCAGCCCTCCCCAAACACCTGCTACTCTGCAAAGTACATTTTCTGTGCCACGTGGTCACCCAGTATTGCTCGCTGTGTCTTGCCTACCATCAGACCACATACAACATAATGTACATACACAAACCATTACAATCATAACAGGTCAATCTACACACGGAGGTGTGTACTACTGAAAATCACTGCAAACCAAAGAAAAGGCAGTACAAAAATACCGCTAAACCACAACATGACATCACACAGCACAAGGGACTATTGCTGCAGTAAAGCTGCCCCACCAACTCACATTAGCATTCAAAAAGGCAGTCCAAGCCGTGTGCTGTATGACATAACCAAAAGACAGTACCAGAGATGTTGCGGTGGAAGTGGGCCAGAACACATAAGCTGTAGTGAATAGTGAAATTTGGGGATGAGTTGAGGACAGAGCCGCATAAACTCCAGCAAGTGGGAAGTTCATCCCGGTTCCTTAGGAACAGGTACAAGTGGAGTGTGGGACTGATACAGTGGTAAATAATTCCTCCTTGCCTTTTCGAATCTGAAAATGTCTGCCACCAGCCCACAGCATTTCAGAGCAAAGCACAGGGAAATAATCTATTAAGCCATATACAAAACTACTTTCACTCGGTATGTATGTTTGCATGTGCAAGTGAACAAATGTGCATCCCATATGCTTTAAGCCATAGAAAAATTACTTTCTTTTTCCCTCCAGAGCAAAGAAGCAATGCAAAAGAATAGGCACCGTGGGTAAGGTAGCACAGCTTGCAGGCCAGAAACACCTCCAGAGTGGGTAGGACAGTGCTGGGGCAGCTGAAAGGTTCCCTGGAGTCAGCCCATGTGGCCATGCCAGACTCACCACTGTGTGCCAGCTCAGCCCCAAGGCAGCTCACCGCTGGCTCCCAATAGCAGAACAGGGCCCAATGGTCTGTGGGTCAGCACCATCGTAAAGCATTCAGCATGTTAAATGGTTATTCCTCCCAAGGAAGGACCAGCAAGTCAGCTAGGCTATGAAAATGATTCACATGAAAAATACTCAAGGAGGAGAAAAATGGAAACCTTAGTATAATTCCTAACAGTTTCTGTAAGCTGGGTTTGTAAGGAGGGAGCAATAGGGTTACCTGGGGCAAGGAGCAACAGCTCCTCACACCTCTCTTTGCTCCTGAGAAATAGTAAGGGGGAGCAGTCCCACACAGCAGCCTCAGAGCTGAATCAGCAGGAGTGGGAGACAGGAGTTCAGGGCACTCCTCTAGTTCAGCTGCTGACATGCTACTGGGAAGCCTGGGTCCCTGTGCTTGTATGGTTTTGGTTACAGAGTACAAGGGATTCTTCGGTTAATAATTGACTGTGAACATAAAGGCTTTTCTTTCTCTCTTTCCCTCTCTGTTTATAAGCAAGTCTGACACATTGAGGAAAAAATGTGGTATGATTTTCTTTTTTCTCAGGTTCTGAAAAGTGCAGGTGTTATGCACTGTAACTGGACTTGGATAGAGCTTGTTGACAGAGAAAATGTCTTGTGTATGACCACATAAGAAAAAAATTAAAACAATTTTTTCCCAAACATCATATCTGAAGCATAAGCAGCAGGTTTAAAAGTGGCTATGATTAGGCTATAAGGACTATAGCTGTTCCAGAAAGAAAGAAAATAAAGTGTTTTCTTTAAATGTGCATGCTTAGTATCTTACAGAAACTGAGATTGTATTTAATTATCACACATCAACAAGGAGGAGTGAGGAAAGGTTGCAGAGGAATCACCAGTGTGTTTACCGTTTGCCAGTGTTTGTTTGAAAGTTATGCATGGTATTGCTAATAAGACATTATTGTGTTCTAGGTGAATTACACATTTGTTTATGCTGAAACAGTCTGAAAGTCTTTGAAGCCATCTGGTAACAATTAACACCTACACATCAAGGTTTTGCCAGTAAATATCTCTGGGACTTCAGTCTGCACAACTTTCTGAAAAGAAACTCTTTCCTTTACCAGAGAATTGGCCATGATATTTTTCTTCTCAGGGATGGTGAGCACTTTTCCAAAAGTAAGTTCCTCCAATGCAGTAACAGTGTGACAATAAAAGCTGTCATATTGGCACAGCTAAGAAGCCAAGTATGGGAGGACCAGGAGTGTTGAACTGGAATTCAAACAAAACACTTCTTCTTAAGAAACTATACCTTGAGTTGCAATAGGGTGAAAGAGAGATAAGGCTAAGTTTTACTTATCAGATTTCTACATCATTTGCCCCTGCATGAGATCATCAGGAATTATGACCAAAAAATACTTTCTGGAAAAAAAAAATCCCCTGTACCTCTGAGAGCTGAGCAGCTGCAGAGTCACATACACTTTTTCTTGTTGGACACACAAAACCTCTAAGAACTGGCTCATCAGTATGTCATCCTTACATCCACTTTAAACTTACACAGAGTAAAATACAGCAACTTTTAAAACTGACTAATAATGAGGTCTTGTTTTTACTATACTCTTGTACATTTGAAAGGGGCTGTCTGCTTGGTTCTGTGACAGAAATCTAAACCGTGTTTCATTCTAAGCAGATCATCATCCAGCTAATGCTCTAAGCAGCATAAACTGGCTTTGCCCCCCAGAGAAGGACTTCTGCTCCCTCCTGGCCCCAGCTGTTTCTTCCCATCCATTCCCTTTCCTGTGCCAGCATGCACAGTTGTAGGTCTGTGCAGTGAGATGCTGTGGAAATTAATTTTTTTGCCAGATTAGCTTTCAGCCAAAGCAGTTCTGCAGAAAGCAGAAAATCGGGAGAAATCAGAAGTCAGTTCTGTAATGGTTTTTAAAGCCTGTGCTTGCTCGAGGGAGGACATGGCACAGCAAGACAGCAGCTTTTTTCTTTTGATTTATATCAGGTTACAGTACATTGCAGGCAGCCTAGTTATGAGTTTCAGACACAAATACATATCCATGAGATAATATTCATAACATTCAGATACCAGTTTCGTGAGAGGGGATGAGCAGACTTAATAACTCATTGTCACTGGAGATTACTACTCTTGACTTCCTCCCTTTCCATCATCCTTTCCCACCTGATGCTTCTTGGCTATCTCCATGAGCCATTTCAGTGCATCACTCTGGTAGAAAACTAACACAGAAAAAAGGAAAACATTATTTTCTTCTTTGTTGGCAGGTTAAGGCCACTCAGGGAAGGTTCTGACACATCCCAGAACAGGTTAGAGGGCAAGGGCAGGGCCCAGCAGCTGGGAGCAGGAAGGGGAGTGGAGAAGACCTCCACTTTCATCAACCACAATAAGTCCTTTGCCCAAACAATGGCCTTAGCTAATCTACCGCACTTTTCATGTGGGTTTGTACTACAACTGACTGGTCTGATGTCCCCTCTGGCTCCTCTCCACACATGCTGTGGGCTGTCAGATCTGTGCATTCAGTTCCTGAACTCCTGAGTATTGAATGGGAAACTCTATAGCCACCACACAAGGTGCTGACCAGGTATAAGCTCACTTTACAACACCATCAGCCCTTGTGCTAGGCCAGCCCTGCATGTGAAAGCACAGGCTTCCATGTCTCCTGCATTGTTTTGCAGGACAGCAATGTAGCCACAGCTCCATGCCTGAGCCGGTCACATTGGTACTGCTGGGATTTTCCTGCTGGACAGATGCTGTCCCAGTAATGCAGCCCCACTCACATCCCTGCCCTCCCTACTGGCCATTCATCCCACAGTGGTACTGCATTAGCACCAGCCAGAGGAGCAGAATTTAAAACTTCTGAAATAATATTTTAATAAGTTGAATGCCTCTTGCACTTTCTTTGCTATAACTGGAAATTGAAATAAGGATAGTCATCACTTTGCTTTTATATCTATGAGGCTTTGTCTAAAGATCCCAAAAAAGTCAGTGAAGAATTGCAATCACTGTGCCAGCAGACATGGACTGGTTAAGCAACTTGCTTAAAAACACAAAGGAATTTTTCCTAGTTTTGCTGCTAACAGAACAAAGTTTTGACCTTTAGTTTTTGGCTCTGAGCAGTGTCTCTTTCCTACACCACCACCCATTAGGCATTTAACTATTTGACATCAGTAGCCAGGGTTGCCGAAGAAGATGCTGCTAGAACACTATTGACTCAGCCTCTTTTCTGCCATTAATAAACCATGTAAGAGGAATACAGTCAATCTGAGTTCAGGTACCTTAAAAAGTCCTAATATAGCCTCAAGATATTATTATTACAGGTATGTTTTGTTCTGGGGTTTCAGACTGGAATGGATTTGGGGATAAAGTTGAACTAGATGAAAAGAAAATAAAAAACTTTATCATTTAAATCAATCTCATAATCCCTGGAGATCTGCTTTGTGATTTTTCAAACTTTTTTCTGGTAACACAGTAAAATATATTTGTTTACTACTTACTGAATGTTGTTACCAGTAAACCCTTCAATTACTAAAGGCAAAAAGGGTCATAATTTCTGCTGTTTATATTTTGCATTTCTCCCAGCTTGTATAATGAAAATCAATAAAACCACTTTCACTGCCAACTCTCAGTGGTACAATGTGGGTGAATAAAGAGAAAGCAAAATAACAAATATTCTTGGGAACTGCAGTAGAATTTTAAAAAATACAATAAAAAAATCTGTTTACAATCTATATAAAATCAGGTTCTTGCCAAAGTTTAATTTGAACCTAATTTAAAGTGGAAATAATAAAAAAATAAATCGTGAGACTTGCAAAGCAAGATGATTCTCAGTTTCCATTCATGATGCCATCCCTACTTCACCTTGGATTTTCTTTCTGCTCATATAACTATATTGATTTAGCTCAACAAATACATTTTTTTAATATCTACACTCTACAAGGATCTGAAAGAAGAGTGTGCTTGAATATCCAATACTACATCCCCTGCAATATCAAAATAAAAGTCTGGAACCGGATGGGAGAAACCCACTTCCAGTTAGTCTAGGTGGGCTCCAGATGAGAAAGGCTCCCTTCTCCCTGCTGCCACTCCAGGAAAGTTAAGGGGGAGCTGGCAGAGCCCTCTCCTGAGCCGGGCTGTACTAACCTATGCTGTGGGAACCTCTGCATCCTTCCAGCTCCCACTGGCATCAGCTATACCTGTCAATGTATGTATGCCTGTCAGAGAAAAGGCTGAATGCACAAGAGCTGAACACTGAGGGCCAAACCCCACCCCACAGTGTGGAAAGGAATGTTTTGCTCACCAGATAATGATTTGTTTACAGTTAATTAAGCATAAGAGCTGTTGATAACAAGCTCTGTTTTCAGTGTGGGCAGGAGATGGCTCTGTCTAAATAGGTCTGAAGAACATTAACATTCTTAAAAGTTCGACAGGTGTAGAAATTAGTCCCTCGAAAAAAACAAAGGTATGTTCAGAGAAATCCAGAGGGGAAGGAAAATCTTAATAGAGCCCTAGGGGAGATTTATGTATAAAAGTTACATATTTAAAGACTTTTTAAAAATAGTCCTCAGCCACAAAGTTATGTAAACACCTTAGTGATACAGTCTCTAGGATATACAGAAAGAGAGAGAAAGAAAAGCCTTTTGAAGCTAGCTTAAAGGCATAGGTGGATATAATCCTAGATTCCTTTTTTATTTGTGTTCACTTACCTTAAAAGAATCTTACTGTTTTCACTTTGACAAGTAAATTCTGCTTTTCTCCAATCTCCACTGCATTTTGTATGAAAGGTGATTTTGTGGTCCATGACCAACAAACACTAAGGTCCCATTTATCACTTCATCAGAGTTTCATTCTTGTTCTATGTGATGTATCTTGTGCAGGATCAACAAGATGTTTCCCCAGGACATCTAAGAAGGAAAAAGTCCTCTTCTGCTCTGCAACAGCACAGAAAGATACAGCATTTTGTGGAAGACATATTTTGTGTTAGGGAATGTTATCAGGTAATGAGATGGTAGAGAGCATGCCCAACTCTGGACTTTCTCTGATTCTTCACAGTCAGCTAAACTACAAAGTACAGGTTTAATAAGTGTATGATAATATCAGCTGTGTACTATCACCTGGGATTTGTTCTGAGCTACCCATCCCTGATGATCTTCCTCATTTCCAGGTAGCTCAATGTGCAAACAGGGTATATGGTAAATTGAGGTTATGCAGAAGCATACAGGCTGCCCCGAAAATCAGTCAGGCTTAACTTTTTCCTCACAGGGATTTTTGGACAAAAAATCTTTAGCAGTTGCACACGAAGAATTCTCTGGAGCTAGAAAAGAAAACGAAGGTTCTGCCCTTTACTACAGCACTGACAAAAGAGATTCATGTTAAGATCCTGGGGTCTGTCCAATTAGTTCTGATACAGAACGTCTTGTCTTTAATATGTGTTTTAGAACCCATGTCCATGGGATGCTCTCATGTCCTGGGACAGCTTTGCAGTGATCTGCTCTCCTGACCATGAGGCTGGACGCTCGTCCCGATTCCTTAGGAGAGTGCTGCTCTCTTCCCAGGCTGGCTTGGAACTGCTGCACAGCAGAGCTGCATTTGCTTACTTATCTGAGCAAGGGGATGTTACACCAGCTCTCTGTTCTTCCCACCCTAAGGCTACTCCTGTAGCAATGCAATTTATTCATTGCTCCTTGCTCAAAGCTGTGCCTAAAGGCATAATATGGCCTTTGATTATCCAAGAGAAAAAAAAAAGCAAGCTTTCAAGGGCCACCACTGGTTTCTATTTAATAGTAAGTAATTTCTACATTCTGTTTACTTCTAGCTTTTAACACTCATTTCTTTTACTCTGGGTTTCATTAGTTGTTTTTGGGACTGGGGTGGTTTTACAGCCATTGTTTGTGCGGCTGTTGATGGCAACATCTATATTTGCCATAATCTGGCTAGTATCTATAATTTTAATTATTATATG
The DNA here is from genome assembly GCA_013398175.1 of Climacteris rufus. Lineage (NCBI taxonomy): Eukaryota > Metazoa > Chordata > Aves > Passeriformes > Climacteridae > Climacteris > Climacteris rufus. Next base: position 2,167,245 of record VZRZ01000277.1, on the reverse strand, counting down.
TGATTTTAAATGTCTATTTCAGCACAAAATCAATGAGAAGACCATTTTCATCAGAGCCAAAGATGCAGGCTTTTAAAAAGATTCTCATCAATTCTCAGTTTTCTGTTTATTTTCTTTTGCTTTTTCCCTTCCATCCTTCCAGGCTATTTTGTACTGTCTAGTTGTATGAGCTACAGATGCTAGAAGTTTTTACCCATTCTCCAAAGCTGAAGGATTTGCTCAAAATATGGAAAAACTGTGGGCTCCCAGGCCAGATCAGCCTTGGGAGAACTCAAAGAGAGAGGAAATTTTGGTCTCTGAGATCACAAATCAATCTCTCTAGCAACCCAGCAGGGAGGAAAGAGGACTCAGTGGAAAGAGATGCTGTGCCTGTTGCCAGCTACATTACCTTCAGTGGCAGAAGGAGGAGGGTGTATAAGTGTCTGTTCCCCTCCTCTGACCACAAAGGATTTATTTAAAATGCACGCCAGAAGGAGGATTAGAGCAGAGCCCTCCCTCCTTTCCTTTGTTCAGGAGGAGGAAGGGAGCATAAACGCTTGGCTACTGGAGTCTGGGCTCTCCTAGTACTCACAGCCTACTTCTCTTTGCCTTCCTCTAGTACTTTGCCATCACTATTGAAAAGGATTACTTGATATTCCAAGAATAGCATTGTGCTTTGCAGGAGCATCAGAGTCTCCAGGCTGCTCCATAAATTGTACTCTACTTATATAGATTGTGCCTACAAAACTATCTGGGTCAGACATGCACAGCAGCCTGCATTTCCTTTAATGTTTTACCAAGGACACTCCCTCACATGATCCTTTTCCCAGATGGCCCCTAATCCTTGAACATATCCAAAATCCTTCAGCTATGATTTCTTGATCTCCTCAACAACAGATATTTTTCTTTAGTGTATACAGTACATAGTGTGCTTTCTGCTCCTATAGCACTTCAAAATCAACAGCATTTCAAAATCTTCATTCTTTTCTGTTGTATTCCAGCTTTCACACCTAAGCAAACAGCTGAACACCAGTGAGCCAAGCCAATGGCGTATCCGCCTGACTTATGATAACTGATGCACGTCTTTCCTTCCAAGAAGCAATTCATTTATGCAGATGTTTTCTCCAGCTGTTTCTGGAATAATCACAAGTTCATTAAGGGGCAAAACTAAACAACAGCAGTGTTCTCACTCTATACCAACATAATCAGATTCTGCTGATTAAATCTGAGCTTCCCACTCACCATTTTTCTCCCCACCCATCTGGGTTTTTTACCCCAGCATAGCACATCTACAACCCAAGCACTCCCAATCCCTCCATTATTTGGTATGGACAGAGTGGCCTCCTTGCATCAGCAGGGGTTTGAGCTGCCTCTGAAGTGTGTGAATCTGCTTCCTCTGGCTCCAGCTGGGCCTTGGTAACCGGCACAGACATGCCTTCCTGACTGCAGTGCAGTGCTCTCTTCTGAGCTCCTAGGGCCCCAGTGGAGGTAGCAGCCTATTATCAGTAGGATGAGTAATAAAGCAAATACTACTGAGACAGTTGGTACTCTCAGGACTGGGTTTGGATAGAACATGGCCAGTAGACAGAAGAAAGCTTTTCCAGCCATCGTATTCAGTACTTTGTATGACAGATTAATCTTCCTATTAAAAAAGAATTCCTATCCATGGTTAAAACTTGCCCTTATTTTCTGTAGGGTTAGGATTTGGCCCTGAGTATCTACAAATACTCAGCATTCTGGCTGCAAAGTGTATTTTGTTGCTATTTATGTGGTATCCAATATCCTGTCTTTTGTATTCTCACCTCCTTCCCCTTTCTTTCCAAGATGTCCAATAACATATTCTCCTAACAAGAGTATAATTATTTAGTTATTGCACTGTTTTATGATTGCATTGTTGGTAATTGCTCAATATTGCAAGTGATTTATTAGTAATTGCAGACTCTTTCAGATCTGTCTTCAGTAGGAGAACAAATAGCACCTTGCATCAATAGACATCAAAGTCTTCAAGAGGGATTTTTCTTTAATGATCTTTTTAAAACTATCTTTCCTACTGCAGCCCCGAGGGCTGAAGTTTCTTTCTCTCTTTACACAATAACTCGAAGTTTCACTCCTGCCCTGCAGTGGAAAAACACATTACATCAGTCTGTGAATAGGATTTTATTCTGTAGTCCGGCTATCACTTTCTTGTAGTTTCATCTGCATCTAATGGGATTTTACTGGATATATATTCAGGCTGCGTAACTCCTCAGCCACTCAAATTCTTCTTAGAGCTTTTTGACAATAATTAAACTGCAAGTGGTTTTCAGATATTCCTGCCATTTAGGCCTTCCCACATTGACTTCAGTGGGGATTCACAGGTAGAATAGAGATGAGAATTCAACTTCTCTCTCATTAATATATGCCTTCTGGTCACAGCACGCCAGCCTTTGTGTAAAGCCCTCCATTATTTTATCACACTCTTCCTCCTAAGGGATTTCTCAGCTTTCCACCAGCTACAGCAAGAAACTCAGGCTGCCTAAACTTGTCTGTGTGGTAAACAGGAGAAGATTTTGCAGGTCCTCTCAGTGTGCCTGGAGCTGTACCCCTAGTTTCCTTTGCCTGCCACTTACTGCTGCAACTTCCCCTGCCACTGGTGCCCGCTGGGAACCCGGCCCTGACGGCGCCCCGTGAGCACAGAGCCAGCGGGCAAGACAAACTCTCTCCTCGCCCCGACAGTTCACAAGCAGCCTCTCCTTGGTTACTTCCACCCTAACCCCACCTTTCCCCACCTCTCCCATCAAGTCTTTCAGGATGAGCTGGCAGCTGGGACAGACTAGGCTGAAGAGGCCACTCAAATCAGCCTCATCCCTGAATAGCTGCTGTTCCCATGCTTCCCGGAAGATATGAGGGGTGGAGGGACACTGTGTAGTGTCCCATCACCACGGGTTACGCTGTGCTTAACAGACATGCAACACACAGGGCTTGATTTAAACCTGCAACCCAGACCCTTGGCAATGCCAGGAAGAATGCTGCTTTGAGCTGGACAGGAGAAATGAACCCTTCACAGACGGCTGCACAGCAGTACTTTGTGTTTCCTGATTAGTAAGTGTGGTTGGCTTCAGAAAAGCAGATAAGCACAGGACTGGACAAAAGATAAATAAATAAATAGATGCAATATATAAATACATCTGCTTTCTCCCTTGTCCCAGTAACAAACTGATCTTTCTTGTGCTAGGGAAGAAAATAGTTTCCTATAGAAGCCACTGGCTTCAAATGGAAACTGTGTTTGTTGTGGACTCTTCCAAATTTCCTTTTTAGAGGTTCCCACACTGCTGACTCGCCGTGTGTTTGCTGGGGACAAAGCTGCCCCAAGGCTGCTTCTGCAGGGCCTCAGGCAGCTGGCTTGGGTGCTGTAGGCAACAGAGGAGGCAATGGACCAAACTCAGACACTTGTAAAGACAGGTACAAAAAAGGGAAACAAACCAGAACAACAGTACTCTACAAAGCAAACCTATTGTCCATTTTATTAAAGGTTACATTTGGGGCAAACAAGATTTTACCTTTGCTATCATTTAATTGGATGAAAAAGAGAAATCTGAAATTTGGGGGTAAAGTGCAAGTAATGTTCTTGTTAGCTACATACAAAGCCAAAGGAGTTTTTCAGAAAATAAACAAACATGGTACCTCTTTGGACAATGTTAAGTATTTACAGCTACATGCAAAGCCAAAAGGGTTTTTTGGAAAATAAACAAAAATGGTACCTGTTTAGACAATGTTAAGTATTTACCAGGTGCTTGATCGGTCTCAAAAATAGAAAAAACAACTCCTATGCTTCTCGTCACTGCAAAGCTCATGCCAGAGGCCTTAATATTAATATTTAAAGTAAGACACACCATTCAATAACAAATAATATTTTTCGGCTATAATTTTCCCCCCCGACAGGTTTAGACACACTGCAGAGGCCAATAAGGGTCAAAATACACATGGTTTAGTTTCATTATATTTAAGCAGTAATTAAGGACATGGCAATTTAAGCAAATATTGTTCAGTGTTATCCATTAACATCGTGTTCCTTGGTTTCTCTTCTTTAATCTCACATGGGAAAAGCCTGATTTTCAGGAAACTCAAAGGCAGCTACCTTAGGAAGCACAAGCACTTATCTGCCGCTTCCCCAAAGCAGCTAAATTTGGTTTTATTTGAGGCTTGAAAATCTTAGCAATTTCTCCTGTGATGGGAATATTACTCTGAAAAATTCTGCGGATAAACCCAACCCACACTGTCCTCTGTGCACATATTGATAAACACAAAGGGGAAGTTTTCACTGGCATTAAGAACAGCTTCTCACCCCTCCAGAACTCAAATGGATGGCAAAATGCTCTTTTTGCCCTCTGCTAGGCTTTGGGAATGAAATACACCCACTAATTCCATAAGGAAAAAAGCAAACAAACAAACAAACACATGCTGATTTCTTTTGCTTGCTGTTTCAACAACTCATTCGTATTTTTAAAAATAGATTATGATCTGGTCATACTAATTTTGTTTGTATTTGGATTCATCATTAAATAACTTTGAACACTGAATAAGCATTAATAACACTATGAAATTATGTTATTGGTGTCTTTAGATTCTTTTCAATTAATGCAACAAAGTGTGAAAATTCTTATTTTTTACTGTAACTGGCCCATGAAGTCTTTTGCTCTTTCTTCTTGATTTCTATAGTACGGATTTTTTTTAAAAATAATGTTAGCAGTTAGTTTTTCATCTGTTTCCACAGTTTCCTGCAGCAGTTACAATTTTGGCCTTGAAGTTAATTTTATGGTCACAGGAAAGTCTGTTCCTGCAAGATCTGGCTGCTCCCTGCTCAGCAGAAGGATTGGGGCTTTTAGAAGGTGCTGTAGGATCTAAGAGTAATTTGGGGAGACGTTTAGATGATGTTTTGCAGCCGCTCCAAGGGAAGGCTTCCCAGCACAGTCAGAGCCCACAGCAAAGGGGGCCATGTGCCCAAGAGCTGCGACAGTCTTTGCAATGCATTGCTGCTACTCAGCCCCTCAGCTTTGAATCAAAGCTGCTTCTTCATCAGCAGAATCACCTTCTTATCACTCGGCTCCTCAGTTCGTTTTCCCAATCCCTGAAGGCACCAAGTATGAGATGGGCTCTGGGACACAGACGGGCCAGATTTGAGGCAGTGCCACCTGCACCATCCAGATCAGCAGCACACAGCCACAAAGGTTTCATCCCAGGTAGAAAGTGGGGAAGGTGCGTGTCTGCCAACACCCTCTGCTGTCTCCTCAGCTCGGCTGCACTCACGCAGCCTCTCGGCTCCCAGCCTGCCTCGGCAATGCTTGTAATTAGAAACATCTTTTAGCTTCAAAACCGAATCCTGCAGGGTGGAAATCACTGGCAGAGACAAACAGAGACAGACCCTCTGTTGCCATTTCGAGAATCAGGAACACCCTCCAGCCAAGAACGAGCTTCTCCGGCAGCCTCCAGCCAGCTGCGGGGCTCAGGTAATGATTTGCATTCATGTGAGTGCAGCAAGGACAGGAGTTAAGGAGCAGAGACACAACTGAGGCTTTCTGCATTCTCCCCCACAGGACTTTAAGGAGGCTGAACTTGGTTTTGTTTGAACTTTTTCAAGCTGACAGCGAGAGATCAGCTTTGGAGAGCCCCAGAGCGTGGAAAATTCCAGCTCTGTTGTTTGCAGTTTTATTCAAGTTCAGGCTGTTTGGGAGGACTGGATTCTTTTTTCACTGAAAATTTTGCAACTTCAGTTACAACAGCTGTTACCAGGCAACCGACATAAATGGGAACACTTTGAGCCAATGAAACAGACAGTTTATCCGAGTTGCTTGGTGCCCAAATACCATAATCATGACAGCAGCATTAAATAAATAAATAAAATAGTACGTGAGAGGAAAGGAGTCAGAGTGAGGAATGGATTAAAAAAAAGCAAACCTGACTGCAAGAGGGATATGAGATAGGAATGCAGAAGCTCGTGTATAACATAGGAGGAACAAGAAGGGCAGGAGACCTGGAGAGGAGCAAAAAACCTTGTCAAGGAACAATAGCCTGACGAAGCTGCTAAGCCAAGCTGTGCAATGGTCCCTTTGCAATGGTGCAATGGGTGCAATGGTCCTTTGTTCCAGCTTTCTCTGTTTTTCTTCTGATTTTTTTGAGACAGCAGCACCCTAAATGTGTCCAGCTCTGCTGTGAGAAAGGCCATCTTGAGCATATGACAAGGGCAATGGATATGAGAGCTGGAGCCTTGCCCTGCTGTCACAACCACAGTATGTGGTACATATTGCCCGTTACCTGATGTTGGAGCAGTGGTGACACTGAAAAGCCTCTCTCCCAGCCGTTTTCCTCAGGACTGGGATCTCATGCTGCCTGATGGCTGTGGTGAGAATGGTGTGATGGGAGACATGCTTGGGGTCACAGCTGTAGGACAGACATATGAGAGACACGTACACTTTAGGACAGTTACTTGAACAGTATGTCATTGTTTGGGTGCCCACACTTCAAAATGACTGTTGAAAACTGTAGAGGCTTTAGAGGAGAGCTCGGAAGGACTTCAGCAATGTGAGACCTGCACTGTTGTTAGAGACCCCCTGAACTCATTACACTGAAGAGGCAGGACCACGGTGATCCAGCATCTCTGTAGCAAAGACAGAAGAGACAGCTCTTTAATTGACCTGGATTAAAGTGTAACAGGATCCAGTGGGCAGAAGCTTCATACCACGTTACCCATGAAATGCCAATAAAATAAAATAATGATTTCTCCATTAAACTTCAGCTCTCGTAATGGAATACATTACAGTAAAGTCAGTTTTGCGTAAGAAAGCCGTAGGTGTCGTATTAGGAGGTTTCTCATGCGGTGCCTCACCGTAGGGAGTTCACTTCAGAGACTGATGACATTATTTAATTATTCCAGTGTGTCACTGCATTCTCTGAGTTACCTGAACAGGATATTAACTCTGCCTCCCTGAATAGGAAGTTATGCATGGGAAATGGCACAGTTCAGAGTACAAGGGTAACTGCTAACAAACATTTTTAGCAGCACTGTGTAGAAAAATGGTGTTAATGAGCAGTGATTAAGCACACAAACCATCAGAATAAAATGATTAGAGATTTAGAAGCAATACATAAAAAGAACAAAAAGCAACATTCTGTATTTTGGATGCTGCAAAATGTGAAAAATAACATCTCTGTGATATTTTTTCAGGTTTTTTAATGTCTGCTAGAACAACTGAAACATGCTATGAAAATGGTTTACATTTTTCTAATTTATCAGACAATTTTACAGGGAATCATGGTTTTTTTTTAGTCATTAAGATTTTTGAGGTAATTATGTAATCCCAGTCAGATAATTTATGGTCTTTTGAATTATTTTTGTTGAAATTTTGAATTGAATCAGATGGATTTGAAATAGAATATTTTCAATAATTTAAAATCCTTTACTTGAAGGTCTTAAATCAGGCTACTCTCTTTTTGTAAAGAATTTTCAGAACTGACTAACACAATAGAAGCCTTAATAGACTTCTTAACACTTTTCCTCATAGTTCCTCTATTCTCAAAAGATCCTTGGGAAGAAGAGCTTAACCCAAAATTGTCCTGACATAAATGGGTCTTTCAGAGAGTCTCCAAAAGAAAGGTACTACTACAAATCTGATATTTTTATTGAAGTTACTACTGAAAATTATGCCAGAAAAGTAGTACTGGTCAGCACTATGCAGTCTCAGGAGTTGTAACCTCATTGTTAAGTCTTGAAGGGAAATTTCTATTCAGATATGTCCATTTCCATAGCAGGGAGTTCAGTCCTGAAATCATCTGCCCCATCTGTGCTCCCTTTGGATCCATTATAGCATTTAGAACCTGTCTTCTTTTATTACTTCTTGCATTTCTGGCCAAGGCAACAGCTTATGAAGCCACAGGGATAGCTTTGAAAAAGAAGTATTTTTTTTGTGATTGATGGTGTGTAGTATTCCTGATCCAATGGGCATACTTGAGAGATTGTCAGATTACTTTCTTTCCTTGAGTTAGTCAGTTTTATGGTCCTAACCTCACAGCTAATGCAAACTTCTCCCCTGTTGGCTGACAAGCTCAACTTAAGATAAAACTGTAAAAGGGCAAAACTGAATCTCATGATACTTAATACCATGCCTAGAGCCCAGCAGACGGAGGTAACTTACATATTACCATTTCAGTTTTTGTTAAAAAAGCAAGCAAGCAAGACCTGCACGTATTGGGGCCAGAGACTTCTTAAGTCATATATTTTCACTGTGTTGTAAAGACTCAGACACCAAAAGAATATACTTCTGTTTTTTTTAAATTTGAATTTTAGGATATTTTCCAATTGGGATTGTCTTGCTCAGCTTTAGAATTGTAGCATTCTTTTGCTTGGCTGGGGGCTTTCTGGCTTGCTTTTTTGTTTGGATTTTGCTTGTTTGTTTGTTTGTTTGTTTGTTTAACTTGTGCATTTTTTTTCCAAAAAAATCATAATTTCAAGCAAGTCAGATAAAATCATGAGTAACTATAGTCAGTGGTGATGTGTAAATAAACCAATCTATTTATGCGTGCCTAGATGACAGCTAAGAGCTTTGCAGTGGAACAGCATAACAAAACACCAGCAGCAGTACATTTGCATCTGCCTCCTTCTCTGGTTGGAATCAACCTGTGCCAAGCCTTCTCACCCTTCTTCAGCTTTGGCCCCAGAGTAAGTCAGTGAGAGTCACTTCTCTGTCATGGAAATAAAGCTCAGTTTGTCAGAAATAAAGTAAAAACTGTCACCCCTTTTCCACCAACCCTGTGAAGAACCAGCAGTTCCCAGAAGGGCTGCATCTACACAGGACACCATTCCCATGGGCAAGGAACCTTCCATCTCTGTTCTCCTGGCCTTGCTTATCTCTCCTGCCTCAGCTGTAAACAGCACAGGCTCTGGAACCCATCCTACCACAGGTTTTGTTCTAACCAAGTTTTCTTCAGCTTCAGCAAGGACATCAGAAACTGCTCTCCTGTTAGAAAAATCAGCAGATTTGGCTTTTGAGGCCTCTTGACTTTGAAGCTAATTATTGCAACTCTCTTTCCCCTCTGTGGCACTCTCCAGTGTAAAGGGAAGAGAAGCAGACAGGCTCAGAAAGCGCTACATTACTTCCCTCCGTGCTGTGTGTGCAGGTCTCTGTCCATGGCCTCTGGCAGACTGCAGCAGGCACAGCCACAGCCCGCTGTGCCATGGCCGTGACCCTTCTGTGCCCCCGCTCCCACCTTGCCACATGAAACACATTTGCACTGTTGTTTGCCCGTGTGTTCGCAAACAAATGAGAGTAGAGCACCTAAACCTGAGCCCAGCATAATTAGCATTTTTACAAATGCAGCGTGTCTCTGCTGCTGTCTGTGGGCCGTGCTTCCAGGCTCCGTCAGAGACCACAAAGGATCCAGCACACAAGTGAAAAAGATTATACATGTGCCCATTTCTACAGATGTGGAATGCGTGTGCCCCAAGGTCACACTGAAACTCCTGAGGCACAGCTAGGAATGCATTCCACACCCAGCTGACATCCACAGCCTTAGCCAAAAGAATAACTTTATTTTGTTCACTGATAGATTTTCTGCTTTTTGGACAGCACTATGCAAGTACAGTGATCCTTTTCCAAAGTCAGCCTTGGTTCTGCACCCTCTGCACTGTGACAGGCAGCACTTTGAAAGGCTGACAGCACTAGTCCTGCATTTCCCCAAAGATTAGAATGTCATCACTTGTGGTTAAGAGCTTCAGGGACATGTTGAATTACTTTTCTGATTTTATCTTTACATTTTTTTAAGAGCTTAGCATATTCCAAACATTAATCTTCTGTGCTGTCTTGAGGCAATGTGATAGAAAATGCTTTGTCATCTAAGATTGTGGCAAAAATTCCAGGCATGACTTTAAAAAGTAAATAGAAAGGAATCACCCCTTCTAAAAGTCTTATTTCCCATATATGTTTGATGAACCTGTTAGTTCAGCCACTTGCAGTCTTTACAGACGTCTAGCAAAAGCCATTCATTCTTATTGAAATAGGGCACCTATGGTAAATTTACAAAGACAGACACATGAAACAGTTTCCAAGGAACCCTCAATATACCAGGGTTGCTTTTCACGAGCAGGGAGCACTCCAGAAGGACTGATGGCATCAATGGGTTCTCAGTCCCTCTGAAATTCAGACCCCACCCTGCTGCTGACCACCCAATGTGGGCTTAAGCAGCTGCTGCTCTGAGAACAGCCCTAAAAGCGATGCCAGGCCGAGGATGGCTGGAGTGACAGAGACCACCCAACACAGCAAAGGCAGGAGATTAAATGGTGTCATTAACTGCAACCAGCCTGCATCTCAGCTTCTGGTTGGGTGTGGAGCTGCAGCACTGGCAAAAGAGGAATAGGCAACCAAAAGATTTCCCGGCTTGTATTCCTGGAACAATGGGCTCTTACAGGGGGGCAGAAGGTGGGGACTTGTTAAATTACCCCAGTAAAAATGTCAGCCTCAGCAGGAGTGACCCAAATGTGCATCTTGCTCCCACCATGTTCATTGCTTCATATGTCAACAGTGATATTGACAGTTCCTAAATCCTTCACACTGGGGACAGCAAACATGAGGCATATGCTCAACCAAGCAGAAAGAAGCAATCCTGAAGATTAACAGCCAAATCTGGCACTCCTTCAATGCCCATACTCTATCAAAACTCCTATCCAAATCAATACAGTTTTTAAATGGGGACTCAATCATACTACTGCTCAGTGTAAAGGGGCAGCTTATTATCACAGTCCTGGAGCAGAGCAGAGTTGCTGTAAGAGTCCTGATGGCAGCTACTAGAGATGTGAAGCTCCTGCAAGTGAAATTCTTGTGCATGCGCACTCAGCCCTACACTGGCCTCCCTCTTAGAGTACACGCTCAGTATCACCAGCCTATGTGCTTACAGGGTTGTCCTAAGGAGTAGGGTGCAGCAACCATCCCTTTTGACTGACTTGGGTAAAAGATACAAGACTGTTCGAAATAGCTGTACCAGTTGCCCATGCTCACAAACAAAAAGAGGATGTGGAAATACTTGGGTGCAGCTTTTCCCACTATGGTGCTACCTGTAGTCCTGGAAAGGGATGATCAGGACTGATGGGGCTTTGTGCTTCCTAGTACATCTATGCAAAGCACCATGTGACCTAGTTGCAATGAAGGAAATGCAGGATCAAGGCCCTATTCCATCCCCTGTGCTTCACAGGTTATTTTCCACATTTCTTCAGGTGAGATGAATTTCCTCTGAAAGGCATGTAACAAAATGCTCTATTCAGAGGCTATGTCAATGCCCAACAAATGAGGATTACCATTGCAGATGGTGATTGCCACAGAAATGGTCACAAAACCAGCTTTCCAGTGGGAGAAGCAAAATGGACTCATTGCAGAAAAAGTCCAGGAAGTTCAGTGCAGTTAGCTCAGAAGATCCTAGAAGAGCAGCTGCACCTAGTGAGAAAGGAAAAGCTACAGGTTTTTGTCCAGAGATACACACCAGAATCCCACATCCCCACTCCTCTAACACCTGGGTGAGAAACTGTTAATTTAATATCTGAAGTTTTGGGTTAGAATAATATAATTCACTGGAGAATAGCTGGCTTGTGATATAATCCCAGTGATTGAACTGCAATTGCAGGGAACAATTTCCAAGAAGAAAATTATTTGTGCAATTTTGCAAGTGTCACATTCAAACCTGAAGTAACCCAGACAATGTCAGGTGTTAAGACAAATGCAGGGGTGTTTTCACTTAAACTTTGACTCTGAGCACCTCGTGGAAAGAAAATACAGACAGAAAGTCAACCATCTGCTAATGTGCACAGGTAGCTTTGAAAGTGAAATCAGGAGAAAAAGGTAGACACTACACAGAGGAAATGTCAGAGAAGTGAGTAGCACAAGCGAGAGCGACACCCACCTCCTGAGAATGCATCTGTTTCCTCTCATGTGCAGAGTGTACATTCTTCTAGGAGGTTTGCAGTTCCCTGCTTTAATGTTTTAGCAACTGAGTAACCCCGCAGGCATCTCTGCCAACGATTACAATCCCCTCCCTCCCTCTTAGAGACTCAGTATGTCTAGGACACCTGCTATTCCCAAGATTAAGGTGGAATCACTGGGCAAGTATCAGCTGTGATATAACTTTTCTTTCATGTTTAATATTCTTGAAACCACTGTGCAGGCTTTGCCTCAACAATACAGTAAAAGCATAGACATTCAGCATGTATAATTTAGAGACTGAGGTTTTGGCCTCCAGGGCCTTGCTTAGTTGATGATAATCCACTTGACAGGATGATTTTTTCCCTAAATGATTCAGCATATCACATCCCTTTTGTCCTGCTTATTCAAGGAGAAAATACCTAACTGAAACGAATAGCTTGTGGGGTGAGCCCAGAATGCTTAGGTTTGGTTCTCTCACAAGAAAAGTGACCTTGCATGGAACATGCAGCCCTGCAAGAAGGCTGTCTCGCGCCATACTTACTTTGCCCGATGTGGCAATGCCCTGCCCTTCTCTCGGGGCCATAACCCACCCTGTGGCCAATCACAGCATTGCCACCCTCTGCCCTGGTGAGTAAAGGTTGAGAGGTGCCCTCCCCAGCCCTGCTACAGTGATTCTACTATATGTACATGCATTGGAATGCAGCTAGAGCCACAAGGAAAAACCTAGTGGCTTTCAGGGCATATGGTTTGGGGCAGCCTGTGAGCAGCTGGAATGGTTCTTATGCCTTAATGCCTGCTGTGTCTAGAGAGAAAGAACATAGGCCTGGCTCCAGGGCGGCAAGTGAGCTGCTCACACTGTCCAAATTCAGCCCAGGAGCCTTGGATTTGTCCCTCCTATGCTGATGCATTTCTCATGGTGAGCCCTGCCTTACTTTCCTATGCCTAGCTGTCCACAAAGATTAAACCTTTTGTAAAACTAACATTTCAAGAAAAAACACTTTCTTGCCTTCCTGTTCCCTCCCAAAAGACCAGTGCAGAATTACTGAGCAGGTTTAAGTGTAAAGATACGTGCCCCTGAGCAGGCTTATCCAGCGCTAAGCAACTCAGCCATTTTGAAGCCTGAGGCCCCTGGGAGCCCAGCCTGACTTTCTATTTTTGCAAACACTGGTTTCTAGGCTGTGTTTAATAATTTCTGTTAGATGTATCTTCACAGATGACCCAGATTCATTCAAAAAGCCTCTTTGTTTTAGATTGTTATGCACATATTTAAAGATGGGCTTAATGGCTTTCTCAGATCAGGGCCACATCAAAGAGTTTTGTTCCTGGAGAAGGAATGGTGGCCTGCATTTAAAGTAGCTGTGCATGTCACACAAAGCTTGTCAACAAGGTGCAAATTCATCTAGGAATTCTCTTGGTTGCTTCTTAGCCACTTAAAATGTACATCTGATGTAATCAGCACTTTTTTACTTTTAAAAATCCCTGTTAGAGCAAGCATGAAACTTTGAAGGCTTCAGCCTGTCTCATGTGATTCGTCAGATGAGGGGATTGCACAGCATCCTCTTTGAATGGCAGCTTGCTCCTCACAGCCACGGAGTTCCCAGCTTTGTCACGTTTCCTACAGTTTTACATGACTGTGCCAGACTGAAGCATCAACTACTAGAACTGGAGGAGGGATAGCTGTATGCTGTTGCCTTACTATAAATGTTGAATCTGAATATTTTACATTCAGTTTACTCTTTGAACTAAATGGATGGTTCTTCCTCTCATCTCATATTCCTTCTGACTAGTTTTCACCGTTATTCGGTGGACTTGTTACATAGTGATACTGATGTGCTCCCGTCATATGATATTTCAGTTACACTTCTTACCTGGCCTTATGCCACTTCTTAACTGTTTCAAGGTGTGGGTAGGAGACTTTACACATTCCCTAAAACAGTAAATGTGAAAATCTAAACAGCTAATATTCATGCCAAAATATTTCTATAGCTATCGTTCATCTTTCCAAAGCTGCACTAAGATAGCTACCAGATATACACTGGTGTGACAATTGGCTGCAGGGTGTGTTTTGGCAAGAAGGGTGATCTGTTAGTCAAGTTGAGAAAGGAGCAGCACAGTATCAGAACAGAGGGTCTTTACAATTCTGCTAATGAATTGTAACATAGCCGAATGTGTAACTTCACGTTCACAATCTCCATTTATATTTAGTTTTTCAAGTTAACATAAAGAGTGCCACTAAAAATACCTGATGAGAGAAGAGGAAGAGAGGGGGAAATCAAAATGAGGAAAGGACACGGTTTCAGTCTCCCTTTTACAAAGGAATGCAAATGATGCAGAATGTATTCCCTTCTTTACCAGAAAAGCTTGGACACCACAAGTTTCCCATCCCAAGGAAGGAACTGCCTTTGGAGAAGATATTTTTTTTGGCACAGTCTTTTTTCCAGTGATATTTTCATTGTATACAGTAGAACAAATACTCTCTGGGGCAAGCCTCAGGCATGTGCTCTAACCATGAGCCTGTGGAATCATCCTCCATATGAAATACTTTAGCAGTCCCAAGTACAAAGTACAGCTGCAATCCCACGAGAAGGGACTGAGTTCATGTTCCAAGTACTTATAGCCTAGTTAGAAAACCCACCTAAGAGAGGTTTCTGCTTAAACTTTAGCAGTTCAGAGAAGGATTTGAACCAGTCTCTTGACATTCAGGAAAAGGTTCTTAGGCACTGAGCTACTGAACAAGGGGAGACTAACAACATCATTGCATCCTCAAGCAGTTTTCTGAGACTGAGTCTTTGTCTTCTCTTTGTACAGAATTTTTTAAAAATTGAAGTAAGCAAAATTCATGAGAAGGGAAAAGAAATTATTTTGTTAAGCAGGACAATAAGTCTGATCTAAACCGATTACAAAAAAAGGATGACAACATTTTTCTAAAAATCAATTATTTATGTGACCCTAGTCATGAAGACATTTTCTGAACTCATAATTTTCTAGAGTTACAGTGTTCCAATAACTTTGCAGGTGCAAATTGAACTGTCTAAGTCAGCATCCTGATTGTTTTTCATGGCTACAGAGTTGCTGAGAATGCTATCACTTCTTTGGCAAATTGTATTAGATTTGGGGACTAAAACATGTGAAGGCAAGTATATCACTCGGCCTGAAAATATTGGCCTAAAGGAATAAACAATATACATGTGTGTTTGTTTGCACATTTATTAAAAACAAAGCCTTTTTTCCATGTACATCTTCTGGCTAACTCAGAATATTCCCCAGTCAGAGCCTGGGGGGTGATGTGTGGAGAGGGAGGAATGATTGTGTTATAGCTGTCCTTATGAGCCAGGTTCAAAACCACAATCACACTTATCGATGCCAAGAAGCTTACAAAAGATATTTGAGATTGTAACAATTCACCACAAAATTGGAAACACATTCATTTGACTCCACCCCACAACAAAATAATCAAATAAAAACTTTAAATGCAAAAGCATTGAAAAATGTGATACAAAGCTTCTTGCTATCCACTTGACCTACCTACCCTAAAATATTTAACCCAGGAGAAACAGCAAATTACTGATTTGCTTTGTTTTATCTGTGGAAAGGTCTCAAGCTTAAGACTGCAAAATAGGTCTATGAAGTTATTCCTAAATAAACTATGACATTGTGTTGAAATGAGCTGCATGAGCATGAATCTAGATGAACTCAAGGTAGACTAACACCAAATAATTTTTTAATAATTTTCCTCCAAACTGTTGCAGTCAGGTAATACTTTGTACTAATCTAGGGGTTCGGGATAATTTAACAATATTACCACTATTTCTACTTCAAAGAGGGTGTAGATAAAATAAAATAGCTTTATTTTGTTAAATGACAGTTATTTTTCTGTAATTTACAAGTACCTTCTCGTTCTACAGAGGTAATTTGAGTTAATATCATTCCCAAATTGTAAGATATAAATCAGGATCTATTCCAGATAGCAAGACCTAACACACTAATAAGTCTCTGTTCACCTAAAGGCATTCCTTCTCAGTTTTAATAACACAAGAAGGAATGACTACACAGCTACAGAACAAGGAAGGAAACCTTATTGTACATGTAAAAAACAGACAAAAGATACTTTAAGGAAAAACTAGTTAAAATGAAATTCTCATACTATTTTCCCCCGTTTCACAAAATATGCCCGTAGCTGGACTATGGAATAAAATAAAGATTAATCTTATTTTTATTATTATACAAGCTTTCATCTCAGGAACTAATAAGGAAGCTCAGCAGTGACACAATATCTTTGTTGTGTTGCTAAATATTACTGTCTATTACTGTCCCCAAGAGGCAAAAGGTCACCTTGAGAACCAATGTGGGGCAAAGCATCTCTTCTGTATTGAAATGGCCATAGAATGTCATCACAGAATCACAGAATGGTTTGGGTTGAAAGGGAGCTTAAAGATCACCCAGTTCCAACCTACCTGCCATGGGCAGGGACACCTTCCACTAGAACAGGACACTCAGAGCCCCATCCAAGTTGGCCTTGAACACCTCCAGGGCTGGGGCAACCACAGCTTGTCTGGGCAATCTGTTTGTGTCTCACCACCCATACAGAGAAGAATTTCTTCCTTATATCTAATCTAAATCTCAGTTTAAAGCCCTTGTCCTATCACTACATGCTTTGGCAATAAGTTCCCCTCTGAGACCCTTCAGGTACTAAAAGGTGTTACAAGGTGTCTCCAGAGCCTTTTCTTCTCCAAGCTAAACAACCCCAGCTCTCTCAGCATGTCTTGATAGGAATGGTGTTCCCGCCCTTTAATCATCCTTTTGTCCCTCCTTTGGACCAGCTCCAACAGGTCCATGTCCTTCTCATGTTGGAGGCTCCAGAGCTGGATGCAGTACTCCAGGTTAGGTTATTTTTGCAACAGTTTTGATTAAGATCTTAACCTTTTAAATGTAATTTATTATTTTTTAAAGAATTTAAAGATATCTATTGATAACTTCTTTCCAATGTTCTTGAAAAACTCCAGTCCTGGTAAGGGATATGGGCAGATCCAGGGTTAGGGCAGATCCCGTTTTCCTCTGTAGCCTATGGCAGGTGCTCACTCTCAAGGCCAGCCTCAGCCCAGATGTGTGGACCCACGACCAGGGAAAAGC
Source organism: Climacteris rufus (assembly GCA_013398175.1). Classification (NCBI taxonomy): domain Eukaryota; kingdom Metazoa; phylum Chordata; class Aves; order Passeriformes; family Climacteridae; genus Climacteris; species Climacteris rufus. The sequence goes on along the minus strand of VZRZ01000277.1, from coordinate 2,150,197 downwards.
AGCTCTGCACTGGGGCATGCAGCTTTAGAGGAAACCCCCCACACATGGAGCAACAAAGTGGGTGGGTGAGTGAGGCAAATTGAGAACAATGTTCCAGGCATGGCAAATCCTTTAGAGGCTCAATGCTCCTGTACTTCCTGTGTCACTGGGATCTTAGAAGGATTGTTTTTCTCAGTATTCACGAGAATTTTGCTTCAGAGACCGCTAGAGAAAGTAGGAATTTACTCTAATTCACAGCCCTGTTTTATTTGCAATGTTCTGAAAAGAAATTGTAGACAGCCACACTGTATAAGACCAAGGAGACTTCAACAAATACCTAATCCGATCTCCCACACAACCAGACAATTCCTGCTGTGGGTACCCTCCCCCAGCAATACATGAAATGTGCAACTTTCATAACAAGAGCTATATAGTGTTTATTTTCTTTCAAGAGAGCCTTAAGGCAGACAGATTATGGATGTAGGCCTCAGAAATCTCTATGTGGTAGTTCTTACTTAAGAAATAAATAAAGAAAAAATGCCACTGGGCAGATCAGCACTTTGTCAACATTCACTATTAAATGAGGCAGGAACAGAAAATATCCAAATTGTCAAATCAATGCTCTCCTACTCCCAGTCAGATGCTTTATAGCTTCCTTGCACTTTGGCATCCCTTGTATGGCTTGTTATGCTAATAGCTTTTAATTGAATTCTATCAGTGGTGATGTTAGCAAAGCGCTTACTGCATACAATTGAGTTACCATCCTCTGCAGATCCTTCAGATGTGACCAGATATTGTATCTTTTCCTGTTGTTCCCATCTATAAGCTTTAGGTTATCCATCAGTGGCAAAGCAGATAGGTCTTTAATGTAGTCTGTGTGGAATCAGAGGTTCCTATTTCCTACTAGCCTTGAAGTGACCCTGTGGCCAGTGGCAGGCAGGCTGCAGCACACTCCGGAGAGCACTCTTTCATCTAATAACATCCAGCACACTAAATCCCAAACTAGGGTGGAGCTGATATTCAGCCAACTGCTTTCCGTGTCACTGCAGAAGCAGGTCAAGTAACATCACCCAAGTGTGTTAGTTCATTGCCTTTCTCTTTCCTCTGCTTGCAAACACCATGTGGCCCTCTTCTGTCTGTCTGGGAGACCCTTCTGTCTGTCTGTGAGACCCTTCACTGACTAACCTACACTGCCTGCACCTCGCAGGCTCACACCTCAAACCTGTTCCAGGGCCAAAGTCAAACTTCTCAGGTGAGGAAATAGGGAGAGCACAAATCATGCATTACATTGGCTCAGAGCATGGGCGCAAACTTCCTCTCCCATAGTTTGAACTGTGAGCATGGGAAGGGCTGGGTGTGCTGCAGGCTGCCCAACAGCTGAGGCTTGTTTTCCTTGTGGGCACTAAAAAATTATATATTAATTATTCTGGGTTCACTACAGCAGAACATAGTCTGGCATCCAGCATATTTGGGTCTATGTTGCAAACATCACCACCTACATGTAATAAACTAGCAGTTAAAATGTTAAAGTACTAGGAAGTCAGGGAGAGCTATTTTCTTAAAACTAGTTCACCTTTTCCATATTTCAGCTTCAGGCTTGTTTTTTAAAATCTTGGCTTGCTTTTTCTTGAAACCTTAGAGTGTTGCAGGGCAAAACAAAACAAAACAAAACAAACCCCAAAACTAAAATATTAATGAAACTAGAGAAGGGGATCTATTTTACAGCACATTGATCAATGAGAAAATAGTGCATATTAGGACAAAATAAGAGACTACAGAGTGCTTATACAGACAAACCAATGTATTCCTGAGACCTGAAAAAAAATCTGCCTAATAATAAATGACAACTTCCATCCCACGGCAAAGCAATAATTTAAAAGTAAATTTACATTGTAATTAGCCTTTCAAAAATGCAAAGAACTTCAATATAGATGTCCATTAATAATCTCACTGCTGTCGGAAAGCCTTTTCCTCCCACACATGCTACTTAATTAAACTCAGAGTTCCTCATTCGTACAAACAGACGGTTATTAAGAGCAGGTGGTTCCTAATTTGAAGATAATGGATAAGTGAATCTCAGTATAACTTCAGAACCTCAGATTATCTCATTTAATGTTTTACTTATGCCTTTGAAAATTTGACTTTAAGCTCAGTTTTGTTTTTCTCTTACAGCCATGACATAGCATATCTATAACAGAATACTGTCCATATTTATTTTTTAATAGAATGTCACAGATAATTTTCAGAGTCATTAAAACTGCTTCAGATGAGCTCACCAGTTACAGCTGAACCTGTAACATGCTACATTTTTGATGTGACCACAAGACTGTTTTCACTTGCACATGTATGGTAGATAAGTGCTTGGACATTGTGAAAGTGTTAAACATTTCTACCTTCTTTTCAGGCCTAAAAAACTTCAATTTCCAAAGACAGAGTTGCTAGGATTGCCTTCTCACACAGCAATAAGCCTAAGAAATGTCTTTGAGGTGGATCTAAAGAAAAGTCTTAGGACAGTTTCCTACCCTTTTGTGGCCTGAATAACTTCTTCCCATGCAGCCTGGCCAAGACAAGCTCCAGTTCCATCAAAAGCCTCTGTGCTGCAGATGATAAGTGTAGTGATGGGAAGGCTGGTATACAGCAAAGGTCTCTAAGGCTGCTTGCAGCTGGAAAGTTCCCTGCTGGTCTGCAGGATATTGAGAGCATCCTCAAAAGAGTCAGTAAAACTTCAGCTGACTGGTGGGAGAGCTTTGTACTGTCAGAGGAGTAGTGAGGGGAAGAGAGAGGGGTCTGGAGAGAGCAGACATGGACAATGAACAAAGACGTCCCTAGGCTCTGTGCTGCCAGACCTACACTCAGCCAGCACTCTGCTCTGTAGGGATACCCAGGTGGTGCTAAAACCCCATATAGCACTCTCAGGATTGTTCCCAGTGTGCTGATGGCTCCTTTGCATGTTGTCATAGTGTTGTGTGAAGGCAAGCACAAAGCTCAGGCCTTGGGCCACACGAGTGCTGCTGAGCTGGCTCTGGACAGAATCACTGAGGATGCGCCTTAATTAATAAGTACTCAGTCTAATTAATTAACCAGATGACAGGTTGTCTGTGGGTTGATAATGTTCGTAGGCTGCACAATATTTATGGTGAGTTCTTTGTCTGACAGTTTATATCTAGAGAGAGCACTCAGACCTGGAGAAATAGGCTCAATTAAAGGGAGTTTTTACTGCCACCTGCAAATTTAAAGCACTTTATGTGGGGTTTCACTATCCTCAGCTGGCAGTGCACGGAATGCTGGAAGAAAGCAAGGCAGGGAAGAGCTATGTCTGAGACTCAGGTCTCCAGATATCCTATTTATTTATAAAAATCACTTCACTTGAGCTGAGGTCTTTTTGTTGTGGAGAATTACTTAAGAATTTCTGGTGCTGTAGAAAGTTAAGTTGCATGTCTGTACAAGGGGGTGACAGCAATAACTCCTGAAACCTTTGTATAGGATTTGGAGGTTCCTTTGGAAGGCCCAAAAATAAATAGGAGAAAGACTGAGAAAAATAACTCCCAGATATCACCCAGAAAGACATCACATTTGGCATTTCAGCTGTGCAAACTGCAATGACTAATTCAAAACATTGAAGCACTTAAAGAAAGAGACTATCTATAGTAGAAACAAATGAGTCTTTTATACCCAATTCTAACATCTATTTAAAGAGAAAATATAATCACAGTATAATCAATGGAGTGAGTAATATTTGCTGGTTGAGTGATAAATGCCTCTCTCTGGAAGAAAGAATATTTTTATGTTTGACTTCTGACAGCTAAGGTAGCTGTAAGATGCAGTCTGAAATAAACAGCCCTTTTATTTTAAGAAAATAAATGATTCAAATAGTGTAGGCAAAGACACAGTAACTCACACCTCCACTAACAGTTTATTCACTAGCCTACTGTTTCTCTTGATAAACTCTGTTCTACCTCCCACTGCTACTGACACAACTTTTATTTTTCAGTAAAACTTTATTACAAGGTTGCTTTTAAATAAAAAGGACAAAGACATTAAAGCATGGGGTTATAGGTTACCACCTACCAGCTGTCAGTGTGAATGATAGTGGTTTGATGAGAAAGAAGTTTCACTGCTTCGTGGAAAGAAGTTCCATAGTTTGGCTAAGTTGGGATCCTTCAGCACAGGCAGGGCTACACATGCACACCCAGCCATGCCTGCAGTTCAGCAACTACAGGAGAAGATGCCATTTCTCAGCTGTGTGCCAAAGCCAGCTCCACAAGAGTGGCTGCTTGTCATGTGATGAGACTCTCCCTTATTTGCATCTATTCAGAGGAATATTCAGATAAATAATCTGTCATATTGAATTTAAGGGTGCTCAATCAAATAGGTGCATTGAAAAAGTGGAGAACGTATATACCACAGGAACCACACACACAGACGTGTGCAATATATCTGAGTTAAATGAAAAGTTGTTGGAAGTTTCAAGGTTGTTTTTTTTTTTTTTCTTGGGGAAAAAAGACTGTTCTCAGAGGTATTTTTCTTATTTATGTATTCTACAAACCCTTTGAAACATGCACCACCTGTTTAATGTCAGGGGTATGGAGGCCTTTACCGCCAAGAGAGTCCTGTACCTACTCCATGGCCTCCACTAAACTTCTATATCATCCATCTTTTAAAAAAAATTAAATAATCCTCATATTATACAGTACTCAGAAGACAGATAAAAATATAACAGCTAATGCTAGTATGGCAGATGTTGTGTATTCGAACTCCACCGTCAAACTATAAGCGTATGGTAAAGGCACCAAGAGCAGATTGTCTCCTTAATCTTAAATTAGCGATCTGCCCATCAGGTGATCTCTGTTCTCTTTTCCTTTATTCTTACCCACACTGCTCTCTTCCTCCTAATAGTCAGCCTTGTGTTTTTCTCAGTTTTGTTTCTCCTGTTTGTGTAGCCGTACAACACAGTAAGGCCAGCAGGAAAGCTCCAATTCGGTTAAACAGAAGTAAGAAAAATCAAATGAGAAGTTTGGGTTTGCAAGATCCTTTAAACCCATTGTCATGTTGTTTGCGGATGAAGATATGTCTGCTGCTACCACTCTCCTCTTTCTAAACAGACCTTTGACATTCCTCTGGAGTTCAAAATCCTCATGTTCAAGTCCATGCTTTACAACATTGGTACAAATAGTAAGATATCTTTTTAAGGAAGTAAAGAGTTCAAAACCTGTGAGAGTGGTTAAGGTGCTATTTGTTTTCCTTTTTGGCCAGGTCTCCAAACAATGTTACTGAAGTGTCAGAGAAAAGTTCATGCACTCAAAAGTTCATCTGCCCCCTCCCCACCAACATATTGGTTTATTTAGTGGAAGACAGCACCTTCTCCCTGCAAGCCTTCCACTCAAATAGCCAGTTTCTCCTGAACCTCTGGCATGACAACCCTAATCTCCCACACACACGTTTTATTACTTTGCTGACTTTGACCCTGTTGAACACAAACTATGAGGCCTCCTTGCTCTCCTGTTCTTACATTCCTATAGATTCTCGCTTTTCATTGTGTCTTTATATACATCTCCCTAAGGTCTATGTGCCTCAGCCCATCAAATATCTGACTTCATGCTTAAACACTACCCTGAACAGAAACACTCTCTTGAGTAGGGGCCTCATTTTGGAACAGCCCCGGCTTCTAGTCCAACAGGCTCTTTTCTTTCCTTCAGAGCCCTCTTTCATCTAAGCACTCATTTCATAAAGCTTTCTGCAATCAATTTCCTCCTCAATGTCATCTCCACTTCCCCCTTTATTTAAACTATTGCCCTCTTTTTTGCTTCTGTCAGATTCAGAGTGTAAGCACTGTGACCAACTCTGCATGCCTTGATGGCACTAATAATGTATCATTATATATAATGATGTAATCAGAGAAAGTTCAAGAGGCAGTTCAAGCATGGGGAGGCTGAAACCAGCCTATCTTCAGATGTGTAGAGCCTGCCATACGATTTGAGATAAAAGGAAAATATGTAAATAAACAGTTAAAAGTATATAGGGGAAAAACAAGGGGAAAGCCACGATATTAACTTTATATTGACACCACATATATTGTGGGAAGAGAGAAGGGAAAGTGGATCTGAAGTTTCCAATTCCTCCAATAATATCTCTAAAGATTTTGCATTAGATGATTGCGTAATGGGAAAAGCTTGTGCTTGCAGGACACATTCCAGCAGCAGCCTGGAAGAAAGGCACATTGTGTAGCTTTCACCTTCTCTTGCCAGATTCCCTGTTATTATTTTAGGAAGGCACAATTACAGACTCACAATTTTCATACATTTTTGAAAAATGCCCCATTGATTAGATTTTACAAACTGCCCAGAAAAGGAACTCCAAAATTAATGGCGGACTGACATAGTCTGTATTAGTTTGTTCACAAAACCTCTTTGTAACTGTCAGCATGTGGACCCCATGGCTGTAGGATACTGTCAGTTTCTTAGAACGATGGAGGAACATTGCCAATTCATTTTTCTTTGTCAAACATTTCATTTATTATTGAGTCTGTATGCAAGTTAACATCTCTCTCCTGTGCCAGCACTACTGCAACAATAACCATTTTTGTATTTCTCTTGCCAGCTAAGTTTGTGCTACCCGTGCTCTAGTACAAAGGAGACGTTCATGGCAGTATGCACTTAATGAATGGGCATAATTAGAGAGAAGATGTCTCATCAGGCTGGTGAGGTGGCAGCACTGAATTGCTACAGAAACTGTAAAGCTGAATGACTCCCACACCTGGAGCTGGTGATAAATATGCTTGACACAATACAGTTGCTGGTCTTTTAACTCTTGAGTTCATTTTGCTATGGGCTGGAAGCTGGGAGAAGGCATGCAGGTGCCCTTCATCCTGCATCCCTGGACTCCAGCTCATTTGACTGTGGGCAGAGTTCCTTGAGCAATGGCCTTGTAAACAAAGGAGCCTGTAAGGATGTCAGTGACACCTCAGTCCTTGACATATGGGGCTTCCTTTCCTTTTAGCAGATTTGTGAGAGTGGAACAGACACTGTCTTCAGCAATTCCACCTTACTGTTTGGCGGCTGAACACAAATCTCCTTTTGCTGGTGCAAGATAAGAGGCTACAGGGAGTAGTGGCAGCCTGGGGAACACTTCACACTACTAAACCTGCCACACAGGCAGTAACCTCCAGGTTACTTGGGGAATAACCATAACATCATAACACCCTGGAGGCAGGTGTACCAGAGTCTCTGTGGTGCTGGTGATACTGGAAGATGAACTAAGAACATGAAAGGTACACCTCGGCTAGAAAAAATCTTCCTAGCAAAGGGAAGGCACATTTATCTGTAATTGTAAATATTTCTGGGCTTCTGTATCATACCATGCTACTGCCTGCACCCTGACTGTGCCACCAGCAACTATGACTGAGCTTTGTTTTTCTGGGCAAAGCTGAGAAAGAGGGGATTGATCTAACTGGGAAAAAAAAAAAAAAAAGCAAAAAAAAAATCTTCGCAGCTACTTAGTGAGATGAGAACTGGCAAAACAGACACTGGGATCTCCTCATCTTTCTTAAGGACAAAAGAGAGCTGGAAGGAAACTAAAACCTTGGTACCTCTGTGTTCCAATGAAGATTTGTATTTTGCAGGGTGGGACTGCATCCGAGTCATTGCAGGTTATTCAGCATGTGAAGGGATTTCATACAGTTTTAGTGCTGTCCAACCTGCACAGTTTATTCTGGGCTAGAAAGTCCGTGTGAGGGAGTTACACCAACACACCTACAAAAGATAATAGCATGGGTAGGCATGTTAGCTCACAGCCATGCCAGACCATTTCCCTGTGCTGCTGTGCCCCAGCTGTGCCATGGGGGAATGAACTGGATTGTACTTTGCATCTCGCAGAGTCAATCACATCCACATTCCTGGGTCTTTGTTGTGAATGATGTTGTAATAAGCATAAAGAATGCAACTTCCAGTTTGAGATCCCAGGATGAATTTGCAGTGCTGACAGCTAGAGAAATCATCTCTTGATATATAATCAGTGGGAATTTGATGCAGGAGTAACTGTGAGAGAATAAATGTGTCATTTTTAGAGTCATTTTGACTATAACCCCACTTTAATTGCAGAAAATACAAAATAAGCGCCAAATGGAAGTATGAGAAGCAATTTTTTCTGTTCATTACTGACACAAAATAAGCCATGAGCTTATCCTTTCAGACTCTGAAAATTCAAAACACCCTCTACATTTTAAGCCCTGTTTCCCTAGAATGAGAAGTATATTTGCATACTGTTACAATTATAAAGCTATAGAAAAAAAATCTTTCTTTTCTATAAGTAAGATTGATAGGCTTTTTCCATTAAACTTAATTTTGAATGAGAATATAAATTATAATTTTTATGTATGCCATGCAGAATGAATATTTTTAGTCAGTATGGACATATTTCATATTGTTCAGGGGAGACAAAAGAAAACCACAGCATCTAACAACAGTTTTACTAAACAGCAGTCCTTCCAACTGTATTTTGGCAAGCAGCTACATCTCGCAGAAATCAAGTAACCATCATGTCTAGTCTTTCTTACATCTTCTGAGATCAAGTGCAGTTTAAATAACCACAGTCAAAACAACTTTCTTTGGAAAAATAGTAAAATTCAAGGAATGCACTTTTCTTTCAAAACACCTTTCTTTTATACATATATATACATACATATATATGTGTGTATATATATATATGCTGCTTCTGAATTCTGTAAAGGGGTTTAAACTACAGTTTAAACTACAGAAACTATATCTTTGGTGAGATACATTCTCTTTGCATAAACTATCCTAAAGAAACTTTATCTTTGGTAAGATATTAAGATACTGTAAGATACTATCTTGACTACTCAAGTTTTACAGTTGTTTGGATTTAGAAAATTGGAAGCGTATGGATCAATTAAGAATGAATTAATGTGACATTCTAGCATGACAAGAGATGCTTGGAAACCAATTGCAAAATAATCAGATTAAAATGTCACAGAAGTTTAAAATTACTCATAAAACTACCAGTGGTGAAAGTTGGCCTTCAATGAAATCAGAGGGATCCTTAAAACCAGCTTCAGGTTAGGGTCAGGTTTACAACTCCAAATATGTTGACGTTTGCTCTGGCTTGTTCTCTACCATCCTCTGGACATCCTTTTCCTTCCCATTTAACTCATTTTTTTTCACACTCGTTTTCAAGAGAGCTCTGACCTTGGAAATATACACACACATTTGCACCTTACACATTGCAGATAGGCTCACCAAGGCCAAAACCATCAGTTAATCATAAGTGCTCTTCCCTCCTCCCATCCCACCTTTACCCATTGTCTCTACACTTTCCTTTCTGACACTCTAATTGGGGGCTTTAAACTGTTAAGCCTTCAGGATATAAATTATATCATCTTGCATGTTTGTACATTGCCAAGCACAAGAATAGTAACTGCTCGCCTTTGCCGGCAATCCTATGACACCTTTGGTAAGCGAGTGGAAGCTCTGGAGAGCTAATTAAATTTCAGTGTGGGTGATCACATTCTGCTTTCCTAAATTCCTTCTGCTTATCTAAATTCTTCATGTAGTTACAACCTGATACAATATTTCTCTTCACTTCCCTCTCCAGCCTGCTGTGTAGCGTGACTGTGTGCTTTTCAACAGCTGCCGCAGTCCTTCCCGGAGCTCCGTTTCATTAGTGGCTAACACATCTTCTGGCTGTGTCGTCTGCAATGTGAAACACACGTCTCGGTGTGTCTGTATATGTGTGTTTGAGAGAGACAGAGTATTTTAGTGATTTTGATTTCTTTAAAATACAGAATAAGACACTGATTTTTAAACTATGCTCCACGGAGCACTTGTGGATGGCCCATTATGAGCTGGTATGTCACATGGTGTTCATTTGCTTCTTGTTTCCAGCTGCTAAATTGCACTGTGACACTCTTAAATATACGTTAAATACTTTCCTAATGTTACTTAAGCAAGTAAATTGCTTCCATTGCCAGAAGGAAATTCTGCAATTGCAAGCATGGGGGGAAAGGGCGATCAACAAGAATCTCTCTTAATAATACCATCCTTTAGGTTAATGTGATCCACGCCATAGTGGATTTCTGTTCTCAAACAGAAAAAACACCCTCCTTTAGCAACATTTTCTGTGCTGTTCACGGATGGATCCTACTAGCCAAGCTGTGGTTTGGGCCAGATCTCTGAAAAGTACTAGTTCTTTGCTTTGCTTTTTATCAGACATACAAAGCTTTCCAGGATGCTTGGCACATAATAATTAAGTCTCTTCAGGTGAGTGGATAAAGACAGTTAGCTATAGACTGAGGTACCTGGAATGTGATGGGTCACCTGGAAACCTCGGGGTAGGGTGAAAGTGGACCAATAGTGACACTTTATAGGTGACACAAGGACAAAAGTCTCACCATTTTACAGTAGCCTGGGGAGTGGAAGCCAGAGGCTGTGCCCAGTGCTCATAAAGTGAAGTATGATAACACAGCTTCTTGCATCACAATACTCAAGGTGCATGTCTGTTTATTTAATGAATCAGAGCATTTCCAAGAACTGATGCCACAGTCCATATGCCGTCTTCTTTTTCTTTCTCTCTGTTTCTTTTTTTTATTTTACTTTTTTTAAAGCAAACCAACAGAATATAAAATTAGACTTGTAACGCATGCTCTGTTTATGTTGCTGTGACCCTAAAGACAACACAGAAAATGTCGACTAAAAATGTAAGAAGTGAAAGCACTTTCTACACACGCATATTCCTTCCCACCCCATTTATATAAGGACTACTCAGAGGCAGAAAATAAGGGATTTCTTGCTACTAGCCAGCCTATCATCTGTGCCCTCCTGCCAGCTCCCAGGGAGCTGCCATTGTGGACATAAGGCTGTGCAAACAAATTGTTTGCTACACAACTGTGCAAACACACGGACACAGACACAGTTCAGCATGGTCATGCCATGGCAGCCAGGCTGTGTGCTAGTGGGCCATGTGTGCTTGGGCAGCACACAGCAAATTTGGTTGATTTTGGCAGGCTTGTGCTGCTCTCTGCTTGCATTAGCATCAGAACATGTAATAGGCTGTTCAATATAGCTGTAGAAGTTGTTGATTCTAGATTTCTATTTCTACGTGAGCAGTTGGGGTTTGTGTCCTGTTACAGAACAAGGACCACAGATCAGTAACACGAATATTTGCAGCTTGTACACTTCCATTCTCATTATGGTGTTTGTCACAAAGATGAATTAATGTTGTGCCATTTTCAGTTCTCATTACAATCTTTGTCATGAGATGAAATATTAGACTCTTAAAGTCTCTATGAATCATAGCAGCTTGCTCTATTATGTTGACCTTTTCAATATTCTGTGTTTGGACTGGCTGGCATTTCCTCTCCTCTTCCTCTGCAATAGCCACACTAAACTTGTGGGCAGGCTGCACTGGGTTTACCAATGAAAATGCAGAATACTGATGATGTCAACATTGCATAGGCATGTCTGTATTTTGAGCATTGCAGAATTTGAAATCTATTTACCATGCAAAAGGAGGGACTAAAAAAATGAGCCTATGAAAATCCTTACTTGCAACTTGTAGAAAGCACTTCTGCACATACAGATGTATGAAAAGAAGTGAAACTTTCTATGAAAAAAAAGGAACTCCTAGGTAGATGTAATGAAAAAGAAACACAAACCCTATCTACCAGCCACTGTTTGAAAAAAAAAAGAAATCAAAAACCAGGTCACAAACCTGTTGCTAAAGGGCCTGAAAATTGTCATCCAACTTCTTTTTTTTTTATTTTCCAGTGCTAGGTGTACAATTTCCTGCTTTCTTTACAATGTTGATGGGAACACTGCATAACCAAAGCCTGGACTGGGGCATCGTGGAGTGGCTCTCCAATATTCTCCAGTAGTTCCTAGCTGAAACAGTTCACATTGGACTGTTTGATACCCAGGGTCTTTTAAAGGTACACTGGAAATTATTTCATTCCTGAGTTGTCACAGAGGAGAACAGAGCTCAGATGATAGTCAGCACAATAGCTCAAGACACACTACTGAAGTGTCCCTTTGTATGCCCATTTTCATCACAAATGTGTGTTTCACCCCAGCTGTGAAGTGACAAGACAAACATGTGACTAAGAACAATTCCTCATAATTTTGTGCATACTAAAGGGGACTTTAAGCCAGGTAGTCTGTTGAGGGCCTGTGGATGAGTGCATCACTTTGACAAACTCAACCTGAGTGTGGGAACATGCCTAGCTCTGTGGAGGGCTGTGCTGCACATCCCAGGGACACAGACTGCTGCATGCAGGCAAGAGCCCTCCCAGGGAGGCTGAAGTAGTCTGGTCATACAGAGGAGTGGGGCTGCATCATTTCTGGTGCAGGGTTTAGTGCTGATCCTCCTGAAGGGGGCAGGGGACAATCACTGTCCCAGAGCTGTGAGAAAGACCAGACATAACCCACCATATGGAACTTTGGGATCTTAGCTCTGTCATAAAATGTCTGCATACAGTGTGCTGCTCCTGTAGTTAAGTATCATGCATGCTATGGATCTGAGACGCCTCTTAAAAGCCTATGGTTTCTGGTCCATTTGTCACGTTTACGGAGATCAAAAACCTTTTAAAAATAGGAAGATTTATTTATTGAACTTAAAATCTGTGAGCTTGACAAAAACTTACCATTTTAAAACACTTTGTGAAGTAAAAAGTTAAATGGATTGGAAAATGTGTCATTTTAGTCCTTGTGAGAATCATACCAGCAAGATGGAAAGGGCCACACTGCATGTCCAAGAGAATGGACTATGGATTTGGGAGCACAGCCGCTTAACATGTAACTACCTCATGCAGACACTGCCAGACCACTGTGGCCACTGGTTTAATGCAATATCTGTCATAGGAAAGCTCTTAAGCCAATGAGAGCACGCTGTTAAGGACCCTCACCCAAGCAGGTGGGTGATGCCCACCTTAAGTACACTTTGTATCCTTGCAGTGAAACTCACTCCTTATGCTCCTCCCGTCAGAGTTCCTACAGGGGGTGCACGAGAGCAGTTCCACGGCATCAACCTTAGTGTGAGATAACACACTGGCCTCTCCCCTGACTGGGAAGCGCTCACCTGCAGAAAGACGCCTGGAGATCAGATCAGTGGGGAAGGTCTGTCCCTGCAAGCCACGGCTCCTTTCATATGGATAACATAAAGCTATGAGGATAATGGCTGCCTGCAACTGCCTTCACATTCCTGCAAGCCTCCTATCCCAGCTGAGGGCAAAAAGTGAGATTGCTGCTTCCTGCAGGCTGCCACCCTCCCTCTAGGGTACATTCAGCAAATGCAGTCTCACTCTAGGACCCAATGCTCATGGGATGGGAATTTAAAACTTATTTTCCTGACCTCTGTTGAAGTCCCTTTTCCAGTCAGGATGCAGGGCTCTGACAAGAAGCTCTGGGACATGTGGAAGGAAGCACCAGCCTGTGCCTTACCATTTCATTTCTTGGTCCAGCAGTGTCACACAGCCCTGATCCTGGTGGTCTGACAGCACATATTCCCATCTGCCAATCCTATTGTGAACTGCTGTGGTATAATAGGAAAGAACTGGATTATAAGAATCTCTTAAAACACCCCATCTGACCAGTATAAATCACAACATTTACTCCTTCCAGCTGAGACTTGCACACTGGTAGCAGAATGCAGAAACTGAATTAAACTGCACAGCAGTAGTAGCAAAGCAATGCCATCAGATCCCCACACAGCACGTGCTTTTGCTGCACATGGATTGCTGCTTCCAGGTGCTGGCCCAGCCAATCCAAGAGTTTTACATTGGTTGCTCTTTGTGAAATAGTCAATATAACCTCTTCTATGGATTAATTAATATAATTCAGAGGTGCCTTTTGTGGGCAGTATATTCCCCTTTCTCCTTAGGGAAGTGTTCCTGTGAAACAGGTGCATCAATACACCCATATACCCTCCCAGCCAAAATCCTTATTGTATGTATCCAATTCATAAGTATGGACCAGGTTCTGAGAGCAAGGACAATTTGTGCTGGTGACTGTGACTGTTTCTGTCCCCACAGAGGTCACTGGCTGGACTTCTTAGCAGAAAAGGGCACTGATTTCAATACCCACACACACAAAGATACTACAAAAGCTGAGTTCCTCCTCCATACAGGACTAGCAATGGGAGGTCACACAAGGCCCCTCCAGCTCCACAGCAATGTTTTTTATTTAAAATCCAAACACACAGCTCAGTGCAGCACTAGCTGTGAAATAATTCTTACCCCTTAAGTAAGCTCCATCAGTGTTTTCCTTGTTTAGTGTAACAGACCTGAACATATAAACAACCTCATGGCACACTCTGGGTTAGTCAGTGCCAGTCACTAAGAGCCCCCCTTGGAGAAGACACTACAGAAAGGAATACTTCTAATTTAAAATCCTTCTAAGTGCTGGAGACATTTAAAGCATTAAGCAGCAATTAATACAAATAAGAAACTCAATCTCTCACATCATTAATTCTAATTATGCTTTATAGTTGCATTTTCCAAGTAAGATGACAGACAACATGCATATGGAGAAGGCTGTTTGAAAGAGGTGCAGAAATGAGAGGCAAATAAACTGAAGGAGAAAGCAGTGTCAGACATGTTTTAAAGGGCCTTTGGCTTCCTTGAGGAGGGGAAGGCATTTCTAAAAAGCTAGAATTGGGCCCACAGAATGTTCAGGAGCTCAGACAAAGTGCCACTTAAAGTGGATGTCTCTGGTGCTGGGCAGCCACTCCTGACATGGAGTGGTGGGTGTTTTCTGTGGGACATCTCCTGTGGCTGTGGGTGTTTGAACCCCTGGGACTCAGACCCAAGGTGTTTTCTGTTGCATACCAAGTGCCAGGGTAATTTTGGGAAAAGCTGAGTTCAGCTTTTGCCACAAGGAATGTGACGCTGGTGACTCTGAGGACATAGGTGATGATGTTGAGGACAACTGGACTGAAATTGGGCCAGTATTTTCACAACCTGCCTCTTTAGCAATGAATTTCCTGTCCTGTATGGTGAACGTCACAAAGTACCCCAAGTGCCTGTAGAAAGAGTTGCTGTCTTTCACTGGAAAGGTGGGGATTTTATTTCTTGGTATGTTTATGTGTGAAATGATGAGCGGCAGAAGGACCGCTGGAAAAATCAATCTGACTTTAATTTGCTAGCTGACAAATTTGCTGTATCCAGAGAATCAGGAGTCAATTTCTACTAAAGCAAATAAAACACATACTGAAGATTGTATTTAGCCCATTTTCTCTGATTAGGACTATTACCAAACTCAGACTGTCACCCCTTAAAATTGTTACCTGCTCTCATTTTGCACCTTGTACTTTTCATGTAGTCATTACGCACTCCTGCACTGGTCTGGTGCACCACATGACGTGAAACTTCTAACCAAGGACAAAAGGTCCAGGGCTTAAATCAATTACAATATGCATGAAACCTCAGCAGACTAGTCAAAGGAAATCTGAACTACGCTTATGACAAATGCTTTCTGTTTGAATTCCCTGTTGCTTCCTTTGACATGACTCCAGCTGCTTGTCCTGTCAGGAGAAAGCTTCATTCAGAAAAGTCAGCAGAAGCTGGAGAAGTCATTAGCAAGGTTGTCCGTGTGCTGCCTAGTGTTGTGCTGAATTTTACTTGTGAAGCTACAGAGGTATTTGGTTTTAGTTATTTTACTCCAACATGGAAGCCAGTTCTGACCTGGATTAACAGTGGCAGGGCATTTTAACTGTAAACTCTTAGAAGATGGCCTTACACAAACATATTTCAAGTTCTTATGCGGTCTCTGGAATCCCTCTGCAGGGGGAAGATACCCCTTGCATCATGAATAAGATGGAATGAATAAGAAGACAAGAAAGGCTTCCTGCCAATCAGTAAAACACAGCTAGCCTAGATAAGAGGGAAGGAGAAAGCTCATCACATTTCACTGTTGGCAAATGTTGGTTTGTAGACGAACATTTCTTGTGCACACAGCCCGTCTTTTATCAGGATGTGCCTGAGAACTCATCAGGGCTGCCAGTTCAGTGAAGAGCCAGTGCCAGGGTGGCCGCACAAACTCACTGTGCGGTGCCCTGTGCTCAAGCCCTGCCAAGGCCGTGCCCAGTGTTCCCTTGCAGGAAGTAATAGCTGTCATTCTATGGCACAGCTACACTCTGGTGCTAGCAGCAGTCCTATAGAAGACTGAGCATTTCAGCCTCAGAGAAATTCTGTACATAGCTTTAGGCAATGGACTTCATGCTGGCAAGAAGTAGCAAGGCTTCTTATTCTTGACTCTGTCACTGACCTGCTGCATGACCTCAGGCAAATCACTTCACTTATGTGTGCTTCTTCTACTTCCCGTCTTTCATCCGTCTTGTCTGTTTGACTGCAAGCTTTGGGAGGGGGGTTGTCTCTTACGATGAGTATGCAGCACCAACCACAGGAGAGCTTTAATCTCTGTTGGGACTCTGAGCCACAGTACAAAACCTACAGCTGTTCTGTAGTCCATACTGCCTACGTTAGCAGTTTGCACAAAAGTATTGCAGAGTGGTCAAAATGGGCCAATATTTGTCACATCAGCACTTCTCATATCACCCAGCATGTACCCTGGCACTCTGTCCACAGAGCAGGCAAGACATGCCACCTAGCAGACCTTCTGTATTTTCATTTAGATTGTTGACTGTACATGACAAATGAGGTTATGAATGTGGCTGCTTTGCCTGGAAGACATGCTTTGAATGTGCTTTTCTACAATGAAACAGGCATGCTATAAGAAGGCTGCTGCTTCCATACAAGACCATGCCAAGTGCCAAAGAAAATGGACTTTTGTCTTAAAAATGACTGTTAACAAATGGATAAGTAACAATGTTTTCACTGTTAATGTGGTGAAAACACCCCACATTTACAAGCTACAATACAGTTGCATAGGCCAAGGAAAGACCTGACTGGTAGATATCCTATTGGTATGGGTTTCATTGGCTGTAGAATGTGCACACCCACCAGTACAGTTCTGACTACAAATGAGTGAATGGATGTCAGTGAATGTGTACACACAGAGAAGAAACAAGAAAGAGAACAAGACTGAAGACAGTGTGTCAAAAAATAAGTCAAATAGAGGGATCCCAGAGGTAGCAGAATCCATTTGCTTCCCAGATTTTTTAAATACATAATTCCTGGCAGAACCATAATCTTTTGACATTCATCTATACTTAGCCTTTTTTTCAGTTTTCTAGGACAAAGAATGTGTTATATCTCCTGAAAATACTCCTTTATGATCTGGAGCTGACTGAAAGATCAAGATGTCCTCAGGTAGTCTGAATCAGCCCCAAGATACTTACAAGACTCTCCCTGAAGAAACTCTCACAAGGAATAGCTTTCTTCTCTTTTACTGCATGCTTTGTGGAATCTCTGTATGAGGTATCCCTATTCAAACTGTAAAGCAGGTCTGGTAGAACCTGTAAAGAGCAGCTGTCAGCAAAGACCAGAGTTTATGTTATCACACAGCACGATGCTCTGCAACATTATCATTTTGCAAGTTCTGCTTCCTGTTGTCCCATTTTTGAAGGTGCTTTCTGGCTTTCTCTCCCTCTGTTGTGACAGCTTTTGTCTTTGCACCACTGGTGCAAAACTAAAGACGTCTCTGAACAAGGGAGCAGTTTTGTTCTCCTGCAATAGAGAGATATGCCAGGCTTTTCAGATGAAAAATAAAATATAGAGGCGTTTTTGAATCCCCTTTTGTTTTTCTAAGTTTTACAACCTTCCTTATCTGTAAACAAAATCATCATTTTTTTTTCCATAGCACACTGCATAAATACAACTTCATGCATCTGGGAAGGTGACAGCTGCCCTATGAGATAGATTGTGACAGTTTAAAATCAGGGAATCAATCACTGAGATATAGTGCCTGGATGCCGTTTCCACCAGGATGTATTGCAGGATCCAGGAGCTTGCTATTTGAGATATGCCATCATAACTCTGATAGATTAAAGCACCACATCCAGGAAACAATTGTGTAAGAAAAAATGGTGTCATAGATCTGCCAGGTTACAGCACAGACTCCAGGAGCCAACCAAGGGAGGGCAGGGCTCTATCTCTGCTCCCAGAAGCCGTCAGAGCAGCATGATGACAGTTCTGTTCTGAAACAGGCCCATTATGACCTAATTAGCATATATGAATTGCAGATTTAAAGCATTAAAGTGATGTACAAATCATTAATTTTTTGTCAAATCCATGTCAGCCTTGTGTATGCCTTCCTATTTTAATGTTGCATGACAGTAAAAAGAAGTCTAATCCTCTGTATATAAAGAGGAGAGATTTGGTGTAGCTGATATAATGAGATCTATTTAAACACTGGATGTTTTGCAGCTTTGAGTGTATCTGCTCAGAGAAGAAAAAAAAATGCCACATATGTCCCATTAGGGTTAATTGTGAAAGGATGTAAATATATTCAAAGCCCCAAGGGCAGTTCTGCATGTTTTCTGTATGAAAGAGAAGATATAAAACTTGTTTTCCATCAAAACTACTTTTTAGTTTTGCGACAAATAAAAGAAACCACCTGTTTACACAAGATGGACCTGATTTTCAGAGGAGATGAACACTCAGAAAAATCAAGCCCTCACTTTGGAAACTAAGTCTGAGCCATAATCTCAGGAAAGGCATACAAAAAATTCAAACATATCAAAATCAAGCCCACATTGACTCCAATGTCTGCAAAGAATCATTGCAAGAAAAGAGGCCAACTGCTTTAAAGTGGGACTTCCTAAACTATTAGTGCTTCACAATGATGTTGGGAACCTTAGGTATCACCTGCAGGCTGTGGCTGCCTGTCTCTTTCAGCCACCACAAACTGTTCATGTTTCAGGATGTCTCTCCATCTGCTCTGTCCTCATACATTTACTATTTTCTTACTATCCCATACATTTACTATTTTCTTACTATCCCATTTCATATCCTCCTCTTGCTTTCCCTTCATGGCTTCAAAGGAGCTCTTACATCGTACGCTCAGAACAGATGATACAGCCCCTGTTCTGGGCTGAGAACACTATTCAACACCACTGGGCAAACCCTCCTGCCATTTGATTAAGGTGTCATCCAAGGCCCCTTTCAATGAGCCAGCTATTCCTCCACAAGAGGCATTTCACAGGCATGATGGAACACCACATTTCCATCAAACAGGCTTGCATATCAGACTGACGTAAATCCAGATGCATGAACAGAGAGGTCTTCTTTGACAGTCTACCCCATCTCTCACACAGCCTGGCCTGGGGATGGATTGAATTCCAGGGAGTTGCACAGGAGGTAGGTAAGAGGAATAGTCTAGACAGTTATGTTCAAGTATTTTATGCATCAAAAGAGGAGTATATTGGTGGCACAATTACGACAAATTACGGAATTCCAGATGCTGGCTGAGATTCTTATAAAAGGTAATATAATTAGACACCCAGTTCCAATTTATCATCCATGGGTACTGCAGTCTTCACCTCTACACCCCTTTGAAATCACCTATAATCCCAAACTGGCATGTTTGGTCAAGTTGTTTGTGTGTGTCTTTGTTTTAGATCTGTGTGTTTCTGCAGTCGACAGCACTCCTGGGCAGATGATTTCTCTTACAGTTCACTAGAATGACTTTCCCAGCAGCAAATGATCAGCACTGTAGCTCATCTTTTCTGACAGGAGTTGAACACAGAGATGGCTCTCCTCAGGCTAGCCAAACAAGGATATAGAGGAATGAAAGTGCCATTGAGAAATGTGTTGAACTGAGAGGCAGCCTGTGTCAGCTCCAGACCTGGACAGGTGCTCGGCACTTACCTCGAGTGCTACTTCAGTAGCTCAGGTAGTAGCTGATAAAGAGTCAGCCACCAGCACATGGGGATCCCCACACTTCAGATGAGTTCAAGTGTGTGTGTGTGTGTTACAGTGACACTTGGACACACTCTATCAGTGTGAGGGTATGAGTAGCTTTGGGATTAAGGAAGAAAAGAACTGGTGAAAGGCTACACTAAGAACAAGGAATGGGAGGAAAACCTATTGATTTAATTTTCCCTTCAAATCTTGCCAGAATTTGGGGAGCCCCTGAATACCATGCAACTCCCATAAAATGATTCTATGATTCTATTCTGTGATTTGCAGTCTGCACAGTAGTACTGTGGTTTAAAGTGAAAGGTGGAAATGAAAATTGCATGAATTCAGAGACTGTAGGGAGAGCAGAGGCCATCTCTGAGCAGAGCCAACACTCAGCAGTAGGCATAACTCCAGGAGCTGAAACTAGAGAAGTCTCAAGGTCCTTGTGAAATTAATCCCTGTGTGAAGGACTAAGGCAACCATTCAAAAGTTTTTGCAAGAGCCTTCCTGAAATCCTTGAGGGACTCTGAGAGCATGTAGGGCTTGTTTTGGCCTTCTTTCACAACCTGGAATCCAAGGGAATACTGTTGCAGGGACTTTGTCCCTGAAGACACAACAGCTTTGAAGTGTATTGGCAGAATGCAAATGAACTTCTGAGCTGTGCAGACCTATCTTTGGCCTTGCTCCTGCTGCGAAGGACAAGCTGCTTGGCCTCCACTGAGCCGTGGTTTCATTGCTTCTTGCTGAATTCCCTATCCTGCTCATTTATTTCTCTGCACTTGCACACACAGAGCACTGCACGGGATCTAGCCAGGTAAAGTGCTGGAGAAGCTGCTAAGCCATACAAGTGCATGGATTTCAGGCACGACCTGCACCTACTCCAAAATCTCTGTGCCAAAATGGCTCCTTGGCTGTGCAAGCTCCTGAGTTCAGGCTCTTACAGAGCTACGGGAGAAGAGTCTGAACAAAAGGTCCACTAATGAAGCAGCTGGCTCCAGGGACTTGTTTAATTTCATTAACTTGAGAGTTGATGCAATATCTCCTGCAGTAATTGGTATGTTGATCTTGTCCCTGTGCTATGAAAGAGGGAAGCGTAAGATCTTCATTTCATCCCAGAGCTCAGATGAGCCCTACATTGCACTCTGTTAGTGATCTTCAAAAGGCATTATTTATAAAAGTAGCTTTCTGGGATGCTGTTCAATCCATGCCCATTATCCATGCAAATTCCTCAAGCTGTATCGGGTTAGATAGCTGCTGGTACTGCTGGGAAACCAACCAACCTGCAGAAATCTTTACTTAGTTCTTTATTGAGCACAATGTGGTCAGGATTAGTCAGTCAAGGCATTGGATTAGCATTATTGGTAGCCATGGCAATTTCCATTTTTGTGACAATCCATGTAACCTTTTCCATTAAAATTCATCTTAAAATACCTATGAGAATCCCACAGTCCTTGCTGAATCCCGGGAATATCATATGGCATCAATTAAACTAGAATAAATCCAAATACATCTGAAGCTTTATTCAAATGAGCTGAAACCACAGTAAGTTCAATTAAGGAAGAAAGGCATTAAAAGCCTGAAAAATGGGCTGTGTGCATTCTAATTCTGATCTGGGTCTTGCCATGATTAATTACACTTCTAAGTCTTTTAGTTCCTTTAAACAAATATGGGACTTGTTCCCTCTGATTCTTGTTCACTCAGTAGTTAAACCTGGGAGGTCAAGCTTTCACCTGAACAGAGGAGGAAATTTCTGGTAAGGTCAACTCCATGGCTGCTAAAGACTCTGCACACATCTGTTGAGGAACCAAAGTCTTGCTGTACAAGGCCACACCAATCATGTTGGCAACTCAGCTTGCTCACATCCCATTCTGAGTTCCACGTTCAATTTTGCAGATATAAACCAGGGTTTTCTTCACCTCAAGCCTGTCAAGTTTTTCCTCATTCTGGACACTCACCAATGAATTATTGTAACTGACCTGCCAAAATTTCTGTTGCTGGGGTGGAATTTAGAACACATCGATTATTAACACCTTAAGTATGGAAGTGGAACAGGAGATGACCTCCTTCTGCCCAGGCACCAGTTCTCTGCTCCTTGCTTACTGACCTCCAGATGAAGGGCAGTAACAAGCAGCTGGAATGTACTTACATCTTGAACCACTGCAGCTGTTTGCAGCTCACCTGCATGGCTGCATCCTTTTACAGCCAATGCCAGGTAGAGAAAAAAATTATGAATTCTTGGTCTTGAGCCTCCCTTTGGGAATTACTCCCTTAACTCAGTGTGAAAGGCTTCTGATTTTGAGCTCTGCCCAACATAAAGATCTCTATTTTGAAATATATCAGGCACCTCCTGTTAAATCTCTACACACAGTAGCTTCATTAAAAGATTGGAAGCAAATTAATAGGAGTTGCTTGATCAAAGTGTGTAATACGCAAGCACAGTAACCGACAATTTTATTCCATTATTTTGTGTGTTATAATATCCCAGTTTTATACACTGGGTCTCTCTTAAGGAAGCTAGTGTTCAGCTTGGCAAATTTTTCCTTGTGAAGGTGTACCCATTAAATTTTAAACTAAGGTTATACTTTTGCTATCTATCCCTGAGTTATCTTTTAGGTCAGAAGAGGGAAAGGCCTGAAAAATGAACTTCGTGCACTGTTCCTTCCTCATTCTGAAACACTTTTGTTTAGAAGATGTTGGGTTATAATGTTTAGAAATACAGTACATTCATAATTAAATTAAATTAAATATAAAATAAAACCTGGAATAAAAATGCATCTGTGCACATGAGCAGTGAAATGATTTCACACCTGAGCAGGGTACTCTTTTTTCCATGGCAAGGAATCCAAAGATGCTGTAAATACCACTGAGGCCACTCAGACTTTTGGAAAACCACACCACTTCTTCCTAGGCACCTGCAGGCCAGGGGTACCCCCAGCACTTCAGTCTGAAGCAAGAGAGGGTGTCCCCCTTTGAAGAAGCTGTAAGCACGCCGTGTCATTCCTAGAAACTATGGCAGGTTTAGTCCTAGACATGAAATCACAAATTCAGCATGTTTTCAGAGGTGTCCATTTCAACACACAGCCCACTCTCTTCTCATGCACAACCTTTGTCTGCCACACTGCAGTTTGCTCTTGGTTTATGCCTTCAACTTCACTTCCCAGCCAATAGCCAGCCTTCACTTCTACGATCTGAACTTTTTGTCATGTTGTGTGATTGTACATAAAACCCTTCTCCTCTAGATCTCGTGCTAAGATGATTTTTGTAGTTCTGTTACTAGGAAAGTCTTATGCTCAAGTACAAGATAAATAAAACAATTTTCTTGCCATCAAATATTTAAACCCACTGGGCTGGCATGGACTCCAAGTGAGGGAGTGAAATATGGCTGAGAAAAAAAATGGGAAAACTGAAACCTTTATCTTACAGATACTTCCATCAATAAGTTATATTATGCAGCTGTCCTCCAAATAGATCAGACTCACAAACAGTGCAGCTTTTAGGTGTAGAGACAACCTGATGAAAATGCAGTAATTAAAAAATATAATTTCTTCATGTATTCCGAGATATTTTCTGAAATCTAGGACTGTCTGAACCACTGTGAGAGGTTAGAGAGCTGTGAATGTTTTTTCTTAAATTGCATGTGGGGTACTGGGAAAGTTGATATATACTCCAATGAAAGACGTTTTTGAAACTGAGTAGAGTGAACTGCAAATTCAAGTCAGCAGGGTGCCAGTGCCCTCTGTGTTTGCTTTCTGTGTCTTTAAGAGCACAGAGTCAAAGACATCCAGCAGAGACACATGAACATCTTCTCACTGCCTCCTGCACTAGCAAGGGATGGTGCCTAGATTGCAAAACCTGTGTATGTCTTCACAGGATGCTGGAACCGTCTCCAGGCACCTCTCCTCCCTTCTCCAGCACAGCTGTTGTCCAGGACCCTGGTGCACAGCGCTGTCAACACCCAGCAGGCAGAGGGGCTGCACCGCGGTTCTGCAGCTACATGTAGTTTCCAGGGAGTTCCAGGGCAGCTGCCACCTGTGGGGAGGCCATGATGTGCTGGGTCACCTGAAGCCCTGGTCTAGGCAAAAGCTGGCCAGCAGTTATTGCTGGGCCAGCAAATTGTTAATAGGTACATGAAGGAGTAGTGGGACTTGTTCCCTTCATTGGACCTCATCCTGAGCATTTCCCTGCTCTTTAAGGACAGGGGCCAGGTCCAGTGGTTCCTGACCACAGGAAAATTCTGGCAGATGATGTGTAGGGTAGGCTCACCTCTGTCCTCATGTGTTAAGGCTGTGAGCATAGGAGGCCACAACAAGTGTTTCTACATGGTTAAATACAGATTAATGAGGCCTACCTGTGTCCATTCAGAAGTCACTGGGACACACTGGCTCAAGTTCTCAAGATTTTCAACTAATATGATGCCTGCGAGTTTTTTCTCTGCAGTGCGCCAACTGAGGAACAGAAAGAAAGAGAAACAAATATCACAAGTCTTCTAAAACAATTGCAAAGGATGAGAATACAATGGGGGAATATAGATGCAACTCACAGAGACAGAGGTGAGGGGATGAAAGAAAACTCGTGGTTTGCCTTCCAGTGTTTTGTCAGAGAAATGAATGTTGGACACACAAAATTGCACACTGCGTCTGAGTTTAGCTGTATGATTTGAGAGCTTTTTTTAGTGATGCCATATGTACAGTCTGAAAAAGAAAAGACTGGCAAAGCTACAGGAACAGTGTTTATTTTTCTGTGGGGGGGAAAGGAGGGCATCCCTAGATACTTTTATTGAACCTTTTCTTGAAATTATGCTATTGTATTCTGAAAAGTGTCAGGAGCTTATATGCATGGTCTTAATCTGAAGTATCCACTGAGGCTTTTTTACAGAAAGCTTTAGTTACTTCTCTAAGGAAGAATTAGACTATTTAAAAGGACATGAGAAGATCTCACCTATTACCATTCACAGACTGAACCTGTCCAGAGCCAGCTTCACTGGCAAACACATTTTGGCTTTTACACCCTTACTTTGGTGACACAAAGATACAACAGTTTATGGCTGCTTTGAGTCATCAGCATAATACAAACCTCCTGCACACAGGCCAGTGCACAGACTAGTGAATCTGGTATTCAGTGTATACAAAATAATGCTTGGAAAATAATTTTAGAAATGAAAGACTATGCAAAACTCTATTCTTCATGGCATTATTAATATCTGTACAGTTATCAGACTGCAAATAATTTCAAATCAAAAGCAGCATCACTTTACGAAAATAGAATATATATATCAATGTACGTTGTGTATAATTGGTGCCATTTGAAATGATGAAGTGCTATTAACCGATCTTTACAAAATAATACTTTGCATTTATATAGTGCCTTCCATCTGAGATCTTTGCAAACATGACTGAATCAACTCTCTCTCAGCCCTTCAATTTAGCTGTTTCTCTCCTTAGTCTACAGATGTGGAAAGCAAAGGCAAAGCAAGATGAAGATCACATGAGGAAACCAGAACTCTAAGGGCAGGCAGTTCTTGCCCTGTAAAAAAATACTCACAACCTTCCTTTTTTTGAACAGAAACTGTAAGCTTTCAACACCTCAAACTACTTTAGTTGCACTTTTAGATGCAAATGCCCTATTTAGCTTAAACGATTCCTTCAAAATCCTCCAGGAAATGTGTAGGAGAACTGACAAAAAGGATCCAGAAAGCTTGGCTCAGGGCCCTGTGTTTTGGCTGAGGAACTGTTCTCTGCATACTGCCTGACCACTGCGACCACAGCTTGTGAAACCTCGCTTTGTCTTCTCATGCTTTCCCCCCTCCCCATAGCTTCCAGAAAAGAAATAAAGGCAAAAGATATCTGCAGCTTGCCAGAGGAGTGCTGGATCCACTTCAAAAGCACAGAGCCCAGGCCCTATGGCAACAAGGGAAAGTTGACAGTTGCAAGCTCAGCAAACTGATGAGGAACTTCTGAAATCAGATTGAGTCAAATTGATTTATCTAGTCAAATTAATTACTCTGGCTAAAAACTCACTCTGAAGAAATGATCAGACTGATCTGCGATGGTCTGAAAGAGCAAGGCCAGACAACTGCTTGGTGGATATGAGGATGGGTATAGGACAAGTAGCTGGAGGAGAGCTAGAGTGGCACCAAACCCTTAATCTGTGTAAAATGCAGCCAAGGCAGTACATTTGGCTTCACAAACAAACTGGGACTTTGCCTTCAGGGCTGCATTCAGACATCAATGTCCTGACTTAATGCCTCCTACTCTCTAGCATACAGTGCCTTATCCAGACGTTTGGACTCTTTTGAGAGGTGTCTCTTCTCTCATCAAACTGGGTCAAGGACATAAAGCCACCACTTCAGCTCAGATACCAAAATATAGTCCTGAGACCTTGAGGAGGCCTGTAGATGGATTCTCCCCTCTTTCTAGCACTGATATTGCTATGACTGCAGCAAGCTGATTTCCCCCCATGTCCTGCAAGAGAAGAAATCTGTGATGGGAGTTTGCACTCTCTGGCCAGGACCTGAAGGCAAAGAGGCAATCAGGCAGAGGAACGCTGAATAAGCCTCCAAATTAAAGTGCAAGATGTGTCACTTGGTGAATCCTGGAACAAGCTGAGTTGGAAGGGACACTCAAGGATCATCGAGTCCGACTCCTGGCCTTGCACAGCACCATCCGGCATAGCACCATGCATGGGAGTTAAGGAATGGCAGTTACCATAATTTGCAGTTCTGCACTGGCACATCAGTCTAGGCAAGGAACAATGACCTTCTCACCAGAGTAAAGATAGATGATGTCACTCCAGAGAGAGCATGCACACTCACATGGGAAATTAAGGAATAAAAGTCACTAAAATAAAGTTAGTTATAAAAAATAGTAAAACAATATAATTGGACACGTTCCATTCTACCATATTTTAGGTACAGAGCCTGCCATTTTTTCACAGGAACTGATGCGTTGATCTGTGTTTAGTGATTTTGGCCTGTGGTTTTTCTCTAACTTGCCTCTATTGTCTTCTCTCTTTCTTGGAAAGGATAACAATGAAGGCTAACAATGCATTCTTTGTCTTGTTTCTCAATTTATTGTTTAAAAGACGTATTTATTAAGCAAATATGAAATGCCTCAGAACGTTTTGCAGAGCTGCCAAGAGGTCAAAGGTCTGGGATAAAAATGATGTCGAAACAATAATTAATTAGCTGACGTTCTCTTAGAAATTTTGCTTTGGGGAAAGCAATAGTAAATCAAGACAACAGACAAAGTGACAGAAAAATGACTAAAGAGGGAAAGAGGGATAGGAAGAAAGAAAATCTGCATGGGTAGATTTATTAACTTTTGAAAATGATCTGATTTTTCTCAGCTATTGTCCTGGCCCCCAAACAAAAATCTCCTCCAATAAATAACTTCAAGCTGTTCTCAGTGACTAAGCCTCAAAATGTTCCATCCTGAATACATTCTTATTTACTGCATGCAAAACTGATTAACATCCCTCCAAGGCATTTGTAGGACTCCTGGTCTGCAAAGGACATCTGTTTAGGGGAATTTCTGGAATTGCAGTGTCACTCTCCAGTAGGACTACTGAGAAGCCTGAAATCTCCACCATACTGTATACAAAGCTGTATGGACGATTCAGGAACCTGTGCAACTCACAGGGCAAATATGTCATCTCTGCCTACACAGGGAAGCTTTTCTAAGCCTTTTGTCCTAAATCACCTGTTACTTCATAATATTACCAAACCCCGTCTGGAAACAGCGTGTGCTGAAGCTCTGTGGGAATGTATTTGCCTTGCATGCTGTTTTCCTTCAAAATGTGCCTCACCTGCCTTCATACTCTGTGCACCCGCCTTGGATAGGATGGCAGCTTCTTGAGATCAATAGATATACTGGGGGGAAAAAAAGACAGAAATTGTGTTTGTCCTTTAAATACTGACTGAGTTGGGGTGAATTTGCCATGAAATCCCTGCAGACAGACCATGGATACAGAGTTTGTATTTCTCAAGGCAGAAAAATGTCCAGACCTGCTAAGGTTTCTGCCTCAAAGATCTATCCATATCTGTGCAGTTTATATGGTGATCAACATAAGACATATGGGACATAAGAGCATCAGAGGGATGGGAAGCAAAAGATAGGACTGCCAGTGCAAGTGCTGAGCCCAGGATAGTTTGAAAGTCCTTAAGTGTGTATCCTCCACAACAGCATACAATTCATTGGCCAATCTGAAACTGGAAAGGAATGGGAGAAGAATACAGGTTCTTTTGATGGCAGTACCCTCTTCCATTGCTACTGCCCCAGGGCTGAACTGCGAACCACCAACTGGGAAGCAATAGGCTTGCAGCAGGAGGATGAGTTTCCAAATATTGGTGCACATGCATGCTTGTTTGTGCCCAGGAAACTAATCAAGGTCAAGTTGTCTGCCTGCTGAGGAAAGCAGAGAAATCCCATCAATGGTGTGCTTTCAGTCTATTCAAATCACCCAGCTTTTCTTGGAAATGGAAAGCTCAGTAGCTTTGTAACAGACCCTGAGGATGTCTGACCAACATGCTCATTTATTTATTTTTCTAACTTCCTCCTATGCTTTGTGACAGCAGAGATATAATAAATACCATTCTGTGAAAGAAAAGCAAGAAACAGATACACTTGGACAAAGTTCTGCATCGATATACAAAAACCTACTGTGATTTGGAAGCTTAAATATGCCCTAACATACGGCAATTATTAAGCCCCAGGTATTAGGGAAATCACATCCACCTGTGTTGCACAGCTGAATTAGCGAAGCTGGTTTCATTATCCAATAAATAGGAAGTTTTCATGTATTTCTTAGACTTATATGTGTGTTGATACTTAGAAGAAGGTTGTCAAAAGCATTTTTTTTCAAAGGTGGTATTTAGAGCTAATAGAAAGTACACAGGAGAAAAAATAATCCAGATTTTGTAGGTCTAAATGATGAGATTTACAAAGCTGCCTCGGGACTCTGTGACATCCTGTTCCTGTTCAGGATGAATGTATGAATTGTAAAACGCAGTGAGGGCTTGAACTTCTTTAGATTAGGTGAATTATCCCCCATCTTAGCTCAAAGAAGATTCCTCCAGAAGACAAGGGTAGTTCTGTATGGATCAGGTGTGTAGAACCAGTCTGACAGGTTGGCTACATACAACGGTTTTTAGGTTTTGATATCCTCCATATGGCAACTGCAGCTCTTCTGTCACTCTCTCTCTCCATAAGGATTCCCAAAAGAAGCCTATTTTCACCTGAGTAAATATTCTGCTCCTGTCTTCATTTTTACACATGAGCGTTTCACTTTGTGCTAGAAACAAGCTACAGTAGCAGTACTCTGGGGATGCTGCTCTAATAGATTCACAAGGTTGACTTGTTTAAGTGGGATTTCATTGTATTACACAGAGGATTTTTTCCTAAGGATGTGATTATTCCAGGACTGATCCTACTGCTGTGATATGACCACTTTTGGCACTGTGCATGCATGGCATGGGATTAGTCTTCTGGCACCGTATAAAATGACTTAGACATGTTGTCTTACTTATTAGCATGTGGCATTACAGATCATTTTACAAAAGCAACAGCTGCAACCATTACTCCTACAGTTATGTCATAATTTGGTATGTCAAACACCTCCATATAATGCAGGCAAGAGGAACATTTATTCATCTCACTTGTCAATACATTTATTTCCATTGTCTTACGCTATTTCTTTTTGCAGTAGTAAAACAATCCACTCCCCATACCACTAGCTTTCCTAGGAGCTGGTGAGAGGCTGCAAAATGAAAGGTACTCCTGAGCTATGAAGACTAGCACGTTGCAAGATCCTATACAGACCATATTCATAAAAATTAACATTAGGAGCACTTTGCTCTCACTGCCATGACAAATACTTCAGCTCCTCTCTGTACAGCACAATCATTTTTGTGTTTGGCACACCACAGTCATTTGGCCACATTTGCCACAGTCATTTGATGCTGACTTCTGCTTCAGAGAGCCAGGATCTCTGAGCATCTAACTCTGCCCAGAGGTTGGGAAAGGACTCAGCAGAAACCAGTAGCTCAGCCCATAAGGGGGTATTCCTGCTTGCAGGTGGGCTCCCCAGCCAGTTAGTTCTGAACTATGACACATTATTCCAAGCTTCATCATATGCAGACCTTGAGTAGTTCTAGGTAGGATGGCTGCTGTTCAAATAGGAACAATGTATTCAGACAAAAGGGCTCTGGATTATAGGTGCCTCTTTTGGACTTCGAGTCTGCTGCATGAATCATGTCTGCAGGGACATGAGTTAGTCACTTCTGGCATTTACACTGTATTCTTAGCCTTTCTCACAGCACCTTCTTCCCCACAGCACCAAACACCCAGAACCCAGACTTGCTGAGGGAAGGATAACCAGCTGGTAAACAATGCCTGAGTTGATCCTTTCCTTCAATTTCTCTTCAAGTAATAAAATTGCAAGTAGACACAGGTTCAGTGCAGCCCAGATGGGTAGAAGGTCTAACACAAAATGATCTCAATGAATGGGAGGTAAGTATAAAGCTTTCTTCTGCCTTTCTATAAACTCAGATTCCTGCAGAAGTTTAGAGGCAATCTTGCTGGACAAGTTCATGCTGCCTTGTCCCTCTGCAACAAGTTGGCTCCACCTCAGTCCCAGATCTTCATGGCTCTCTCCCTGCTGTTGATGAGAAGCACACAAAGCTCAGCCAGATGAGCTTTCTGTGTGAGCACACCTTCATCTGTATTAGGAAAACGAGCTGTTCCCAGTGTAACATGTCAAAACCTTCACCAAGGCAGCCAGCCCACTTCAGCCTAGATGGGCAAGGACCATTCACAGAAGACACCCATCAGGAGATCCAAGGAGAGGGACAATGTCAGAGTAGCCGTGAGGAGCAGCTGGGGTTCACCCCAAAGTGGCTGCCATGAGAACAGACTGTGTTTTCAAGCCATCCATCCTGGGAAGGAAGCTGCCCCAAAGTCATATCTAGTGGACTGCTGCAAGAGACAAACACACTGTGAATTTGGAGCTGCCACTGAGAGGAGACAGACTCTGCTTTGAGCTCTCTCACAATTGATGTTAGCCCAACATAAATCAGCACAAGCTGGCATTTTACAGCAGTCCTGTCCTTTGACACCCCCCCTCCTCCCTATGACTTATCTATTCGCTTAGAAAGAAGGAAGAAGAAGGAAGGGAGATAAGGGGAGTGGAAGGGGATCCAGATTGCAACTTGAAGCAGCTGACATTTTTATAGTCTTTTAATTAAATAAGCCTCAGACACAAGAGCACATGCAAATTCCCCTGTGTACCCACACCTCCTCCTCTTCCTCTTAAAAACTCATTAAGTAAGGAGACCACAATCAAACCAGGAATGCAGGGTTTCGGCTCCTACTTTCAGACTCTCATCTGCATTCTTTGCCTGCAAAAAAGGTCATTGCAGAGCAATGCAAGATGGCCATAGCTGTTTTGTCATCCTGTCACCAAAAGGGAACAATAGAAATCCAGAATAAGTCTCCATTTCCTCTGCAAGTCGATGTGCGAGTCTGTGGGGGAAGTGTGCGAGTGGGGGGGAAGTAGCTTGTGCTTTCACACACTGCTTTCTTCTGGAGTTTGCTGATAGCCTAGAGTACCTCTGATCCCACAGATCCACTGGAAACCACAGCTGAATAAGAGGGACTGCATTTGTGTTGCAATGTCCTCTCATGAATAGCAATGCCCAGCAGGGCAGCAAGCACAGAAGTGGATGCTCACCTTATTTCACTTTTCTAGCCTAGATCTGGACTACAGGCAGGATCCCAGCTGTGAGAAACACCTTACTCCATCACTTCATGGGCTGCTGTTTTGCTTCAAGGCATTTTCTCTTAGGTTCAAGGGCTTTGAAGTGTCTAAAGGCCTTGCCTTTCCCCACATACAAGTAAATGGGATCTCTAAAATCCAGCTCAGCCAGAAGAGAAGAGCTTCATCTGTACAAACCCTGCAGAGGTCTGTAGCTGTTAGTTACCTCCCCTTCAGAGGTAAGTTAGAGCAGCATGTTAAAATAGGGCTTGGGATACAAGTGTAAGCCCTTAGTTAATTTTATGGTAAACATATACAAACATATGTGTGTGTACATTTGTGGTGCCCTTTCTGCATCTTGGTTACTGTGACACTTCTGACTTGTAATCTTACCCATGCTTTTGTCTCATGGAGGTTCTTGTGGGACTGGGCTGAGAGAATAACTTTATCCAGTCCTCTCTGTAGGTAGTTCATTCCAAGGCTGCTCTCTGTCAACAGTTGTTGTTGCATAAGGGAAAACCCCTCCCAGGAGAAAAATAGCCAGAGGTAGAATAGAAGGATGACCTCCAAGGGGGCTCAGCACAGTCAAGACAAAGTCCTTGAAATGATCTGCCAGCATTTTTCTCTTCCCACCAGGGATCTTTAGGGAGAAGGCAGGGGGTCACTGCCTCAGCTCTGAGAGGCACTCTCCTGCCTGCCCTCCAGAAACACTTGAGGACCACGTGAATTTATTTGTTATTGCATCGTTTTTCCTTGCAGATCTGACAGCTCATAATACCTCTGGTGCCTGACAGTCCCACTCTTTTCCAATTGATAAATAATCTCTTCCTGATTTGAGCAACCAAGGAACATCTTGAGCCTGTCACACTGAAGAAGATCCATCAGTCTCTCGTGCTACAAGTGAGGTGTTTGAAAAATGCTGTTTGTGCAACCATTCTGGGGTATTAATTCCTGGCATCCCACTTGTATTTTGATTGCTTCTCAAAGAACAACAACATATTTTAACTCTTTGCAAATGAAGCAGCGTTCTGTTGTTATGGTAACTCAAATTCTAAAAATAATGTAAAGAAAAGACCACCTTTAATTGATATCACAAGAAGTTGTTATGGTAACTGGAATTTTAAAAGTAACTAGGTTAAACTCCATTTCTTTTTTATCCAGAGCCTTGCATAAACAAATTCTGATTAAAATATCAGGTTTAATTTAATCAGTTAATTAATGTCACTAAATGTCATTTATCTTATAACTCTCATTTATATTCAGTGCAAAATTACCTAACTTGCTGAGTTCTAAGTATTCAGCCATCAATCTGGTGGTGTGCAATAGGATGACTGTACAACTTATTTTTGGTCATGGAGTGGTTAAAATGGAATACACTGCTTTTATATCGTGTGAGGGGCCTAGATTTTTCCTCAATAGCATGGATGCAATGCCATCAGGTAATCCTGTGATTAAAGTCAAGTGTGTGCTATATGAATGAAGGCTCATGCTGTGCCCACTTCTGTATTCTCCAAAGCAAATATCCTTCAAACTCTTCTCTACTCTCTGTCACTTCTCTTCCACAGTGTCCAGACTTTCTGTCTCTGCACCCTCTCCCCCAAGGCTGTCTCACCTTTCTGCCCAAATTACTCTCTCCTCCCTCCTCTGTCAGAACTGGCAAATAATTTCCCACCGTAACCCCTAAATCAGCAGTGACATTTCCTTCAGCGTGGACTTCTTTTCCTCTTTCAAGAGCTGCCTGTCACTCCATTGCACAGTATCTGCCATTTGCACCAGTTATATCTCTGCATTCTCTTGGAATGTCCCAGATTGTTCCACAAGTGCTTGCATTGAACCCTTACTGCAGCGAAGCCCAGCTCTTTGTCCATTTTTCTGGCAGATTTCTTTGCAACTTCCTTTCACCTTTTCCAGCAAATTTAATAACCTTGTCCTTGCTATCCTCAATCTGAACTGCACAGCACCTGGTTACCTGTCAATTCTGTGCTCATTTTCTTCACAGATTAATAGAGTGAAAGGCTAGGAAAGGTTCATTAGGACCATTTAGCCTAACAGGCCACAGAATTTCATCCAGGAATTTCCATGTTGAACCTTTAACTTCTGTTTGAACAATTAGTGTGTCTTTTACAAAGGCACCTAGTCTTGATTAAAAGACTGCAACTAATGGAGAACCCTCTACATCCCTAGATAGCTTGACCCAAATATTTAACCCTCCCCATTAAAAATAAATGTATCATATCTTTCATCCAAATGTGGCTTGCCTCAGATGACAGCCCTTGGACCTCTCTATGCACTTCAACATTTGAACAGTTCACCTCAAGGGAAAAAATTACTGTGGGTCAGCTTCCCTGAGGTAATCAACCCTATTCTTGTTCTTACCTACAGGAACTACAATAATAGTGAGATTATATATTAGGGTAACCTGTCTCCCAAGGTAAGAGGTGTAAGCACACATTTGCACAGAGGGGACAAACAGCTCCTGTAGAGCAACAGGTATAAGGTAATCTATTTTTCCTGGAACTATGTATGTCTTCCTTTCTGTTTCAGTTTCTTTCCCCCGTGGAAGATCAGCACCAGAAATGTTCTCGTGATATTGTTGCTTGAACATCTTAGTCAAATTACTTCTTAACTTTGTATTGGATAAGTTAGAAAATAGTTGTAAGAGATTTTAAGTCTCCTTTTGAAAGGCCGAATTTCTTTCAGTTGTTTTTGTAGTGCTTTTCCAGTTTTTGCATACTTTCTGGATATCTGAGCATGAGCATTAGCATTCCCTAGCCCTACTAAATCCCTTTGTTTACTTGCCTAAGGATTGCATCAGCCCCTTTAGCACCAGCTTCACCCTAGGAATTCACATTTAGTTGTTCATCCAAGATGGCCTCTACACCTTTTCCAGAATATCTGCTGTCTAGTTCTCAGTCTGAAACTGAAAATACAACCTGCATTCTTGGTTTGTGTGTATGCGACCTTCCCAGAGGCTGTATGTATACACCAGCTTTCTAAAAAATCCAGCTTACCAAGCAGTCCAGATCTTGCCTCAGGAAAGCTCTGTCCTTATTAACATCACTTATCATGCCAGAGAAGTTTATTTAATCTGCAAAGTTTACCAGCAGTGCCACATTCTTCCACCCCAGTTGTAACTTCTTTTGCATTTGCCTCCAAGCTTTCAACCTTGCCTCTTTCTCTGCTCTTACATCTCCTGCTTTCTAGATCACAATACCGAAGCAATAACTTCCCAAAAGCAATGAGCCTGCCTCCAGAGCAGCGCAAGCAAATAATAAGATTGAAGAATCCCCTAAAAAAACAGATCTCAGAAATTATCATTTGAAGGAAGCACACGGAAAGCTGCCCTGTCAGTCACAGCACATCCCAGTGTACTGCATCCATTCTTTAATCAGTCCCTGACTATTCTTAAATGATTTCAGTCAGGTCCCTGTGTTGCAAAGCTTTTGCATACAGTTAATACTATCAGCATATTATTATAAATCATACTAACAGCAAATGCTCATGCAGTATGTGGTTTGTAAGCA
The DNA here is from genome assembly GCA_013398175.1 of Climacteris rufus. Classification (NCBI taxonomy): domain Eukaryota; kingdom Metazoa; phylum Chordata; class Aves; order Passeriformes; family Climacteridae; genus Climacteris; species Climacteris rufus. The sequence continues at coordinate 2,115,142 of VZRZ01000277.1, read as the reverse complement.
CAAGAATGTAAACAGCTATGAATCAATCTGTTTGATTTTTTGATGCACTGTAATCAATCTATAATCAATTTGTGGAAAGGAGTGTGTTTTGTTCTTAAGAAATTAAAAATTCTCCAAGTGCAAGTGGTTTCATATTAAATGGTTCTCCAAAAATTAAGCTTTTCATTTATTAACATGAATTTTTAAAAAAATCTTTCTTCCTCACAGCTGTCAGCTAGACAGAAACAGATTTTATTTTAAATCTAAAAAAAGCCCTCAAACAACCAAACAAAAAAGCTGCCTTGTCTTCCCTTTACATGTTCAATTGCCACCCATGACACAATTTGCTGTAACTGTCCTGCTTAGTTCCTTCATTGAAATGGGCATTTCTAAATTTCTGGCAACCACTCTACTCCTTGCTAATGTTGGTTCTGATATTCTGCTTTCCCTGCATGTATGGTCTTCAGTGAATATGAACGGCATTACCTGCTTATACCAAGAGTAGAATATTTTCACCAGTGAAATTCACTGAATTGCTGAGAGGAGGATGTTAACTGGAGACTTACAAATTTACTCACTGAGCATCATTTATTGTTATCACAGAGTTTATGGAGAAACATCTCCTGTGTCCTTCTTAAAAACTGGCCTAAAATCTTTAGTTGCTGGATTTATAGAGAAGAAATTTCTTGTGTTAAACGACAGGAAAGGAGTCACCAGATATTCTTGGTTAACACCAATGAGTAAAGAGTTTTGGAAAACCCTAGATCACCAGACTTATTCAGAGGTCCAGTCAAAGTCTCATATCTTCTATCACACGCCCAGGGTGCCTATTACTAGAATATTCCTGGGAGTTTAAAAAATGCACATGATTTTTAATATTTTATGTTTGAGGTGCACATAGTAAAGCAATGTGCAATCCATTTTCTAAACAGTAATTAGGTTAGCAGAACATATTCATCATTTAATATAGTCATTAGAGATGACTGAAATTAATCTTTTTCCTGTAGAAGCTTCCAAGAACTTTCCCCTTATCTTTTTCAGAGAAGTTTCAAGTTTTTGGCAAAAAAATCAACACCCAAGTATTTGCATTCTAAACTACCTCTTGAGTATTTGCTATGAATATCTCCCACTCCCTTCTACTCTGTTCCTTTGGCACCATGGCTATATTCCAAGTCTCATGGTGTCTGTCACCACTTTCCATGCTGATCCTGCTGTGGGGATGTGGCTCTGCTGCTGTTACAAGCACAACCTCAGCACAGGGCAAGCTACAGAACAACAGGGTTGGTGGGGCATCACAACTTTAGAATGGAAACAGTTGGGACTTGATCTTATACCTCTTTTTGACAAATAACAGGAAATTTCTATTGAAAGCAGACACCCTGCAGCGTTGTTTGAATGTAATTTTCTACCATAAATTGATTTTCAGGGCAAAAACAGGAGCTCTGGCAGTCATCAGATAAAAATTTGATAAATGCTCTTAGAAAAAATGGTCTCCCTTCCTGGGCAACTCAATCCATGGAAGTATGAGATGAGGTCCATATGAACCTGACACATGGGACTCTGGTTCCCAAAGAAACAGTTTGCTGACCCAGTGCCCTGACTGAAATATTTTACTTACACGTATTAAATGTTTGTTCATAGCAGAGTGCAGAAATAGTTACTATACATTTTTCCCAGTCCAGTCAGGGAGAGGTTTGAAGTTCTGGCCCAGTCAGATTGTTACATCAGAAAAATATTTGGAAGCACATATCCAGCTGAATGAAACTGCGGCCAGACCAAGCCTGTGTAAGTCTAGTGAAGTTACTAGGGGCACAACAGCTGGAGGACAGGCAGAGGAAGCCAGGAATTGCTCAGCTCAATTCTCTGCAGACCATGTTTGACACATTATTTATCTTCTTCTTTTACAGGTGTCTCCTGCCAAGTAAGTGAGGGAGAGAATTATAGCTCAAAGAGATATTTACTTTCCTGTTAAATGAACAATTTTGAATGGGTAAGATCAGTCTACAAGGATGAAAACTCAGCCCTGTCTTGCTAAAACAAATAAATATATAAGAAATCAGCTCTTCAAAGGTTTTTCTACCTCCAGGAGAAGCGATGGAGCTTAATTCCCTCTGTCATTCACTCCCCTCTCAGGAGAGGACACTCTATCACCCACCAGACCAAGAGCCTCCACACCAGACAAAGCCACTATCTTCAGAAGTGACACACACAGGTGTGTGTGTGAGACTGCAGCACCTGAAGGCAACCCACAGACTCTGAGCACGCTTCAAATCAGTTGTATAGTGGCACATAATCCCTTCTTCTCTGTGTCATCATCTACTGTTCATTAGTGGGAATGTGGCATAAGGACTAGCCAAGCTTCTGGCCTCTCTACTTGCAATCAATTCCCTCTGCAGAGCCATATCCACTCTGCAACCTCAACGTCTCAGGCAGTGCTAGGTCTGCCTCTTGGACATAGACACTGGGAGAAGACAGAGAGTACACTGGGAATGTGACTTACTGGGACCTCAAAAGGTATACTATCTAAAAATAGCATATATATATTTATAAACAGTATAGATATAAAATAGTACATACTATATTGGATATTGTAATACCTAATGATAATCCATGTGAATATTTTGCAAAGTTTTGCAATCTGCAGGTGTTCCAGATTATTCTTTCCCAAAATACCAAAGTTAGAGAAGATTCAATTTTGCTGTAGTTGGGCTTCCAGATTCCCAGGGAGCAAGACTGTCCTTAGTGAATATTGCAGCTCTGCTCAGAACATTCTGCCCAGCAGTTATATTCTGTTGAGAAAAGGTTCACTGAGTTCAAGGTAGACAGAGTGCAGCTCCTGGACATACACTGGGAGTGTACCTGCTGGCTTCCCCAGGCCCAAAGCAATCCTAGAGCAAATGGACTTTAGATTCCTTCTGGATTTGGGTTAAACCAATCTATCTCTTCTTTTGCTACACTGGCAATTTCCAGCCAGCTCCCAGCCCAACTGCAAATGTTTGAGGAAAAACAGCTCCTTGTATTTACAGGGAGTACTGTAAACAAGAGAAGCATGAAGTTACATAAAGGATTTTCACTCCTTCAGAAATGAATAATGATCAAGATGAGCTACCCAACAGAAAGAATTGCCCTTGATTCAGTGGATTAATTTGCTCAATAGTATGAAATAAGACAATTTAAGGGAAATTGGAATTAATATAAAACATTTGTCTTCAGACACAGTTAAACAACAACATGGAAGAGTACAATAGTCAACAGGATATGGAGAGAGGTTTAGACTGTAATGCTGCAGCCATCTTAAAAAAAAAAAGCTTTGATTCCAGATACTGTATCTGTTTTTTCTTATCACAGCACAGTACCTTTATAGCTAGTGGGTGACTATACAACCTCCTTATAGAGAGGCAGACTGACAAATAAACTTGCTTCTGTTTATGATTTTACCTAACCTGCTAGGAGCCTTTGCTTTTGAGTAGCACCCAGGAAGACAGGCTGGCTCGCTTTTTTTCTATACACAGGGTACAAAGATTGGGTTTTCCTTCAGACAGTTTACAGTGTGCTGTATCATCTTGCTCTGCCATGAAGGGCTACATCTGATGGGAAATGTCCACAGAATGTTTTCATTTTTTTTCTCAGGATGTTGCTTTGAAAATCCCACTGCTGCCTTTTTCATTGTTGTGTTTTGAGGGACAAATCTCTGTGAGTCACAGGTCTCCTCTCCTTTTTCAATTCACTTTTCTTTGTGCTTTGCACCTTCTCTATCGCTTGGTCAGAGGATGAGACTCTCTGCGTGCACAGTGTGGTGGAAATAAGGCTCCAGGTTCTCCAGTGATGTGCAAGTTCACATTCCGACACATGGGTGGGTGATCTGAATCCATAACTAGCCCTGGCAACAATGGGTGATGGATTGCCTTGAGCACAATTTTACCATAGTGCACAGTGCTACTAATGCTGTAAGCTGCTCTTTGGCCACTGTGAGCATGGCAGAACTGCCAGCATGACCTCCTCCTCTGGAAATTAAATCAGAGGATAAATCACTATATGTGGGCGTTAATACACTGCCTACATTTTTAAAGTCCTGCTGACTAGCAAGTGGTTGTTCCTGGGCTTATTACCAGCAATATTTATGTATGGATGGACATGCTCTCCATAAATATCGTTGTTCACATTTAAGTGGGTAAATGTTAGAAATAATAATACTGAAGAAATCAGTATGAAAAGATGACTCAGCTTAATGGCATTCCAGACATTTGGGACTCAACATCTCAATGAAATGGCTCTGTGACAGCTCATAGAATAAGAAAGAACAAGAATGAAAATATACAGCATTCCTCCTGGCTGTAGCTCATATCCAGCACTTCAGCTGCAGGAGGATTCCCAGCCACGCACTGCGCTAAGGGCTGGTTTCAAGGAAGACTTACACCATGTCCAGAAGAGCTAATCTAAGCGATCCATCTGGCCAACAGATTAACAGATGGGACCTTGAATGGGACAAGATAGCTTTTATGGGTCCTATGATGAACATCTTGTTTGAATGCAACTGCAGAGAAAATATGGGATGGCTCTCTGGCTGCAGCCCACATCTCCTGTATTACCTGTGGTGGCCTGGCAAAACTGCTCAGAAGAGAGCTGTAGGCTTGGCTCTTTCTGTTCCCCAAGTGCTCCATGACTGGCCTTGACAGCACATGTTACACAGCCCTTAGGAGCTATCGGGGATCCTGCCTGGGAGTAGCCAGCCATTCACAGAAGTCTGGAGTGTGACGCAGGGTGGCAGGGACTTCTCATTCTCCTGACCTTCAGTGTGCTTAACACCTTGTGTCCTGGGGCTTACATTTCAGCTTAGCACTGTGGAAAGGGGACAAGGTTTTTCTGGGGCTTAAAAAGGGGCAGGGGGTGTAAACATGCATTGCCCCCTCCCCTGCTTAATTAAACCAGTCCCCAGCTCCAACCTAGTAAGAAAGTGTGGCAGTGGGGGGATGTGACCCAGGTTCGACGAGGGTTAAGAACATCTGATCTACAGCTGTTACTGGCTATGCTTTGCTCTCCCAGCTGGGGGAACACAGTCAGTAAAGAGATTTTTAAACTTCATTTTCTCTGTCTACGGGTGCCTGTCTTCCAGTATTAGTCTAGGGAACTGCACACCAATTACCTCATATATTCACTGAAAGTGCAGTACAATACAACTTATTGTTATATAGTGTCCTTGATAGAAAGCCCCATGAAATGCTTGACAGTACTATTGGGTCCATAAAAGTGTGCGTGGTCATGAATACATGTGAAGGTTCAGTCCCTTGCTCTTGATTCCTGTTCTCTGCTGGAAATCACTCTGTTACAATTCTCTCAATTTCAGCAGTTAGACGAGGTGGAGGAAGGGAATATCACAGCTCTGTGTCACTGTCTGCAAATGCATTAGGACACAGAAAGGCCATCCTGCTAGACTTAAGACAAATGGACCCGAGGGGCACACAAAGACATGCAAATACAGAGCCATGAATGCTGACCCATAGCTGAGCACTGGTGCCTGGCCTGACCTTCGCACCATTAGGGCTCCCTAAGAGAGGAGTAGTGTGCTCATCACTGCAGCAGAAGGGACCAGATTTTCCACGGCAGTATTTTGGCTCAGGCACACACACTGTACACAAGAAGCTTAATCTAATCTTTGCAGCACTCAAATGAAGAGCATAATGTTGCATCATGAATCACCTGTTTTCTCTAGCACTGAGCCCACAGGAAAAGAAAAAAAGGATTTTGCTTTCCAAAGTTCAAATTATTTGTAACCATTTGACTAAACCTGCTTCTAAAAAAACACAATAAAATGTCAGTGTAGCAGTTCTATCACGAGACAGTTGGGGCTGTATTTAAACAGCCAACTGTGAGGTTGAAAACAAATGCACCTGCTTAATACAGCATCTATACTCAAAAAATCTGTGATAGATTCATGGTGTGCCTGACTTCTAAGGCTGTTGGTCTTGGAGTCTCTCTGTACAGGTAGTGGAGAGGGACAGGCATGAAAACCAACAAGCCATCGGAGGATCCTGAGGTGCATGGAGGACCACTCCTCAGCAGGGACAAAGCAGCCCACCCAAGGAGAGGTCACCCCACTACCAGGACTCATCCCTGCCAGGTAATACCTATTCAGGTAAGGAAAGTCAGGACAAGACAGGCAAATGTGTTGCCCCTTCACCCTCAGAGACCAGCTCCCCAGCTCATCCTAGACATAAAGTTTAAAATCATCCAGCAGGTGACATTTTGTGGCTTCTGAGCAGCAGCTTCTACTCTGGCTGTTTCAGAAACCATTCCAGGCCCAAAGAAGGTCAACCAAAGTAATTCTTTCTGTTGCATATTAGCATGGCTGCAGTAACACTCGTGTGCTGCAGACCCAGGGATTTCTCTTGGGTTTGTGGGAATATTTTGCAGAATGAGACAGGTGAATAGTTAGAAAAAGTACCCAAATACTTTGATTTCTTCTTAATTGGCTGTTCTCCCTTACAACCCTTGAGTTTTCTTAATAACAATAATAATAATAGTAATAATAATAATAATAATAATAATAATTTTCTTAATAATTACAAAATATTCCCAGACTTAATTAGGCCTGATTTTCATTAAGGTCTTACAGAAATTCAAAAAAGAACAAAAAGACAAAAAAGCTATAACCTCAAAAATTTGCCCATAACTAAGCCTCATATTATTATCCACACAAACAGACAGTCATCTCTCAAAGGTTTACACAAACAATTATTAATGAACTGCATTGCAGAGCACTGACATCATTCTCAGGAAGAATGATCTCATGCCATTTAAGAAGAAATCACAATTGTCTTTGTTATGTGGTGCCCTGGGTAGTGCTGGGAGCCCCTGGTACTAGGAGACATCGAAAAAGAGGGTCTGTTTTGATGACCTTATAAAACCCGAAGCCTGCGAAGCATTAGCTGTCCTTCAGTGACTGGGAGGTGCAGAAAGGAAGGGTCCACTGAAACTGTGGTTAAACTTTGTATTAGCAGTTCCAGGGCAAAAAGATGGGGTGAAAATACTTTTAGGCTGACATAAGATACAAAAACCTTGCTACATTGAGGAGTGAAAGAAAGTTTGCTTTGGATTGAATGAGAATTTGTATTCAAGTAGTTGTGTTGATCTGTACATTGTGTAAACAAAATCAAAATAAAATGGGGGTTCAAAAATAAAAATGTTATGCTGATAACTGAAAATCAAAACGTTTAATTAGGAATAAAATACCAAATGGTATTTGAGCTTCGGGGATTTTTTTTTTAAGCACAGCTTGTAAAATCACGATTTATTTGAAAATTACCTTGCTGCTGTGAGCTCAGTCCATGTAATACTCACTCAGGGACACATGTGGTTCTGTATGACTCCAGTCTAGGGTTGATATCTCTGCAGCTGTGGGGATGGGAGACTAAGCATACCACTATGCTTCTGGAGAGACCTGCTTCTTCTGTATCCTTCCAGTTTGGTCCTTCCCAATGCCATCACAGTTGTTTGAGTGGCTTGGGAATGGTTTGCTCAGTGATGGAATTCTCTCACTTGTCTCTATGGCTGTTGAGACTAGATTCAGGAGTTCTCAGCTGACCAACCCTTTCAACGTCATCAAGGAAAACGCAAAGTTAGACTCTAATATCTACCCAGTGCCCTTTAATTTCACTAGTCTGGAGCAGATAATTGGAAAATTAATATTACACAGGCATCAGAGGGTGGCTGCAATGGGTTGGATATAATCAGCATCCCAGTGCATGTCCAAGTCAGTCTTGTCCTATTTTAATTCTGGTAGTATTTCTGTTTAGACCCAGCTCATTACAGGCATCTATTCAAGGGCTGGAAACTATATCCAAAATGAAAGCAGAAAAAAAAAGGAAAAAAATTAGCATAATGTGCTGGCTTTTCACCTCCCTCTGCTTCTTTTCCTAACAAATTAATAGTAAAGACCTTTCAAACCACCTCACGTAGGCATCCTTGTTATCAAAACTGTCCTGCTGGTGAGAATCAGGCCCTGGGCACAGTTGCACTGAGGTGACTCCCAGTGCTGGATCGATAGCTGGCAGGGCTCCTTGGTACAGGAGCTGACAGCGGTGTTGCAACTGCGCTTGGAACAATCAGCCTTCTAATCCCCTGCCACATGCAACCATGGCAGGCCTTGAGAGGAGGGAATACGGGGCACAGCACAGTGGATTCCCCCTTTCCTCCATTTCTGGCACCCTTGTTTATGTGCTGAGGTTCAACAGGAATTCCAAAATGTCGGGGAGCAGGAAAAGAAAATGAAGGAGAGAGAGGATTATATCCTGCCTGTCTTTATTTTATAATGTATTTATGTGGGAACGGAAGGGGGGTCCTGGAGCATCACTTTGTATTTGGTTTGAAATGCCGTGTTTTTTTCATAAACAGAAAGGTTTCAGAAGGAAAATACTAAGCAGAACAGAGAAATGACACACCATTTATCCAGGTTTTGTTAAGTAATGAGCTAGATTCCTTAGTGATCAATCTCTCCCCTTCAATTAACAGCAATAAATTCCTCATAAAATATTCTAAACAGTGCTGGACTTTCTTCTTGCTTTACATTATTTATGCAGCATGTTGCTATTCTTATCCTTAAAGCAATTTTATATATTATGTCTTGTGCTTCAGCCAGAAAAACAACTTGCCCCTGCGGAATGATGTCGGTAGTCAGTTCTCCCTGCCCGGCTGATCCCAGCCGCGCAATGCGCACACACACACTGCCCCTTAGAGGTGACATCCACGCATGGCCACAGGCAAAAAATCACAGCTATTCAGATGTGTTTTGATTGCAACGCGTTTGTGCAATTTTGACCAGTTGTCCAGCTTAGCAGAAAGAGCTTTTTTTTTTTTCTTTTAAATTTACAATGAATGTCCTTATTTTGATCTCATATAAGCTATGCAAACCTTGCATAGCTCCTTTGACTTTCAATACTGATTTTTTGAACAGACACATCTGGTGCCAGTTTTCCTGACCCCAGCTCCATATCCTGAAGACTTTGTTATGTAAAGATAAAGAATTGCAACTTCTGCCACTGTGCCTTTCCAGAAGCTGCTGGGCATGGCCATGCTTGGAATAAAAGAAACCCTATAGACACCAGAGGCAAATTGACAAGTTGCCATCCACCTTAACAAATGCGGACGGAAATGATGAGAAAGGAAATAGCAGGCTAAGCCTTTTAGTTCATTGACTGCTACAACAGCCACCAATCCTATTTCTGCTCTGCTCTTTTCCTCATGGAAAGTATGACCGTGACAACCCAGCCAGGCCTCAGCCACCTCAAGGGACACTCTCTCATGTCAAGTGCTTTGCTGTTTCCAGCCCTGATAGAATAATAAAGAAAATCTGTCTCATTCTTTTTATCAGCAGCTTCTTCTGCCCTCCCAAGCCAGGGAGGGTTGTGCACAGATAGACAGAGGAGGAGAGGAAGAACAGCAAATACTTTCTTGTGTCCATCTGCTTGATCTGACAGCAATTTCTCTAGCTAGACTTTTACGTTAAGTAAACCAATGTGTACGTGTCTCCTGTGCAGGGCTGGAGGTGGGGAATGAGCAGCTAGCTGTGTGGCACACAAAGCCATCATGTAAGCATGCTGGGAAATGAGGCATTTAATCTAAAATAAGCAGAATTAGGAGCTCCAGGCAGGCAAGAATTGCAAGCCACTCCCCTAGACAGAGTTAGCATTCTACTGGGATGGACTTAGCACTGAAATTTCAGCTTGCCCTTTTACATACTGGCAAGGAGAAAGCAGGCATGTAGCAGAGAGCTGGAGCCACTCTTCACCGAAAAGGAAAAGATTCCACAAAGATGACTTGCCCCTTTCCCCATTTGATCGTTCTACTGATTCCTGAGGACTCCAAATGCTAATATCACTGCTTGCAGGCTTCATGACTTACCTGCGTTGAGCACAAATCGATTTGCGTCCCAGGCAGAAGACCTTCAGGAATGAGATGACCATTTCTCTGGGCTAGGGACCTGAAGCAGGAAGATGTATGAACTGAAATGGGGACAATCTCCAGAGCTAAATAGTGATCCATCACAAAGTCATGATCCAAGAGCTGGAGGAAAAACATGGTTTTGGCACTGCTATGTATAGAGGGAAGATAGATCTGCTGAGAGATGGGAGGGGGACTATGAACCAACCAGGAACAGAGAAGACCTGGCCCAGTCTTTGCACAAGAAGGCAGCAGGTGGGTGTGTAGGAAACTGCAGTGCAGTTCATCCTGTTATGGCCGTCCATGGTGGGGTTTGAGCCACTCTGAAATGGAAAAGTACAACCCCAACAGGGTGTGATACAGACCCTTTGGCAATGCAAGTCAATATCCTTGTTCTACAAATTAAAATAATAGCCTTTTTGCAAATCATTACTGAATTATTCTGCCTGGCTTCAGTGGAAGGAAGTGGGATTCATTAATTCCCATCTGACATTCCCTTTTATCTGGTGACTGGGGTCAACCCACAAGGGGAACACTCAGCCAGATATTAACAAAAGAGGAGGTGTGCATGTGTTTGTAAGGGAAGAGTAAGTTATAACAATGATATTTTCCTTTGGATAGAAACTTGCTACAGGAGATGTTTACGAGTAATTTTGTTTTTGGAGACTGTCTCTCTACACAAAATTAACCCAGCCATACTAGAGATAAAGCTCAAAAGAGAAGTCCTCTCCACAGGCGGTCCCTTTCCCTGGAGGGGATGGTCATGCCTGGTGGATGGTCATCCATCATGCCGACAGCTGGATCAAACTGTGGAGCAGTGTGGCTGAGGATGTGCAGAGCCTGGAGCTCATCAGACCAGCCAGTGCCACAATAGGTCCCTCTGTCCTTGTAGCAAAAGCCTCCACCACATCTTCCCTTATCCCACCTCTGTGGTTTCCCTTCTCTTCTCCCTTTAAACATGTGTAGGTATACCCTGCAGAGGTACTTCCTGCAGGCATGCACTGGGGGAGAAACCTTGTTCACATACACTCAGCTTCAACAAAAGGCCCGAGGTTTCTGACAGAGATAATGCACACTGTTGCCATGCACAGCACTCAGTAGACTTCCGCACTTGAGGGACCTTCACCAGGCCTGACCAGAGACAGGAATATTTCTTGGGCTGCTTTTCTGAGTGCCGAGCATATGCCATTTACATGTAAGTGACTGTAGAATGAGAGCCCACCCTTCCCCTCAGGCATCTGCGTGTCCTTTCCTGAAGGCAGTACAGTAGTATGTGCACTGTGGGACTACTTGAGAAGTAGTGTCCAACACTGGTCAGGGAATGAAAGAACCAAGTCACTGACCCAAGCCCCTGCTTGCACAGGCAACACCACCACACAGATCCTTCCTCTAAATACATCAAACCATTTTAAAATGATAAAATTGTTTTCTAGTACTCCTTGTAAGGATGCAGAGTGTAGTACAAATACACCAGTTACCATCCAAACTCTCTCGACTACCATAGCAGCTGCAAGATTTTCATTGCGGCTTGCAAAGAAGTGACTGGATGCAAAAACCCCTCAAAGCTCTCTGTGAGGCTGTGCTGGTCACACCGTGATTCCCGGTCTTCTTCCTCCTCCTCCTCCTCCTGGGGAGAACAATGTGGCTTTGTCAGCACTAGGAGTAGTGAGCACTAGCAAAGCACAATGGCCTTTTTTATCCTAGCTTCAAGGCATTTGTGGTTCTAAAAAGGAATGCATTCATCCTGTAAAAGCAAGGAATATCTGTGTTAGAATTGGGCTTTGCTCACATTTCTATATTTGACCTCCAGGAAATAGATCTGAACATGGATCACGGTCAAAATATTTTAGCTTACTCTTCTTTCAGCTTTGGCTAATTTTGAGAGCCTGCACTTGTTCCTTTATCTCTTTTTCTAATTGCAGTAGTGATCTACCCTCTAATACCTTTAATGTCCTCCCTAGCTCGGGAAACTTAGTAGTGTCATCAGGAAGATGGGTGGAAAAACAGGCTTGCTCATTGCTCATGAGCAAACCCATCTTTAATTCTTGAGGTCTATTTAGCCAGGAAAGAGTTAACATCCACACCTTTCAGTCAACAAATTGGCCCAAACAGAAAAAAAAATCCCAGAAAATTGGATGTCAGTAGATTATCCTTCTGCAGATCCATGGATTAGTGTGCTTGGAGAGGGTATCCAAGTGGAAAAGAATGTAATAGCACTGTATGTGCAGGAAGAGCCTTCACCTCCACTCCAGCTCAATTACACATTTCTCTTATCACAGACATCACATGATGCCTAGCCTCATGCTTAAGCCTATTAATGCATTTTTATAAATATTGGAAAACCTCTTAAAATCATGAAGTTTCTTACTGCAATGGATCATATGCTACCTAGATAATTTTGTTTCCTTGGTTGTCCTTCACTCTGCTCTTCCAACATCACTTCCTTATTTGCCTAGTTCCCTACACTGAGTGATTGCAGTGTCCATCCTTCCTTCAATTTCTCCATGATACACACACACATACAGGTTTTCACAGCTTAAGGCCAAACTCCTCTCAGATTCTCTCTGGTAAGCCTAGAGCAAGTGACAAAAGCTCAAATACCTGAAGAGCCAAATAAATGACTCTAGAGTTCCTGTATGCTAAGGGCAGTTTGGAGTGCAGACAGAAAACAGAAACCAGCATAGCTGGTGCCAGCGGTGCCTCGAGTGCCCAATACTTTTCCACAGAAGAAAGGGTGCAGTCAAAGCCAGAGTGGTTGAATAACAATGTCTGAAGTGGCAGCTCTTTAATTTATTACAAGTTTTGTGTCAATGTGACATTTCTTAGAACGCTGGCTTTGGGCTCCAAGGACTTGTCTCATATTGTCTTCTTTCTTTTTCTTCCGTGGGCTTTTGTGTTTTGTTTTTTATTTCCTTTCTTGCTTGTTTTTTTTTTTCCTCATGTATTCTTCATATTTATGGAAACAAGCTTGAAAAGAAGAACCAAAAAGATTTCGTTTGAAAGTGAGTGACTGATTACATAAGGAGACTATCTCCAGCAGATTGAGGGAGGTGACCTTTTCCCTCTCCTCAGCATGGGTGAGACCACAGCTGTGCCCAGTTCTAGGCTCCCCAGCACAGAGGGAGTACACAGCCATAATGGAGTGAGTCCAGCAAAGGGACAAAGAGATGGCAGAGGAATCAAAGCATCTGCCATATGAGGAGTGGCTGAGAGAGCTAGAATTATTTACCCAAGAGAAGAGAAGGTTCAGGGGCAACTTATCAGTGTGTATAAATTCCAGAGAATGGCGGGGGCAAGGAATATAGATCCTGACTCTTCCCAGCTGTGCCCAGCTGCGCCCAGTGACAGAACAAAAGGCAGTGGGCACAAAATTAAATACAAGAAATTTTGTTTAAACATAAGGACGTATACTGAGCACTGGCACAGGCTACCCAGAGAGGCTGTGGAGTCTGCATCCTTAGAGATGTTCAAAAACCTGACTATGTCCTGGAGCAGGCTGCTCCAGCTGACCGAGCCTTCAGCAGGAGGTGGGATTGGGGGCTCTCCAGAGATGCCTCCGAACCTCAGCCCTTCTGCAATGCTGTGATTCTCCAACAGGATGCCAGAATTGTTATTTTTAAAGTTAATTTCTAGCTTTAAAGACATATAAAATTCTGGGAAAGCGAGATCTGTTCTTTTTCAGGATCTTTGTTGGCAATGTTATGCTTTCCTTAAGGTCCAATCCTACCTCTGAAGTAGGCAGAAGCTCTGGGACCAGCCCTGGCCATAAATTTCAGGGCATGTTAGACAATCACCTGCGTCAGACTCTCAGGTGAAATGTGAACATCACTTTAACCAAGCAAGGATAAAGCTGGAGCTCCAAACTTGAGCTTGCAATGCCAGGTAGTTTCCAGTGTGTCTTGTATGTTTCCCCATTTAAATAACCACACATGAAACTGAACCAAGAGGTGGAAAAATGGGAAGATGTTAAGAATTCTAGATATAAATTTGTTTGAAGTTTGTTTCAGAGAATAACAGGAGGAGTCTTATCAGCACTATTTTAAAGGTTTTGCATTTAATTTTCGAAAGTCTGATAAAAGTAATTATTAGCTGTATTTATTCCCCTTCATTTATTTACCTGTCTGCTGCCAAATAAGATTAAGAAAATCCACCTTCCTAATATAAAACAAAGACTTAAAAGCACCAGTAAGTGCCACAGAACTATTGCTGAAAAGAAATCCGACTTCCCTCTTCTTTTTAACCATCTCACATCACAGATACAACCTCTTTAAAAGAGAAAGTGGTAGAAAACATTTTGAGATGTCTAGGTTCTCAGTAATCCAATACAGAGATATGAATCACAGAACTATAGAATGGCTTGGTTTGGAAGGGACCCTAAATATGATCTAGTTCCAACCCCACAAGCATGGACAGGGATGTCACCCACCAGATAAGGTTGCTCAGGGCCCCATCCAGCCTGGCCTTGAACACTGCCAGGGATGGGTCATTCACAACCTCTCTGGATAATCCATTCCAGTGCCTCACCACCCTCACAGTAAAGAATTTCTTCCTGATATCTATAGAAACCTCTCCTCTTTGAGCTTCGAACTGTTCCCCTTTGTCCTATCACTACCTGCCCATGTAAAAAATCTCTGTGCCTCATTTTTATAGATCTCCTTTAAATACTTGAAGGCTGCAATGAGATCTCCCTGGAGTCTTCTCCTCTCCAGTTTTTTCAGCCTGGAGAAGAGAATATTCAAGTATTGTAATGAAACTGATCAAATTATGAACAATTGGGGAACTTAATCCTGTACTGGGTAGTTAATTCAAAAGAGGGGGAATACTTCTAATTAAATAAGTATATAAACCACAAAGTCAGAAGTGTCCCCCTGATTTGAGATTGCTCAGTTTTATATATACCTGTTCTGAAACACTGCATTTTGGGGAAATGGTGAGAATTACTCTTCTGAAAAACTGTCTTTAAGTGATGGAATCCAAGTGCAAGGATCAGCTGGAGAATACTGGCCACAGCAAAACAGGTATTGCCAGGGGAATTGTCCCTTGAATGCTTTATCCACTAAATTATTGCAGAAGTGTATTTCTCCTTCCAGACTCATGCTAAGTTATAATGTGCTCATTGATTTGAAATTGCATTTGGAAAAAATATTCTAAAAGAGGGTAAGGATGAAAAATACTTTGGTTTTTAGAAGTTCAATACTGAGTGGACAGCTGTGATTATTATCCTATCTTACCAATAAACTATTACTGTACACTAGAACTGATTCAGAAAAATGTAAGTGCTCATGGAATGAAAAGAAATTCAAATTTTCTTTCATTTATTTAACCTAATTTTTTTTGTGATCTCAGCCATTTTTCCTCTTTATATTTGATCTCAAGTTTAAGTAACATGATTCTACTGATCTGTCCTAAGACATTTAAAGCATAAGGAATGCCTGTGCACTACGGTATATTCTAAACTTGCTAAAGTCACTAAAGTAGTTTACTGTGGATTTGAGTGAAGTATCTTGAAAAGAAATGATGCTATCAGGTAAACCAAACCAGATTCTCTAGAAAGGAGCTCAGGTAGGCTGTCCTGCTCAGGTGCCTGTAGAAGAAGGTAGTTACTCCTCACTGAAGTCACAAGTGTTTTGGAAAAGAGGGACATTTCTCAACATCTGCAGCATACCAGCTATGCTGTTTGTGCCCAGTAAACAAATAATTTGAATAACAAATGGAATTGTTTCTAAATATAATGTTCCACAGTGCTTACAGAGATGCCATCTGCTCTGTAAGGTAGAAAGCTGGAGCCTATAAAAGCTTCCATGTATGCTTAATTTTACACCCTCATGCAGCCCCAGAGACATTCAAGAACATAAAATTGAGCAGATATGTAAACATTTGCAGAGCTACAGCTCCATAATTGGTACTTTTGCAGCCACTGTATTTTTCAAGGATCTGGAAAGAAGTTCAGTGGCAGAAGGTGCTTTGAGGGTCAACAGAAATAAGTTGTGGACAGCTCATCTCCACTTTTATTCTAATGCTTGGCGTAATTTGCCTGTCTCCAAAACATGCCCAGTTTGCAGTGGAAAGATGGCACGTTCCCAGCACCCTGGCATCTGAGAGACATCTCACTCCTGCTCAGAGCTGGAAGTGAAAACAGAGTGCAAGGAATTCAAAAGGAAGTTGTTGAATGCATGGCAGATGTTGTTACATTTGGCCTAGCAGTACTCCATGTGGCAGGCACACGACTCATGATCTTAGCCAGAGACCTTAATAGTGATGGCACTTCCGTGGGAGGGTTTTCTTTCAAAGGAGAGTGAAAAAAATGTTGTAAGTGAACCAATAGTGGCAGGAACAATAACAACAACATATTAAAATAAGAGGAAGAGGAGCTCAGAATAATGGCTTGTCGGCTGGGAAAATAGTACATCAACAGAAAAGAAGAAACATAAAACTGAGATGACCATTCCATGGGAAAATGGGCTGAAGAGATAAGACCACCCTGTGTACCTCCATCTCATTTCCCTGAGTTTTGGCTGGCACCCACATCTCCTACAGACAAATGCAGAATCAGGAAGTGATACACACTGGTATGAATCATGGATTTCTAGGCCATTATTCATAACTGGAGCCATGCCTGAGCAGAGGTGCTTTACTCACATATTGAAGATGATTTATGTGGGTTTTACATAGCTGTTGGGCTTTAATTATTCACTTGATTATCAATAAAAAATAAGCAGTGAGCAGTACAGAATGTTAACATGTCTGAAAGGGACATGCAGCCACTTGTGTGAAACAAATGCACACATGCACGGAGGAATTCTGTCCTGTCAGTGCCAGGTATGAGGACAAATTCACAAGCAGGATTAGCACATTTCTTTTCTTTCTCTTCCTCATCCCCTCCCCATCCTTTTCACAAACAAAACTTGCCAACCTGTTCATCAGCTCTGTGATGGCAGACAAATGTTTCAGCAAAACATGTGCCAAATACCCGTGATACTGGCTGAAATTCAATATGACGAAATGAATTGATGCTGGCATCCCATTTGGTGCAACGCAATATCTGATCAATAGCAAGTAATTGGACATCATTTTGTGTAGGATAGAAAGCTGGGGCTGTTACATCACTCTGAGTTATGGATCATATTAATCACTGCCTAACTGTTTCATCAATGTAATTTCTTTTCATCAACATGCTGTGGCGTTCAGAATGTTGGACATAAAACCTTGATACTGTATTAAGCTGAAATTAAAAGCTGTGCAACCCAATGGAACAGAACATCGTTACCATGGGTGTGAATGGTGTTCTCACATCGGAGCGCAAGATCATACAATTGGCACCTTTAACAAGCCGAGTGAAGTGACACGGAAAAAAATCAAATAACAAGAACTCATCTGGGCCAGGGGGGATATGCACTCATACAAGCCTTACCTTCATCCTCCTCTTAATTGCAGTCAATGCAAGACCATCAGGGAGAGAAATACATGTTTCATTTAAGCTGTTGCTACTTCACAGGTGTTTTTAAGTTGTGGGATGCTGAGGACATATTAGCAGGGCAGGTCTGACAAAGGACAGGGTATATTCTCTCCATCCCCCTTCCTAGCATGGAAATATGCACACAGATGTTACTGATCACTGGGATTCCTATTGCTTAATCTATGCTCTTTCCATTTTAGCTTTCTTCAAGCCTCTTTTTGTACTCCACCAGAGGTACATCTGTGGAGGTTGGTACCATTGCCTTCTATCAGATGACTCAGTCACTTTTTTTCCATCACACACTATCAGGCATCCGTACTCAGCATTTGGAAGTGAAAGAAAGCTTTTAGGCTAGTCAGTCAGGGAAGTAGTGCCATTGGCTCTGCCACATCCGGAGAAGAGAGGCCACGGCAGAGTCCTCTCAGAGTGACAAAAAAGCTTTTTGAGGGGCACACTTCAGACACCTGCGCAGGCAACTAACTGCAGTCTGGCACTCCACCACTGAGCCCAAACCCCATAACACATACTGCTATTTGCAATAAAGTCATCACAGAAAACTGAAAGTAATTCTTCATCCAGGCTAATCCTGGCTCTGTGCTGGGAGAAGACATAGTCATGCGTATCTTCCCACACTATGGTTTCTAAGGGAAATACACTGGGAAAAGAGGTGTTTAAGTCAGACCACTCCTTCAGACCACAAACACAGAGCACTCAGTTTATGTCTTACCCAAGAGGCTGACCCTGTCTAAGATGAAGTTGGCAGAGAACAGCCACAAGTCTCCACTATTATTACATAGAAAAGCAGTGTTCTGCCTGAAAAGTGAACAAGAAGGCAAGTCAACAGCAGAAAAAAGTTGACGGCCGGAGATTATTCTTAGAGCACCTGCATTTCCCACTGATAGCGGGGCTGCGGGTGCCTGGCACTTCTTCAAATGTAACCAGCTTATTCATCCTGTCTTAGGTGAGAGCATTTTCTCTGTTCTCTGTTTGGTGTGAAGCCTGTTGGGAAAGACAGGATGAGAGCAGATAATAATAATAGCATTTCAACTTCTCCAGCTCACAGTTTCTTGCCATATTTGGTGATTGTTTTCTTTAAACTCCAACTCTAAGTCTGTGGGAATCTCAGCTTTCTCTTATAAAAATCCTTTCTGTTCCTTTAGATGGGGTAACTTGTCAACCAACAGAACTGCATAATCATAAGAAGAAGAACCTTAATAGTGCATTGCTCTTACACATCTGTATTTTTAACAGTGACCTCATGACTTTTAGGAAATTTCTATTATTAGGTATTAAGTGGTGGAAAAAATTGACCCTCACAGTGGTTTGCAGTTTGAATAAAGTCCTGGAAGAAATAGCTGTGAGTGCCACTGGTCAGAAAAATACCTGAATTATGACAAAATGGCTTTTATGGGAAAATTTCTGTGCTTTGTCTTTTCGGTACTTTCCGCTGGAATTAGAAACACAACAGACTCAGTTCAGGGATGGAGGCAAAAGGGAGACAGATATTTCCTTATCTCCAACCCTGCTAAGGAAAACCATTACTTACATGATTAAATTTAAGTATGTACCAAGATCCTAGTAGAACCTGACTTCATATTTCAAGCTTCTCAATAGGAATGTTTTATTTATGTAGAGAAAAAGAAAATGGTGTGACTGCTGCTTTCAGAGCTAAATTATGCTACATCTCTTAATAAGCCCTGGAAGGAAGTATGTGAGTCCAGCTTGGTCTTGATTCTTGAAGCCAGAACCTCACTTTAATGGTGAGTTGAGACATTAATTTTCTCTGCCCTCAGTGGCAAGCCTATACAGTATTGTGTACAGCAGGAGCCCGTCTCCCGTTGAGGCCGCACCAGCCATTTCTTTACTGAATCTGCACAAGATATTTTAAAAGTATTTCAAAAATCAGTGCCTGTACAGACAAGAGTACAGGACTGTAGGGGAAAATAACACAGGTTTTTTCTGTCTGTGATTCTTAGGAGGTTTAAGCATCTCTGACAAAGTCTTTGTCTTCTCTCTCCCCATTTCTACTGCTGACCCTGGCTGTTCCTGCCTTTAATGGTATATGCCCAATATGTAAATGTGTGCCTGTGGTTTGTGCTTTCTTATTCATACTGTTCCATTAAAGCTTAAAGTGGTCCTGAAGCCACTCTTTAGGGAGCATTCCTTCTGAACAAAGTCCATTGTAGTCAGTGTCACAGAGCAAATCATCTGTGCACACACATGCACTTATGCACACAGTTCTCTTCATTTTTCCACTTACCATTGCTGCCAGGAGCCCCAGTAACTCTCTACTGGTGTATGTTCATGGATTGCAATGGAGAGTTTATCTTGACGTTGGTAAAATGAGATGTCTCTGTGAGCTCCACAGAAAATCAACCATATTTGCTTATAGCTCCACCTACTTGGTTCAACTCCCCCTCACCCTCTGTCTCTGCTTCCTTTAATCTCAAACAAGAATTATTCAGAGTGCAGAGACATTTGCTCCTTGTTTGTGGAAAATAACTCCCCATAACCCTTTTGTCTGTCACTCAGATGATCAGCCACATATTCTCTTCAGTGACAACTTCCCAAGCACACCTGCTTTCTGCTCCGTTGTTTTATTCCTGCATTTGTAAGAATGACTTATTTTAGCAACTAATTATACTAACAGCCATACAAAGATTGGGCCAAAAAATGTAAAAACATTTACGGAAGGGAAATGAAGACACTGTTATCTTAGAAGGAAAGAGTCTACTACTAAATACATTGAAGTTAGCCTGCTGGGGTTACCTGCCAGAAAAGGTCAAGATGTAATTATGATGGGTGTGCTGAGTGTATTATATCCCTAATGCATTAGAATCTGTTAGGTCTAAGTATTTTAGCAGTACCCAAGACAGATTAAAACTCTTTGAGAACATTAAAAGCAAAGTAAATGGTAAGGTCCTACTTAGGGGATGATGCTCAAATATTCTACAGGGAGAGCACACCTTGGAGCTCTGGAGCAAAAATCTGGTGCCTTGAGATGTCCTCATTTCACAGTGTATTTACTGAGGAGTAGATGGGCAGCTGTGCTTCTCTGTGCTCCGTTCCTCACATAGAGATGTCATGGTTATTTCATCCCACCGAATTCTTGGAAATCTAAGAGCAGATGTCACAATGTCAAACACTACTGTCCTGGTTGTGTATTACTTTCATTACCAGTGTACAAAATGAGGCTTACATACTGTATTATGGTATTTATATAGCACTCATCACCAGGGTATGTGAGCTTCCTTCAAAACCAGCCATTAAACAACACTTTTCTTCCCCTACAACCAACTAAATAATTTTCACAGGCTTTCAGAGAACTTGCACACTCCTGTAATTGTTGCCACATTGTCTCTGTCATTCTCTTGGTCATGTTCAGGAGCACAATTCACTTCTCTCAGTATTTATGAGTAATAAATAATTCATACAAAAAGTAAAAAAGACACCTAACAAAAGAGACATGGGCATACTTCATGTGGTGACTGCATTTTATAGTCTGTGATGTCGATTTCTGTGGTAAAAACCTGTAGAATTTAAGAGAAAATGATAACCTTTCCTTACATTTTGAACGAACTATAGAATAGAATACAATTAACATCTTTGTCAAATAATATAATCCAGTAGGATGGCTCAAAAAGCTTGCAGAAGACAGGATTCTATTTCAACTCCAGAACAGAGCACTGTTACACTTCTATAGTCTGTTATGGGTTTCATCCCTCTTAACTTCTGCAGGACTTTTCAGAAGGGATTGCAGATGAAATGAGAAGAATCATGGGAGAAAAATTACTGTAGAGAGACACAAAAATGTCTGGTCCAAATTTGTTACCAAAAGCTGTCTTGGGAGGCTTAAACATAGTGTGACTATTCATCTTCATGATAAAGGGGTCAGGTATGTTCCGAAGAGGGTTAATGGGATAAAACCAACAACAGGACACTGCCCACAGTTAAAGTGCTTTACCTGCCTAATAGTGACAGGTGGAGTACAAAGACCCTGGCTACTACAATTGCCCCTCAGCTCAGTAGAGGCAGCAACCAACCATTCTGTGGAGGTGCCAGACTGATGCTTTTCATAGCCTGTGAAAAGCTCCTTCACACCAGGGATTCAAAGGAAACGTTTGGTCCTTACATGAGAGACAATTGAATTATTTTGAGCATAGAAGGAATCAGACATTTTTGCTCAGTTAGCATGTATCTATCCCATGTGTACAGGACCTTTCAGTTGTGTTCTACACAAAAGAGCTGCATGGTAGCCTTCCATGAACACTATCCCTGCCCTCACGAACCATTTCCTTCGCAGTCAATTGCCTTCTTACACCAGTCCTTTTTTGAATGTATCCCCACATAAAATAATTTGATTTTGTGGTTTTCTATGGCTGCTCAGCTTTATTGTTTTTCACGAGAGTGACAGAACAAAACAGAAAATACTAAATTTTTGTTGTTAATTCTCCTATAAGCCGATGCTACATGGAGTTGATCATGATCTAAGCTCTAAGAGGAATCCTGTATTGTTGGACAGATGGAACTTCAAGGCAGTTAGGCTAGAGGGTAAAAACAAAAGGTTGATTGGCATTAAAACACAAATACTTCTTTTGTTCTGATAGACAAACACAAAAGTTAAAAACAATCCCTTGAAAAACACCAGAACACTAAGACTGCAAATTAAAAACACACAGATATGAGATGTCAGAACTCTGCAACCTTAATTAACCCTCCTGTGTGCATGCATTATCTAATTGCATAAGCATATATTATTTCTCCCCGGAGGGCCTGTGTCTCACAACGCAGGGGACAGACTAAATCCACTATACAAGAAGCTGTTCAATGTTTTCTTTTCCCCTTCTGTTTGTATGGTCCCAGGTTATTTACTGAACACTATTCACTCCATGCAGAAGTTACGATTACTCATCTTATCATGGACATTCTTGTCACATTCCTGACTTTAGCAGCTGTGGACCTCACATAAATTAACACATTTGTTTTCATTTGTGTAAAAGGAGGGCTTGGCATTATCCCCATTTAACTGAGGAGATCACTGCTGAGCAATTTCTTTGTGAAATTCAATTGCTGTCTCTAAGATGGTTAAAAAAGCTAATGAAATATGGTTTCACCATGAAGGGAGCTTCTCAGTTTTAATAATAAGTAATTCTACCACTCCTGCATAAATTTTGTATTTTCATCCTAACCAATGTAAGCACAGATACCCTCACTATTCTTAAGAATAATTAACCCATTTTCAGAATCCCACCAATTTCTTTGATGGAACAGCCATTGTAAGATGAACTCAAACAATAGACTTGCCTTACTCTGCCATAGAATTATCAAGATTTCAGCTGACCTGGAATGAAGTCCTTTGCACCACTGAGGCTGACTTTCTTAAACTTTTGTCACCTAGTTCCTTGCTACACTAACTAGTCTCATTTGTTTTCTTCAGTCTCTCTTTCGTGGCTTTACTTCAGGAGTTCTTCTATTTTGGAAATATATGCCACAAGGGGAAAAAATATTGTATTCCTTTAATTTTAAAACCCCACAGTTTTTAGAAACACCTGTCACTGTTTCCATCTCTCCAATCAGTGAGCAGTGCGGGTGTCTCTCTCAGTGGGAGATGACAATTTGATGATACTTCATCAGTGTGGGACTCCTGCTGAGAAGTAGATTGAGACAAAGGAAATGCCTCTCGGCATTGGAACAAATAAGAAATCAGATTTTCTAAGTTATTGTTAGGTAAGTTCAATTTCTTTTAATTTTTGAAGTAAGTCTGCATGTGTGTGTACTGGCATTAGAATTGACCAATTCACTCCTGTTTCTCTCTCTCAACTGCACAGGCATTAATGCTAACAGCAAAATGACAGTCCTCAGAAAAAAAGCACCATGCTGAGATTCAAGAGCAGTACTAAAATGCTGGCTTCACCAGAGATTTTCTGCAGAGCTCAGGTAAGGTTTCTATAAGATCTCAATTCACTGAAGAATAGAAGCCTAGAGAAACAACCTTTTCATCAGAAAGTTTATCTTGTTCCTGGTGCTATGTGTGTTCTGATTTGTATTTTCAAGGCTGTCTGCTTCATAAGGAAGAACACATATACTTAAGAAAAAGAAAGAAAGGCCTTAAATTCCAAAAAGCATGTGTTAGTGCTGCAAAGCTGTTAGTGCTGTAAAAATACAGGGCAAAAGATTTGGGAGGGCGTGAAAATCCAACACCTCTGAAATCAGTTGAAGATGACAAATCAAAGGGAGCCTTCCCACTCATTCTTTGGAAGAGAATGCCCTATTGCCTGCTAGATTGCTCACAGTGAAGAGAGTCACTGGCTCTCTGCAGGTTGACAGAATATTCAGTGCATGAATGGCAACAAAATGCACAAACTCAGGCCACATTAAGAATAGCTATTTGATGGATATTGTTGGAAATCCTCCTTATCATTCAGTGTGATGGGGTTCCATTTTCTTGCATTATGGACAACTGGGGCTGTGTGAAGTTGCATAGCAGAGAGACTCCAGACCATCTGCAGCCATCATCTGGACAGTAAGGAATAAGTAAGATGAGTGGTAGGGGTTGGTTATATAGGGGTTAGCACACAGTGCTGCAGGGTTACAGAAGGCATGGCATGTGGTGCTCCTAAGGTGATAAGAGTACCCTTTGTACTCCTACACACAGGGAATGAAGTGGGCCTGGTTTCTCTTTGCTACTAGGACAGTTTCTGTCCCTTTAGTAAGACATTGGGCAGCCCTCAAAAACCAGGACTAAGCCAGTACATTGTAGGGAAGAAAAGCTGTTTTTCTGGGAATTTACATGCCACTGTGGCTGACAGAAGTCCAAGCTGGAGAGGGAGTTTTTACAAGAGCTTGCAGTGACAGGACAAAGGGAAATGGATTCAAACTACAACAGAGTAGGTTTAGATTAGATATTAGTAAAAAATTCTTTTCTGTGAGGGTGGTGGGGCATTGGATCAGATTTCCCAGAGGAGCTGTGGATGCCACATCTCTGGAAGTGTTCAAGGCCAAGTTGGATGGAGCTCTGGTCTAGTGAAAAATGTCCCTGCCTATGGAACTAGATGATCTTTAAGGTCTTTCAAATTCAAACCATTCTATGATTCTGTATTAGGAATAACACTTGCCCACATCTATCAAGACTCTGAGCAGCCATTCCTGAGTCTTTGAAAAGTATGTTGCAGGGACAATGCAAAAAAGTCTTTCTCCTTTAAATGCATCTGCCTCCATTCTTCCTCTGCTTATTTCTCCAAGGTCCAGGGACTATTCTCTCCTGGTGTCCCCATCCATTTCAACAATCTCAGGTAAAGGATAAATAGAGATGGTTTTCTTCCAGGCAGAAGTACAGTTCATGCTGCATTTCTTCCACAAGCAGACGAGTCTTTCAGGAGACCATGAGTGAACAGCGTAACACAATTAGCATTAGTTTTGGTGCATGGTAGAAACCTGTGGTTCACCTGCATGGTGTGATGTCTTGATCCTGCTGACCCACAGCCCACACATTTGCATTTTTCTGTAGCTTTATTGTGCTCCCTTCTGTTCCCCCTGGGATGCCAGGTCCTGAACAGCCCACAGTAAAAGCTGTAGCTCATGATGTCCAGCTGACTTTTACTGCCATAAACAGACTGATATTTGTTTAATTTAGTGAAATAAATGCCTGTTCTAGTTGTTTAGAAAGCAAATCCCTCCTTACCCTCCAGCTGGTATTTGCTGTACTTGAGTGAGCTTGGTAAAAAGCTCAGGTTATAATTTAATGCTGCTATGTTTGTGCAGAACCAACAAGCCTTTCTTAAGGCCTCTCAGGGTTTTTTTTTTTTAAGCCAAGAAACTGCTCTTTTCCTTGACAGAGCTCTCCAGTGCCTTAGCAGCATTGCTCACAGCAGATCTTCAATCAGGGACAGCAAGCAAACAACCTTACCTGCAGCAACACACACTGCTGAGCATAATAATATATTGACACAGGACCTTACTGAACTTTCAGAAGTTCCATGTGGAACAGAATCACCTGGAACCTTGTTTTTATTGTTTACTGTGATGAGTGTCCAACAAAGCTGTTTAGTCATTCACCTCCTCAGCTGGACAGACGAGAGAAAACACATCAAAAAGACAGGGATGGGACTGGGAGATAAGGACACAGAGAGATTATTCACCTGTTACTCTCATGGGCAAGGAAGAATCTACTTGGGGAAATTAGTTAAATTTATTACTGATCAAATCAGAGTAGGATAATGAGAAAATAAAAACGAATCTTGAAACACCTTTCCTCCTACTATTTCCTTCTTCCTAGGCTCAATTTTACTCACAAATTCTATGCTTTCTCTGCTCAAGTGGTGCAGGGGGAGAGGAGGCTACAGGGTGCAGTCCTTCAGGAACAGACTGGTCCAGCCTGGGATTCTCTCTCCATAGAGCTATAGGTCCTACCAGCAAACCTGCTCAGGTGTGGGCTTCCCATAGGGTCACATCCTCCTTTGAGCTTCCACCTACTTTGGCATGGGGTGCTGCTTAGGCTGCAGGTGATTATTTGCTTCATTGTGGATCTCCATGGGCTGCAGGGGCACAGCTGCCTCACTATGGTCTTCCACATGGACTGCAGGGGAATCGCAGCTCTGGTGCCTGAAACACCTCCTCCTGCTTCTGCTTCTCTCACCTTTATGCCTGCAGAGTTGTTTCTCTCACATGTTCTCACTCCTCTATCTGACTGCAAATGCAGCTGTAGGGTTTCATTCCCTTCCTTAAATATGTTAACCCAATGACATTACCATGGTTGTTTGGCCAGCAACGGGTCCACCTTGGAACCATCTGGCATTGACACTGTTGGACATAGAGGAAGCTTCTGGCAGTTTCTCAGGGAAGGCACCCTGTAGTTCCCTGGTACCAAAACTTTGCCATGCCAAACCAATACATTTACTGACAACGAACTGCTTGTCAACCTCCTAACACAGCACTACTGAATGGCAGGGCCTGTGGCTCTGTTCATTTCCATAGGTCTTTGCTATAATCCTGAGGTGAAAAATTTGTACTTTTACTGTGAGCAGGCATTAACACACCTCTATTGATATCAATGCTGAATGATTCCAGAGAGACTATTTACAATTCCAGTGCTTTTGAGAACAATGATGGTCTCGCCATTGTTTACAGCAGCACTAGCAAGTCCAAGTATCAAGACAAGCTGTGAAGATACAAGGTATGGGTGGTTGTTAAATGAGTGGAAGCTTCCAAAAAGGATAAAACCTGAAGTTTGCCATGTTTTTGCCTCTTCCCACTTAGTACTATATTCTGCAAGCTCAATTAATAATTAAAAGGGAATTACTTGTAGCCATGGTCTCAAAAACAGTAAGGTAATAGCTGTGCCATGACTGACCAGGAACAAGCAGTGTTCGTGGCTTCTGGGGTACCAACCACCTGAGAGAATTTGCAGCCAGGTGAAGTCCTCACCAAGAGTGTTCAAACTGAAAGGGCACATATAAAACAAAAAAAATCATGATTTCCTCTTACCCTTGCATTTTCACACTACAAGTCAAGAGATAGGAAGACACAAAACACTGTATGACTTTGCTTGAGAGTGAAGAAATCACTCAGTCTTTTCATTTTAACCATTTTTCATTTTAACAATTTTTCATTTAGGAAGTATGAGTGCACATATGAAACAGCATCAATATTTATGCAAAGAACTGTGTAGTTTATGTGTGAAACATTATACTCTAAATTAAAATTACTTCATACTGAAGAACTCCTTTTGGAAATGAGTACAGCCTGCTGGGCACCTCAGTTGTTAAATGAAAACCTGCTAGAAGACCACCACAACTCTGGCCAATATTTAACAACTCACTGTGCCTCCAGAATATTACTCTGATATATATTCTAGAGAGCCCACTAGTGCCATATCTGAGAGTAAATCATGTTTGATTATTCTGTCTTACAGCCCACTGCAGAACAGGGAACATGCTTTGCCAGCAGCTGTTATCAGTATTCTTGGAATTCTTGACTGAGATCATTGAAAGCCTAATATGAGAACAAAAAGCTACAAATTATTTCCATAGTAGGTAAAAGTTAAAACAGAAGGCTGTAAAATAAAGAGAAATCTCTTTATTATATAGAGCTGTCTCAGAGTCACTTCTTCCTTTAGAAGTCATGAGCTACACAATTTCATAAATTGATGAAAAGGTTTTGGCCATTAAAGTTAATTGATACTGAATTTAAAGGCATGAACTGAAATAATTTTGCTATTTTCTTTGACAATTAATTTTTGGTATTGCATTTATCTCTATCACTGTATGAAGCAAAAAATCACAAGTACTGAAGAAGCAAGATTAACAAAAGATGAAGCACTGTGAGAAGCGACATCTGGGGCAATGCAAAAGATGCTTCAAGGAGTGTAAACAGGCAAAAGTAAAAACAGAAAATAAAACCTGACTTTTAAGTAAAATTAGCAACAACTTGGATTTATATAGTGCTCCATATGTTCTAGCTGAATAACACCCAAGGTGTTTTAGAGTGAAGTAAGGTAAAAAGCATTCTAGAGGTGAGAGAGTAAGAAAATAATTGAATTTCTTAAAAATGTTTTCAGCTTTGAGTAGGTGCAATTCTTTCCCTTTAGATTGCTGTGGTAATGGTGCCGAGGTGCTGTTGTTTTACATAATTGGCTTTGGATGGGAGCCATACTGCAGTGAAAGAGCAAAGACTGCTTGTAGATGAAATGCTCATTCTATTTTTTTTTTATTTAATGCTGCAGCAGAATTCTGATTGCCTAGAAAAATCTAGCTAGAAAAAATGAAAACATACAGCTGTTTGGAAATGCCATTGAGCTGGTTATGAAAGAAAATAGGCCTTGGGTGGAAAGGCAGAACTGCATGATATAGATAGATTTCCCCCCCTGTTTTAGTAGGGCTTTACCCCAACTTCCATGCACAGAGAGATAGATTAAGAAAATGGTTCTTGATGATTGTGCCTAAGTGGATTTCTCCAGCTCTGAGTATACTGAAAATTATAACAACCCTGTTGTAATATCTACAATAACAAAGGACAGCAACAAATATAAATCTGGCACAACATAAACTGCTGTTTAACAGTCTTGAGCATGAAACATGAACACAAGTAATGCATATTTTGTTTTTTTTACAGAATGAAGATTTGCACAAGTATAATACAAAATGGAGTCTTTCCTTTTCTACCATTCACCAAGCACAGACCACCACATCAGCCAAAGCCCGCTGAAAGAGATGTACATTTGCTAACCCTATGCCATCTCTTTAGAAGAAAAATGCCATGCTTGAATCATGCTGTTCCACCACAACTTTACATTTTTCACAGGAGAAAACTCAGCAAGTCAGTAATTTGTTTGGGCCATCACTGGTAAATTGCAGGTGGGTAAGTATTTTGGATATGGATATTTTCCTAAACAGAAGCTGTCGTACTGTTTCTGCTATGAAATCTCCCCATGCTTTCTGGCATAAAAGCCACATTCAAACACTGGGCCACTAGTCGTGGAGGCCTGTATGGCTGGAACTTCAAACACAGGGCCCCGAAATAAATTTAGGTTTGTCAGACTGTTGTGGGATTCCCAAAACAGTGAAACAGGCAACCATTTCACTCGTTGGCTACATGCCAACAGTTGGAGTTATACAGTTTATTAAAGCAGTCATCATGATCATTGCTTGAATTTATCAGCTGTATTGTCTGGAAGGCCTCAGTCAGAATTGGGGTCTTTATGGGGTACAGTTTTTTATAGCCAGCCAGAAGATATAGATCATATTTCAAAGAGACCAAGATTTATGCTTGAAATAAGTTATCAAATTACTTCTGTCTTGGGAAAGAACATTGATAGCCAGTACTCAGACTGTCCAGCTGGCTCAAGGGTCCTTCCTGATTTGGAGGAAGGAAACTTGCCAGCTTTTGAAATTAATATATTATTACTACTGGTATCTTCTTTTTTTAATCCTTCACTATGTGGATAGCATGATTCTCATCAAAAAGGAAACCAGAAGGGTGTGCACATGTTGCCAAAAGCCTGCTAGAAAAGGATTCTTGGCTAAATTTTTCAAAGCTGCTTGAGAGGATTTCCTGCTGACTTCAGTCCTGTAAATCCACCCTTCACTGCACGAAGATAAAGGAGAGACTACTCGTCAACATCTATTTAGCTTTATGGTCAACTTATGTTTTCCCTTTGAACTGGGGAATCTTAGGGCCAGGGCTTCTTTTTTAGCAATGACCCAGTCTGATGACTGTGCCTTTATGCAAGAGTTAGAGTACAGGCAAGAAGCTCTATCCATAGCCCACCATATAACAGAGACCTGCAGACTGTCACAATCCTCAAAGCTCATCTGGTGGACTGAGCTGCGCACCATAATCCAACTCCTAAAGTCAAGGAAAAATTACTCACTCTCAGTAACTACACGTCACATGAAATAGGCAGCAAAATGCAACGGAGCCGTGTTTTAATTTCCCATACACAATAAACAACAGAGGAAAAGTAATAATAATCCAGATTAGGTCAGTAAGGCAGCGTGTTTATGTTTATTCGGTGTGTGGAGCAGATTTTTTGGTCAGTGAGAGGTAGGTTTTTGGGATGAACTGGCAGATTTCTCACTGTCTGTTTTATCTCTGCAAGGTGTTTCTGCTGAGTCTTATATGCTAAATATTTCCATTAACATTCCTGGAAATTACTGCTAAATTATGAGTTCTGATCAGGATGTAAATGATGCAAAAATATTGTTTGTCAGGGCCATGAAGATTTAAGAGAAAGGCAGTCTTGGGATGATCACCACTGATGAGCAAAGCACATAAGAAAATAGTAACTCAGATTCATGTGACAATCTTATTTGTGATTCACTAATTAGGTGCTAAGAAGCACATGAGAATCTTGTTCTCTAGTCCCTATCAACTTCTCTGAGCAGAGTATTAGACTCCTAAGGCAGTTTATGATGTTCTGAAAAACAGAATGGGACTCTTCTAATAACAAAGAACCAAAAACCAAGGCACATTAGTTACACAGTCAACCATGACACTAAAAAAGATGCAACAAAAATCGCCACAAAATAACAAACCTGCAATTTCCTGTAAGACATAGGCTTCAAATCAAATGCCTCAACACCTTCCCTCTAACATAAAACCGAAGATGTCTGCTCCTTAAGCTGGCTGAAAGAGAAGCAGCAGTATGGTGTTGCATAAAGTCAGTAACTGACAAAAAGGTAATTTCCCTAATGCAAAACATACTACCATACACACCACCCTACAAAACAAACATTGTGAAAGCCACATTTTATCCTAGGGGCGCTCAGCACTGTACATATCCCTTATACTTTCTACGTCGTTTTTTTTTTTTTTGCTGTCTCAGTGGCTGCAGCCAGCTTTTTCTTTGTTGTTTCCCTATGTGATAATCAAGGATAAAACACATCCTCCTTTACACAGAGAAACGTTTTTCTTTCTTTACACATACTGTGACTCTGACCATCCACTTTCACTTATAATGCATAACCCAAAATAAAAGAAATACTGTTCTCCTCTCCCTTCATCAGTTTTTCCCATTGCAGTTACCTGAGCTGTGAGAAGTTGTGGAAAAAGGGAAATGGCTTGTGCTCTTTGACTTCTTCTGTTCTAGCCAGCAACACACTAGCAGTAATCTCTTCTTCCTATGGAGATAAAGACAGATAATTAAGATAAACTAGACCTGCTGTTGTGCTCCCTGCTGGGAGGTATTAAGAAGGAAGACATGCTGGCCTATTTCAAAAGATTTGTGAGGTACAGATCAGCTTTACCCTTTGGAGATGCAACAGAGGCTTTTGATGTGTTTTACTTAGAACAACGCAACAAAATTATTTCACTTTTTTTTTTTTTTTTTTTTTTTAACTTTTGTGCAGGGCTGAGTGATTGGACCTAGTATTGAACTTTATACTTGTGTGCTGAAACCAGGGGTCAGGAAAGGCTACTTTCGTACACGTGGAAGGAACAAAACCCACATTATATTACATGCATTAGGGAATGTTAGGTAGTTTAAAACTTCCTTCTGCTTTCCAACTTGCTTCTTGTGAGATGTGATAATGCAGGGTTTTAAAATATTTAACAATTTGCATTTATCTAAAAAAAAGGGGAAATCATGTACAAAGAAAAACAAAAACATGCTCAGAATGCCTACCACCAGCAACATCTTGGCATTTGCCAGTACTTAAAGGTTACGTCTGTCATGTTTAGATGTGGCATAAAGTCTTTCACCCTTTCCCAAGTAATTGGACATCATACTGATAGGTAAAATTGAATGTGTTATGAACAGCTCTCCTATAGACTTACAGGGCTTATTGACAGACAGGGCTTGGAGAGCAGGCCTAATTTTATGCATGAACATGTCATGCTGGAATAATTATGCAACTGCCTGCTTTCCTTGTGCATTACATTGTGAAACCCCGCGATGGTTCCTGGGAATTCATACCTTCTTCTGATTTTGCATAAACACAACTGCTGTAGCTAACAAGGGGAAATACATTAATAAGGTGAATGCAACATTTAATCACAAATAAAGATCTGAATAATTTGTCTTGCTTTCAAGGTGTACGAAAGTGACATCAACCTATACACTTCTTGTAAAGAGCAGCAAATGCAAAACTGCCTCTCATTGGGGAATCTATGCTCATTGATTTTCTTATCCTACTTTGTTGTCTGACTGACGTGTGCAAAAACTAAGGTAGTGTTTTGCCTCTGGTAAGCCTAACTTCTGTTTTTTGGTTATTTTTTGTTTTTTGGTATTTGGTTCGTGGTAAATTTAACCAATATGACACATCCCTTCTTAGTCTAAAACAAGAAATCCTTCTGAATCATTGCTGAAAGTCATTGACAACTGACTATAATCTTGTTCTCACCTAAACAGGCTAACTGAAAAATTACGATTTAGGGAAGTGAAATGTTTGGATAGGGAGGACATCTCTTGAGCTGAAAATAAACGGATGCTGGGAGGGTGGTATTAGAGGGATGAATTAGTATCCTTATGCTTTCTCTGTTCCTATTTTCTCCAGGCATCTGGTCACTGTCACAGTTGTATCTATTTTGTTGTTTTTTAATTAAACTGGTACACAATGTTCATGTCTACATTTCACATTTGGAAATACATATTTAAAACAGCACCACAAAAAGGATCTTTGAAGAATTTATAATCTCTGAAAAAAATTACAGCATTCTAGCTACTGTTTTCTTTCTAAATACAAACGTGACTGCCATATTGCTGCTTCTGTTTGTGTGGTTAGAAAAGTTAATTTTTTTGTGAGTGGCATGAATGACAGTCTCCCTCTTTTGATTTCCTTGTCATTTAGGATTCTTAAGCTTGCAAACCTCCTAAAGAAAGATGCAATGAGTGCACAGCTGGCTCATGACATTCAGTTTAGGACAGAGATAAAACAGTTTCTGTATCATTTATAGCAGAGAGGAAGCCCTTGAGTTGCTGAGTGTGTGGGTCAAGTCAGGTCTGCAGCTCATTCTGCACCTGTGCCTGCCTTGGCCACCCTGCTGTTCACCATCTCTGTCTCTCTCTGTGGAGAGGGAGGTCTCCATTGTTAATTTTTAGCTGTCACGCATTATCAATTTCTTGCTGCAGAAATGTTACATGTTACAGTGAACCTCTTGGCTCTTTCACTTGGGAGGAACAAATGTTTTTGCTAATCAGGCATTATCAGTGATCATTTCTCTTCCTTCACCCTCTTCATAAGCAGGTTTGTCAATTGGTGATCATAGAGAGACCACTTCTTCTCAATGGACTTGCTGCGGTTTTGACCAGGCTTTCTGCTGGGTATATTTACCCCTCCTCTCCAAGTGGCATGCTAGGTTGGCCACTTCATTCTTCCCTGCTGTTGAGGGGGTAGCATATTCTTGTGCTCCTTCCTGGTGGTTGCTTTGCTGCATGTTCTGTGCCCATGCTAGTTCCAGTATTTTCCTGGAGTCCCTGCTCCCAGCCCTGCCAAACCTAAGTCTGACAGTGAACTGCACTAGAAGGACCTTTGGGTTGGAATACACAGGTTGTTCTTATAGGTCTGTGACATAGCATACATCACAAATTGCCTAGTTCCTGTGATGCCTTCATGCTGCCGGTGGAATGCTTAAAGCAGAGGTTTTCTTCTGCTATCAGTCTGATTCAGCTGGCCTCCTTTCCTTCCCTTCTCTGGTACACCCCTTTGGGTCCTCTCCAGCGTGGCTGGCACCAGCAGCAGTACTGCCAGAACACAGCTGCTTTCAGTGTACCAGAGTGAAGCAAAACCACCTCCCTATACAGCTGCAGCTCACCCTGCAGAGATTACTGCTGGCAGACAAGCAGAGACAGCCGTGAATGCTCATGATGAGTACCTGCTTATAGTCCTCTGCTCGCTACTAAGCTGCCTGAGCAGCTCTGGGGTTGCAGGACGGGGATCGCCCTTAACTCTGAATGTCCTGGTTCTCATCACATTCCACTTACCCACAGCTTCCACTCCCTTGCTTTCAAAGTTTGCATTTAGTCATCTTGGGCTCCAGGGGTGGGAGAGGGTCGGAGCAGCTCTAACTCCAGCTGCAAGGTGCCTTGGCTCCAATGAGACCCACCCCAGAGGGGAGCAGTTGCCTCAGAAGTCAGCCTG
This sequence comes from Climacteris rufus, assembly GCA_013398175.1. NCBI lineage: Eukaryota > Metazoa > Chordata > Aves > Passeriformes > Climacteridae > Climacteris > Climacteris rufus. The sequence goes on along the minus strand of VZRZ01000277.1, from coordinate 2,081,197 downwards.
GAGCTGCACTTCCCAGCCATGGCCCTGTGTTCAAAACCACATAATTTCCAGTCCAGTCAGACTCAAGGCACATTGAAGATCACAGGAGTGAACCTGTTCTCGCACAGTTTCCGACCAAGGAGTGGCAGGTAAGTCTTTAAACTGAACCTCTAAAATAACAAGATTGCTTGTTATTGACCCCCCCTTCAAGTATCCTGCCATGTGAGGCACTCCTAGTAGTGCAAGCTAAACAACAGAATGTTTGTTCCCTCCTTTTCCCATTAATTTTGAAGCATTGCATCCACTTGTCATGCATTCATTTTTTTTTTCATTTTCTTTTCCTATTTACATTTACTCAGCAGCAACCATATCAGATCAAATGGAGCATATCCATTTTTGACATTAGTTAAAAAAATGCTGTTAGTTGATGACTATTAATCCTGCACAAATGCTTGCATAAGGAGATAAGTTTTCTCAAAGCTGTTTGCTCAGGGGTAGATGGCTGTTCTAATGGTGTGTTTATTGAACTGTGATTTATTTGTTGCAATTATTTGCCCTTTAAGGCTGGCGATATTATATTAGTAGTTTTGATCTCTGCCAGCACCTGGATCCCTCCTTGCAATTAGCAAAGTGATACACTGTGTCTGCCATTCTGATGCTCACCCCCTCTTCTGCTGCTTCCAAACAAAAGGATGAGCATAGAAAACCTCATCCTTAAAGAAGGAAGAAGGAAAAATGTTGATCAGTAGCTGCTTCTGGATTTAAAGGGAAGCACCAATTACTCAAACAGAATGCACGAACACTTTCCTTACATCAACGAATAATTCATGATGTGTATATGGGTATCCAGCAACTATATTATTGCAGTAGTCTGACAAATATTGTGAAGGGGGCAGCAAATGGGACATATCATTCTACTGTCTTGACAAAGATTATAACAGGAATGGGAAATGGGACAAATGTAACTCATCCTGGAGACAGTCCCTGAGCTGTAATCTCATTTGTTCTTCAGCATGAATTATACAGCAGTGCAGAGGATGAGAAGGTGATTTTCACCATTTGTATATTTTAATCACTTTTCTTTGCTACTAAACAAATAACTCATTCTGAAATGCTAATAGATGGGTAATATTAGTTTCTGAGCTATGCACTAAAGGAGAAGACAGCTGTAATATAAGAGTTCTGCCAGTTGCATTGAAATTCAATAAGGATCAAATTAATCTCAGGTTTGCACAAGAAGAATTCCCGCAGGTTTTTGAGAATCATCTGCTATGTCCCAGAGTGGAGCTGGACCCACACCCTTGCCTTCCTAGGCTTGAGATTGAGTCTCTTGGAAATCATTCCATGGCTGAAACCCACAAAAACTGAGTGGCTGGTTGGTGGGAAGTCTTGAGCTGGAAGCCATGGTGGAAAAAATTATGATTGCTAAGTCCTATTGGACCTAATTCTTCTGGCAAGAAGAGAAGGCAGCTTGACTGTTGTTTATGCCAACAATTGATTTGGATGCTGTTTGGTGTGGAAAGGCAACATTTGAAGCTTCCCAAGGAGTTTAATGCAAGATTGAAATGTTTAAATAATCCATTCTGTAGTAGAAGATAGTTAGGAAGCTCCCTAATGTACCAACAGTTTTTCAGAGTTTGACTCCTGGGTAAAGGTGACTTCCATGCAAGTCTGTATTAAAGAGAGAAAGAACAAAGTATTAATTTGTGTGTAAGTTATTTTCAGTGTAGCTTAGTCTCTTTTAAACCCCTCTGATTATACAAAATTCCTCAGGTTTCATATACCTGTTGTTCAGTGCCAGCCTGAAGAGTGTTTCCTCTTCTTCAGCTTTGTTTTAGCTGCATGTAACTCGAAGGCACCATGTGAGCGTGAAGGGCTGATGTGACCCGTGATGAATTAGGCTGCTATGACAGCCAGCGAGAGCAGAGAAACAACCTAGGCCCTGAGTTTATGTAAATGGAATTTCCATGTTCCGGGTGGCTAGAGGGCTTGAAGCAACAAACAATCCTTCATGAAGGTAGATGAGAATATCAGGATTCTACTGGTGGGCAAGCAATCATGGCATATGTGAGAATGCTGGAGACAAAGTTTTGATTTTGAATCTGAAGTTTGCTCTAATGACAACACAAGCAATGGAGTGGTTTGTGTGATTTACAAACGAGCGTATGTGAGCAATGAGGAACAGTCTGAGCTCTTTGTGTGAATATACAAAGTCAGTGGGTATAAAGACGACAATTGCCTTTGGAAGCCTTAGGAACTGACTGCTACTTTTGTCTGTCCTGCAAGACTGGGGACAAAACATGCCAAAGAATAGTTTTACCTGTGGTTTAAACCTGATTTTAACTTTTAGGACCAGATTTTCAGAATCTATTGAACATATTTGTGTGTTATGTGCCAATACTTCTGCACAAACCCAGCCTTCACTGTAAATTACTTCAAACTGTCCTTCAAGTTTCTACCACCTGGCTCATCCTCCTGACTTCAGTGGAGTCCTGTCAGGGTCAACTGGTTAATGCTGTAAACCAGTTAACCCTTGCTGGGTAGCAGCAGTTTCTAATGTGCTTGGTGAGAATTGAGGGACAAGTAACTTCTTTTGTGTGACACAGAGTCATTGTTTTATTGGGAAGTAGGATGCCTTTAAATGAACATGCTCAAGTTCTGCTCGAGATCCCAGGTTACACCTTTATTTCACTAGTTCTCCGAAAGAGCTGCTGAGATTAGACCAGCAAAAGAAAGATGAGTAGGACTTTTGCTTTCAAGCTGAAAGGTTTAGGGAGAAAACAGAATGTATTAAGATTGGTCGTCTTTTTCAGAGTACAGGAGCATATCTTTTTGGTTGTATTTTGAATTAATAGGAAGGATTTGGGTTAGCAGGAAAGCTTCACTAGACACATATTTTCTACACAACTGTCCTTCCAGGAGAAGAGATCATAGACAATGTTCAGTGTCCGAAACACCACAGTGGTGAGCTTCACATGAGTGAAATAAGACGGGTTATTTATGATTCATGGCTGCTTTAGGTCAGACCAAAATTTATTAGTCTAGAATTGTAATTCCCTTGTCTCCAGGCTGCAATGATCTCAGTTCCTCAGAGGATAGAGTTGAAAGCAAATATGAAATATTAAATTCCCCTTATTCAAGGAAAAACCCAAACAGATCCAAAACCTCATTCACTCACATGGCTACCACAAGATTCACCTCTTTACATTGTGTACAACAGCTGTAGTTGCTGGAGCACAACGAACCTGAACCTGCACAGTAAGCAGTTGCCTCCATAGGGAGGAAACACCATTCCCTTCTAGCAAAAGGCACAGAACCTATTCCCAGGGCAATCAGCCACTGAGCCATGCCTGAAAGCAGGTAAAAGAACTGAAATATTGCTCAAGACCTTCCTGCTCCTCTGGTATGGGAAAGGCTTCCATCTCTGAGTTAGGAATGAGGAATAGATCAGAATACAGAAGGTCACAGTACAGTGAGTGGCCTGAAGCCATCTCATGGAAGAAATTAACACCTGGTCAGGCAAAGTGGGAGTCATGCCAAAGAGCTCGCACAAACCTATCTATTTCAAAAGAAATTATTCAGAGATATTGAAGCCTTTCTTTTATAGAAAAGTGCCCATGTTACTTGTTTCCTGTCAAAGAGCAGAAACTGTGAGTAAAGCTTCAATGAGTTTGCTCACTTCAAATTTCATCTGAGTTCACAGCCATTAAGGTACTGGAACAACAATTAGGATTTCTTTAGTCTCTTCACTGTCTAGTAAGTCAACTGATTCTTGGCTAGATTACTTGTGAACAGGGCCAGTTTACACTGTCCTATGGTGTTTAAGTTTCTGAAACTATGGCCAGGATCTGGATCTCAGTGGCTGGGGCAATCACTAATAATAACCTGGAATGGAAGAAGCTGCCACAGTGCTAATCCATTACAATGGCAATAGCCTTGTGTCTTAACTATGCAGCATGAAGGGTTTGGGTATACTGTTTGAGATAACCAGGACTAATTTTTGACTACCACAACAGAATACTACTTTTCCAATCAAAAAATGCTGATGAAAGCATGCTGTGTTGGAGTAATGAGCCCAACAATGGCTTGCCTGGTGTCCCCATGCCCTGTGGTGACAATAGTTAAATGAGGTGATATGGTAGAAACCATATTTTGTATTTGTGTTTATCCTTGTTTCAATCTCAAATCCTCTGATTTCACAGTCTGGCTGAAGTTTGGACTCCAGAGAACAAGAGCTCAGCATGTTGCTGGCATTCAGTCTTCTTGCTCCTTCCAAAACAGGTTCCCAGTGGGTCCTGCTGGAGCATCCATAGGCTCTTCACATCTCTGCTAAGCAGCCTACCCATATGCTAGCTCCTCCTCTGCCCCTGGGTCAAGGGCAAAGGCACAGTTCTAACGGAGGTAGAGTTGAGCAGCCCTGCCAGTGCTGTGCTTCTGTTGATAACACAGCAGTGTTTTGGCTACTGCTGAGAAGCACTGTCCATCTAACATTCTCCCCCATCAAGGGACAGGGAGTGGGCAAGACCCCAGGAGGGAAAACAAGCAGGCCAGCTGACCTGAAGGAACCAAAGGTATATTCCATACCATATGACATCTGCTCGGATATAAAAGCCGAGAGAGAGAGGAGGAAGTTGGGGCATTCTGTGATGTCTGCCTTCTGGAGGAACCACTATGCGTGCTGAGGCCCTGCTTCCCGGGACGTGCCTGAACATCGCTTGCTGATGGGAAGTAGAGGTTGACTTTCCTTCTTTTTTTTGCTTATGCGCATGCAGACCCTGCTTTTGCTTCTCTATTGTTTCAATAAAAACTGCCTTATCTCGACCCACTGATTCATCTTGTCCTTTCCCCTGTCCCTCTGGGGGAGGGAGCTATAGGGCCGCTTGGTGGACACCTGGCACCTAGCACCTAGCCAGAGTCAAACCATCACACACAGCTGAGAGAGGTCTAACATCAAGCAAGGAACACAGTCCCAACAACCCAGGTTCCTGCTCAGCAGCAGGAATAGAGTGTTTCTGCATTGGCAAGTGCTATTTTCACTCTCTAAAGCCTTTGTGTTTGATAGTACAAGGATTTGGAGACTGCACAGATATAATCATCCTTTCTTCCTTCCTCACTTTCTGCTCCAACCTGCTTTTGGTCACTTTCATACATCTGTCTGTGGCCAGCTGCCTGGATTAATTTCTTCATTCGATACATTTCCTTGTGTGAACAACATATGTGACAAATAAGTAATGTGACTCATCAAGAGGCACGGGAATGCAATGTTCCAGCTACTGAAGGATATTTAGAATTCAGCAACTTGTCGCCTTTGTGTCACTCCTAAAACACTGTAAAATGTAAACAGACAGATCTAAAAGGAGATACGGGAGTACAAATTTGCCCAGAACTCCGCTTGTTTTCTTTCTCAGCTTAAATAAGTAAAGTGTAATGAAATCTACTGATGCAGTTTTGGCAATTTTGATTTGCATTTTCTCTGAGGCCCAGTAATTATTTCCTTGAGATCTTATCTGGGATTAAAAATATTTCTGTTTCAGCCCACACCTTTGAAAAGTCAAATTTTTATCCATGGTTTGTGCAAATATAGTTGCCTTTTCCTTCTTTTATTATGAAAACTGTCTGAAAAGAGTATTCAGAGGTGATATTAATAGCTTGTGAAGGGTGCTGAAGTATACTTTTTGTGTAAACCACCTGTCCAGCCTAAATGGTAGGTCACTTTTCCAACTACAGATGGGAAAAACCCTGATTTTGAAAAGTAAAGCAGGATGCCAATTGAGCTGTGCCTTACACACCATAGCTCCTGGTTATATGCAACAAATATCTTGCAAAAATTCAGTTTATAGTCTGCAAGTTTGAAGATAGCCAGCCTGAATTTCTTGCTGAGGCACAGCTAGCATGCCAGCTAAATTGACCAAAGTTCTTCTCCAAGAAACAAATGGGGGCTAATGCAATCAGGCCCAATACAGAGAACTGCTTTAATCTCACAAGGCAGCAAAGAAATGGAAAGAGGCTTCTTGTATTTGCATAGACTTCATCATAGTCTGACCCTAACCTTTGTTTCTCACTACAAAATTTACTGTGAAGCTCACAGGTACATAAATTACCCTGAAAAAACAGAAGAAGAAATTCGTACTTTGGCTTCCCTGCCAAACCAGGCACTCCAGCAAGAAAAACAACCACTCTACTGAGACTATCATAGTTTTTTTCTGGGGATCTCTCGTGCCCTCTAGAGAACCTGATTCCTGAAACAGAGTTTCTTCTTTGACATGGCCTGCAGAAATGGCTTTGGGGTGTGCCAAGATCAGCTGTGATACCCTGTGACAGACTTCCTAACTGTAACTGGGCAAGCTGAAGACAGGCTGTACCTAGCCAATTTTTGGACAGAGATCCCCCCTTTAACACTTAAGTATTATCCACATACTGGTATTCTGGCAAGCCTGCTTTCATGCTAATCTGTTAGGATGGTCCTGTTCCCACTCATAATGTGGCACAGCATGTCAGCTTCAACTAGGCAAGGATGCCAGTCTCAGTTGGATTGTGAATAGCCTGCAGAAGAGGCTCCTGCTGGTGGAAGAAGTGCCAAATTAGGCCACATGCTCTCTCATTGGGATGCACTGTGCCCAAAGCTGCTTTGGTATCAGTTATGGAGGCAGTAACACCCTTTTTCAGAAAAGGACCTGCTAACCCTTTCACTTTGTGTGTTCTGCCTCCCCTGTTCAATTTTTATAAATTATTTCTGGGATTTGCCTGTATAAAAAGAATATATTCTTCCCTGGCAGCTAAGGAAAAGGTCAGATATGGCTGCTTAGATTATGAGCCCCAATGGTGTTTGTTGTTGACTTTGGAGTTGTCTCTTTCTGATAAACCACCACTTACTGTTAAGAAAACAGCACTGGGTGCTCCACAGACTCTAGTCCCAAAGACAGTTTTTGTCCCCAGTGAGATTATCATCTAACTGGTCAGTGCTTCCGTGCAGAAATCCAGGTGTTCTGTGTTCCTGCACATCTTGGCTCCCCCCAGACTGCTGCTGAGTAGATAAGAGACATGCTGTGCTGTATGCATCCCTCTGACCAGTACTTTCAGGAATTGCCGGGATTCACATGTGAAACATTATTCAGGACAGAAGAGCTTCTGGACCTGCCTTTTTCTAATCAGAATGATTTCCACAGCTTCTGGCAGGCAACTGCATAAGTAAGAATATCTTACCTACCAAAATAAATGCTGCCTGCCAGCCTCAGAGTAACATCTCATCAACAATCTTGCATTGGTGCGGAATTGTAACATTTTCCTAGAGACTCGTGGTACCTTCTGTCTTTCCAGCTATGCTGCTGTTTGTCCTTTGTGTAAACACCCTCCCTTTTTGAAAGTAATATGAATGGGGAATAATATACTGCCAGCTAAAATGGTTCCCTTTCCACACTTGCTCACCACAGGAACTCTTTAATCAGCAATGTCAACCAGGGACAGAAATCTCAGAGTTGAGAGATAACAGTTATTTGCTGGCAACTTCTTGTATGATAAGCCAAACAACCGGGTGATTACACGCTTTCTCAAATAACATGGGCAAATGCCACACCACATTTCCAAAAGTACATGTTGCAGCATCTGGAAGCTGCATAAGAATATTGTCAAGATATTTTCTTGCCCTGTTTATGTTTTTTGTGCTCTGAAATCTGAATGTAATTTTTACATTATTCTGCTATCCACCACCTTTTCTGCAGTGAAAGGCTCCATAAGAAGTACAAAGTCAATATAATACAGACAAAGTGTAACTGATTAATGGGAGAGGATTTCTGCCATAACTAGGCTGCTTAAGGTCACAGTTAAACAATTTTTCACAGCTGCTTCATCCACTGAATTGCACTTGTATGGTTGCATTGCTAGTTGAAAGGGAAATGAGTGAGTACATGCTGGTTGAGTAAATTATTAAAGTACATATGATAGAGCAAAGCTATTTCTATGAAAACCTTACAAATGAAGAGAGACAATGCCTTTGCAACAGTGAAATTAGTTTAAAATAAACAGGTGAAAAATAACATTTCTAAACACTGACAGACTGTTTCTAAGGTTTAGAGGAGAGATTTGTGAAGCAATAAGTTTAGTCTGAGCACCTCCAAATACTGTTCCTACAGTGATGTCTGAGTGGTGCACCTTTATAGTTACATCAAGGTACTTGGGCTGGTTTAAATGTGAACCTGTGTTTTCAGCTACTCTTTGGGTTCAGGCCAGCCCAGTGTATGTTTTCAGACTTCTTTCAGTGTAAGACAACAGTTTTGGGACCGTTGTGATGTGAAGGAGCATCTGACATGCTGATGCATAACCCTAGGTGATGTTGTCATTGTCCATCATGCTAGGCAGCTGCTGGGGCATATACTTGCATGCAGGACATGAACTGCCTTTTCTCCATTGGAGCTGTACCAGATGGATGCAGCAGTCTGGAGAACAGAGAGACCTGACAGGTCCCAGAGCGAGGAAAGAAGCTGCAGTACTTCTTAGTCAATCACTAAAGACAGGTGAGAGGAGTGCTGATTTGGATTTAGAAGTAGATCCTGTATTTCATGTGTGGAACCTGATGGATCTGTTGTTAAGTTCTGCAGTGGTCTGAGATATTCTTGAGACTTCTATCCCACTCACAGTATTTTGTGATATTTGTGCCCCCTTGAGTGGGTGGGTCTTTTGAGCTGAAATCTTGCATAGGAAACTTCTAAATTAATTTTGGGAAAAAACAGTCAGAGCCATTCTGGCTTTGTACTCATATTTAAGGTTGTTTTCAAGCAAGGGTAATCAGGTCAAAATGTCCTTTTGTACTTAACCTGGTATGATGAATAGTCAGGTTTGTGGTTGTTTTGTTGGCCTTCTGGGTCAGGAACAATGAGTGCAAGCTGAGATTTTTTTAGCATTGGATTGCATTTAAGTGAGGAGAAAGCCTTCTAGATTACACTTGCCCATCCCTCCTGTCAGATATTTATTTTTCTTTTGCAATAGCAACAGCAGGTGCTTTAGTGCTTGCCCTAGGAGTGAAAAAGGGACAGACCTACCAGCCTGATGAATTTCATGGACTGGTTTGCGAATGTGATAAGAGAAATAGAGAATATTTATGGAACTTAGATGTTCTCATCTTCATCTTAGTTCTGTCCTGAAATTGAAGGTAGTCATTCCCTCTCCTTCCCTTAATATTCATTGACTCTTTTTCTTCTTTCTCCATGCCTTCACTTTGCTCTTCTTTCCTCTCTCAAGCTAGATATTGTGCAACAAACCAAGAAGGACCATGTGTTATTTCTGATGTTTATAGCACCACTGACCATGTTAACGCTTCCTTATATAAGCTGAAATTGGGCAATCCTCCAGCACATAATGCAAACATAACCCAGAGAGTTCTTCAATAGCTCAAACCAGAATCTGACTTTCTTTCTCGTTCTCTCTCTCTTTGAAGAATGATCTGTAGTGATCTTCATACATGGTCTTCAGGTTTTAGTCTACAGGTAGTGTGAAAAGAAAATAGGTCTGGAGATTTCCTGTGCAGTTTAAAATGTTGTTTCTGGCTTCAGAAAACCAGGATTCTTTCTAAGTCTTTTTGAAACAGTAAATCTGCATTTATTCATACTGGATGAAGTAGACAGCTGGCACTTTCTGATTCCAAGACAAACAGATCCTGTGGATTTTGCTGGCTGAAAAGAAGTTAATACTCCAGAAGTGGAAATCCACATCGCTCCTAACAATGAGACTCATATCAGCGAAATAAAAAGATTGTGTTTTTGGCTAGCAGATTCTGAGGTCATTTAAGCCACTGACATCAGGTTAGTGCACATGTAAACAGACTTATTTCAGACTGGTTAGCCAGGATCAAAATTTGACCAACTGACATCTGATTAGGCAAGTATTTCTCCTTCTTTCCATACACAGCTACTTGTTGTCTTATTTTATATGCTACATATTAATCTTCTCAATAGCGATTTTCAGAGGCTTTCCTTCAGAAGGACACTTTCCCTTGGCAATAGATTTTGAAGCACTATATGAGTTTAGAAAGTAAGAAATTCAGTAAGAAAAATATGTTCTTGGCACATATCTTGCAGTTCCCAATATTTTCCTTAAAACCCAACAGTAACAGAAACAGAAACCCTCCACTATAAAGTGACTTTAATAAGAACTCAGAATGTGACTGAAATCTACATAATTTCTCAGTTTCTCCGTTTGCCTCTTGTCTCCTGAAGGACAATATCATTGCCTTATATGAATATTGTTCAAACTTCTATAACTTAGTTGGGAATTGCTAGGTGCTATGCAATATCAATTAAAATTATTATCGTAATAATTATATTATTATTATTATTATGGTTTGATTAATATTTACAAGTCTCAGAGAGAAATACTAAATTCCTACATAAGAACTTTCAAATGGATTCTCACCAATTCAACAGAAAATTCAATAGGTAAAACATTGCATCTCAAACTGACCCGTGGGGGACTTGTGAGTTTGGTGGAAAGGAGTCTGGGAATATTATTCTGTTTCTATGCCAATCAATACATTCCTCCTCTGCATTAGCATGGTGTAACTGGTACCTTTTCTGAGGTCTGCTCATGGGCAGAACTGGTCTGACATTCATGGAAGCATTAAGCTGACAAAGGCTTTGTATTTGGAGAACAGTGCTTATCCTTGCCAGAGAAACCACTCAGTAGGCATAAGAAGACTTGTACTTTGCTTGGTGTGTTGTTTGTTGTCTTTAGTGGACAACCTCCAGTGCAACATGGTGTGGAGGAAAGGGTCATGCCATTGAAGAGTGTCCCATTTTTCTTGAGTGATCCACAATTTGTCAAATGCAAGATGTCTTATCTTCAGGTGGTGCCACTGTTCCTGGGACTATGCATTAAATATGTGTCAGTAACACATAAGGCTTTCACAAAACAGATTATGTGAAGTACCTGAAAGTAATGGTGACAGTACTGTCAGGAAAATTGAACAGCTCTGCTATTTCCATGAAAATGGTGAAGCCAGTGATGAGCTAGAAAGCAAGGTATTGGCTCATTTTGCTGCCTGTCTCTGTAGTTTGATGCTACATGGCTTTTGTGATTTAAAGTGCTATGGCCAGCAGCCAGAAGGTTTACCCAAAGAGATGCAAGCTAATCAGAGTGGTGAACTTCTTGTATTGCAAGGGTTGTGACGTGCTGCAGAGCAGTCAGAAGATTAACTTTGCACGTATCAATAAATTTGTGTAACAAGCAGGAGTACATCAGGAATGGCACATGTTCTTATTTGCCAAGGAATCTGGATATACATCTACAGTCACAGAAGAAATACACATTTGTATATTGTAAATAGTTGTCTAACCCAGCTGGAGATGCTGGAAATTCTCTATAGGAACGACCGTCTTGGGCTCTGGCATATGTTCCTTTTTCTTCCCACACGTTTGCCATGCTTCCAGTGTGGCAAGGTATGTCTCTTTGTGCTTCCAAGCCTCGAGTGGAAAAGCTATTACCTTTGCCTGTTGGCATTGCCTTCCCCAAAATGTGCTGGAAGAGTAGCATACTTGCATGGGTGCTCTTCAGCTGGTTCCAGACTAAACAGCTGGGTTTGGTCAGCTCAGCTGACAAGAGTGGTGTGAGCACCATGGCACATTCCATGCAGATCAGGGAGTGGGGAACCACCTGGTCCCTGTGGCAGAGCTGTCAGTGCCTCTCCAACAAGGCTGTGGGCTGACAGCCATCTGGGGCATTAAACGTTTCCATCCTGCAAAGAATGGTGATGAGTTTGCTGGACCATGTTGGAGTGCTGCAATAATCTGCAGCAGGCTCCTGTTTTGGCCCTTGGGCTGCTTTGCTATACTGTCAGGATGGGAAGCGTGTTAGGGTTGCTGCTGAATGGTCCATTAGGTGTCACTTGCCCAAGATCAGCACTGTGATTCCCTGGGCAAAGCCAGAGAAAGCAACTGAGAAGCATTCTCATCTCTTCTTTACCCTCTCCCCCCCTCTTTGCAGATCCGTCTTCTACTACATATCATGGCTGCTCATGGATCTCCTGGCTTTGCCCACGTTAAACTTTTAGATTGAAGCATGTAGGGAACCCTGATCACAGGCAGGGAATGATGACCTCCTGAGGCAGGCCCATCTTTCTGCCTCCTTATACTAAGTCAGACAGATTCCCCTCTATCCAAGGACTTCACTGCACAGGATTTGCCCTGCAGCCCAGTCTGTGGCTGGAAGAGCTGCATTTTCAATGTGACAGCCTTGTTGTGTTGCCTTTCCTTCTGTGTCGACATGTGTCAGACAGGAGAGCTCACTACCTTCTTTCAATAGCCTTTTGTGGTTCTTCCGCCTCTTTTTGTTGTGGGAAAAAAAAAAAAAAAACCCTAAATCCATTTCACTTCATCTGCCTGCAAGAAAGCATCTTGATTTAACCCTCTCCTGGCTTTTTATCAATGTACAGCCTCGGTGCTGAGTGGTTCCTCTTCATGGAAGTGGCAGCTGTGTCCCTCCTTGTGGGTCTGTTGTGGCCCTGGTCTGTGCCTTTCTATGAAATGCTTTCAGAATCCCACTTTCCTGGCACTTATGGCTCAATTTGTGCAGAGTGGAATTACACCAAGGCCTGTGAGTGAGAGATGCAACAGCAGAAGGCAAAGCTGGGAGTAGTGAGAGCAGGTGTCTGGCACCTCATAGAGTTGGAGCTAGTTCCCTGACATTTAGAAGGGATAATGGCTGTGCTGTTCCATGCCAAGAACTGGGAGCATGGGATTTATCCAGCCTATGCCCACCTACTTTCTGCATGTGGACATTTGTTCCCCCACCCACCTAATTAGGAAAATAGAGTGTAGAAAATGAAGGGGTGGATTTGTTATTTTGTTGGGGCTGTTTGAAAGCAAAGTTTGCTTTTCAGCCTCATATTACAGTTCATGGAAGGATAGTATTGTCTCCAAACCTGGCATTAGTGTTGGCTTTCCTCAGGAAGTCTAACGGGAGGCAAAGCTATGCCACAGACTGTCATTGTGGCAGGAAAAAGGATCAGAATCACTGGAACGAACATCCATACTGATAGCGAATGCTTGGGAGAGAGCTGCTTTGGAGAAATAACCCCTAGGTAAACATGGAAAATCAATGCTTTGCTGAGTATTTCAATACACAAAAATAATTCTCAGAGTCGGGAAGTTTCTAATATACTCTGCCACAGTTCAGTTAACATTTAAAAGTCAGCTTCCTTGATATCCCTTTAGCCACTTCCCTTCATCCAGTAGTTTCTTTGTTAGCTTTTTCTGTTTTGGCCCCAGATAATTTGCTGTCTAATGGTAGGACATTCAGCATAGTTAGAGTGTTCAGGGGAAACCCATTTACATATTTTACCCTGCCAGCCATTATCCTGTTTCATTCACCCTTAGGTAACTTATTAGGCTGCACAAACAAATAGTAAATAGGGGGTTTATTTCACCCAAGACTTCTTCATCAGTCAGGATCACGGGATTGCAGAAAAAGAGCTGGAAGGGATGCTGAGAAGGCCATCTCTTGCTCTAGGGCAGGATTTGCTGTAGCTACCTCATTACTGGCAAATGACAGTCTAATTTACTGTGTAACAGAACAGAATGAGAGAGGGGTATGTGTTAAAAACCTCTAGCACATGACAGAATACAGATCAATTTATTTTCAGCCTGAGGATTTCCCCCCTTTCTTCAATGTCCTCTCCCATAGAAATGTGCCTTGGCTAACAGATAATGGGGTATATAGAGGTAGGATGTCTTTGGAATCTCTCCAGGGTATTGTATAGGTTTGTGGGTTCAGAGAGATCACAATTTTCTAACTCAACGTACAAAACACTCAGCAGGGAGCTGGGATTTAATCCTTGCCCCCTTATTAACTATTAGTTTTTGAGGGATGACTTCCCAAATGTGAGGTCAGTTCACCAACTATTTCTGAGAGACTGTCACACTGGTGGCAGTCCCCTCTCTCACCTCTGAACCTAACCCTTAATTTCTTTTGCTCTTCTCAGAAGTCCTTGAAAACAAAATATCCTATTTTGGCTCAGATAGGGCACTAGTTTGACACAAAGGAAAGATGACAGATTTCAAAACAAAAGCTTTGGTTCAATCCAAATAAAATAAAATATTTACACTTTTTTTCTTTCTTGGTTCAGCTTTTGAGGTGAAAAATCACTTTTTGCAAGCCCTTGATAATCACTGTCTGTCCCACTAAATTTGTGTCAAGTGGTTTCTCCTATTTCTCTTCCTACTGGTAGTCTTAGAGCAGATCTTGTCACAGCAAAAGTGTCTCTCTTCTGCTTGCAACCCTACAGAACTGTTTTGGCCTAGTCATCAGCAAGGCAGAGAAAAGGTAATTTTGCTCATGTCTGCTGATAATCTAAAGGGCTTGTGGACATAGCATGCATCATAGCCTCTCAGCTTACTCAGTTTACGCTATGATTACAAACCTGAATATTTTTTCCCTGCTGAGAGCACAGTTATGTCGAGCACTGGTAGTTTGGCTGGCAGCATCTTTTCCTCAGGAGCTGCCCTCCAAAGCTGAGTATGATGTAAAAGCCATCAGGATGTGGACGAAAGAATTGCTCCTTGCAATATGTAGTAGCATACAATTGTGTCAACGCCTAGGACACAAAGACGTAAGAATTTACAGCCTGTAATATCACAACCCTCACCAGGGTACCTAGATTCTTTCTGCAGTATTCAGTCAGAAATAGGCATCCCAGAGAGCAATTCACAATAGCCAGCAAGCTGAAGATAGACCCTTTCTAGAACTGAGGTACCACATCCAGCACTGTCAGATGAGACATCTGCCCATTTAGGCTTTTTGAGTCTGTCAGTTGTATTTTTTCCAGCAACTTCTTAATAGGCAGTCTTAATGTAAAACCTTTGGTGAAAAAATGAGAACCCAGATCTGCTCTCAAGGAACTGTTGATCACATTCCTGTTGATCACATTCCTGTTGATCACATTCCTCATTGCTCATGGCAGTCCTGCAGTTTCAGCAAAAGGTTTTTCCTGGAATTAGCCCAATGGTTAAATCTGTTCCACCAGAGAGCTAAGAGCTTAATGCCTCTCAGACAAGGAATAGAGCTGAATTCAGAGCCTCCACAACCTGTGTCAGCGCTTTTAACACTGAGAAAACAATTGATTTTTCTTTCATATAAAAGGAAGACAACTTACAACTACATTTTCTGTGAAGCTGGTCCTGCAGTAGTGCACACAAGTGCTCTGAGGTGCTAGTGTGAGTGCTGAAAAATGGAGTATCAAGAGCCTGGGGGCAGCTGATTTCAGAGGGATTTCAGGTTCATAATTAGTGCATTTAGTCAGTTTGGGGGTCTAGGCCTGGGGAATTTTCTTTGACAATCCACAGGGAATGCACAGTTCCTGCTGGCTCTCAGCTAAGGAAGCAGAGCTTTGAATTTGTGCTGAAGAGACCTTTCTTGGAGATACAAGCTACATGAAGCTTAGCATGGGTAGCAAGCCTGCTTGTGGCTTGCCATAGTTTGAACTGAAGGATGTTGCAGTAGAAGGCCTTTTGTAATATTCATCCTCCACTCTTTCCTGAAATTAAATCCAGCCTGCTTGAAATTTGTTGGCAGTGATTTCACACTTAGCAATAATCAGACCATATTGGGACAAAATATTCAAAATATGTAGCAACGTGGAACTTGGAAAGTCCCAGTATTAAAATTATGGTTTCCAGCAAGCCAATGGATGTGCTGGAGCTGAATAACATGATCTTTAATGAATGAGACCCTGGTTACACTACTTGTTTGGCATTGGCCTGTCAAAGAGTATAGCTTCTCTTACCATCTTTTTGAGGGGTTTCAATTACATCTTTATCTATTGGATTTAAAAAGTCATTAATAAATCAGACTATAAAAGTCTGATAGAATTTAACCAGCTCCTACTGAAAATGTGCTAAATAAAGTAGATGTGATGCTCAGGTAACTGGCAAACAGGCCACCTGTTGATTTTCTTGTCAGTGTTGTTGCTACCTGGGGTATGATTCTAGTCAAGGAGAAAATAGGGTTCTTTTAACTAAAACAATTTGTGCAATGTCATTTCACTTAAAATTGACCGTGGCTTTTTAAAGAAGATTGAAAACAGTCTGATGAGGGCTTGATTTGGGTGCTACAACAGGAGGAGAGAAGCAGACTATCAAAGGGAGTTTCACAGACCCTCCGTTACAGAGCTGAAATATAGGTGTTAACCTTGGCAGTGTAAGTTAATGAGCAGCCTGATACTCCAGAGTGGTTCCTTTTCTCCAGCTGTAATTGCATGAGTGCTCAGAGCTGTTTTTCTGTGAGCCTAGGGTGCGCATCTGTGTTTCCCTTAAGTCTTCTTGAAATAGCAGCTGTAATCAGCAGCACCCAATTCCAGTCGATCGGGTCCTTACTTACGTGTGCTCAGACACTTTCTACAGTCATTGCCTAGGTAACAGTACAAACCAGGAGCTCTTTCCTAAAGGAGTGTTTGGTCTTTATGTAAATCCAACACTCTTCTCTAAAATCATAATAGAATGTAGTTTTGAACATGTTTGCAGAGAGCTTTCTGCAAAGAACAGTAATACCATATGTGCATATAGCATTCGCCACTCCAACACATTTTACAAACAATACACACAAAACAGCCACTTCAGCTTCTGTCCCAATATAGCTACCCTGTGGAGTGAAGTGGTTACCTGACCATGCTAGCAGCTGAATTTTAGGAAGGAAATGGAAAATGCAACAAAATACATCAGTTAAAAACGTAGGCCATAATGAGATAAGAAATCAGGATGCAGTGATCAGCACTTCTGTCTTACGGTGTGGAACACTGCCAGCTTGAATTCAATGGTACCTCAATCGATGAAAGAATGAGGATCCTGAATATTAAATCCATGGGAACTGTGAATATATTTGTTATGATATTCTCAACCAGTAGGGGAAGCAGGTGGGAATGTGAAAACAGAATTACTCATAGTATCTAAAGTGAGTATGCTTCAAACACCACTTAGCATCTAGTCTAGACAAAGACAAGCGTGTTTAAAATGGTCTTATCTGCTTCTGGTTAACCACAGTCGTTAATTGTGGGTTTTCCCAGTGCACATCCATTTGCAGCTCTGCTGGGTCTGGAAGGTGCCTTTGTAAAGGGAGTGCAGCTTGAGAAAGGAAAACTTGTCAAAGAAGATAATGGTAAGTACTCATTGATAGGTCTAAATAATACCCAGTCTCTACATCAGAAGGGGAGAGGATTCTCTGTTGCTCTCCCGTTCTTGTGGAGTGGATTTGAGCAGGCAAATGACATCACTGGAAGAGGAACTGTGTGAGATGGAGGGACATGAGAAAAGCTAAAGCAGTTAAGTGGAAGGCTACAGAAGAATGGAGACAGGCAAGAGAAAGTCAGGAAGCTGGCAAGCCGCAGGCACCTGAAATACCTTATACAGAGAAAACAGAAACAAATCAAATGTTCCCTTCTGCTGCCCCTTGTAATTTTCCAGAAATCTTCTGTAATTTTCCCTGGAGTCCCATGCTGACAGCTGGCAGATGCTGAATGAGAGAGGGTCCCCAGAATGAGTGATGGCAAGGTCACAGCTGGAATGCCTATGAAGATACTGATGTAGAGAATCACAAGCAATTTTTGCTGCCACATAGTGGTAGAGAGAAAAGCTGCGTATGACAGTTCCTCCTTTGTAGTCCCGGTCCAAAGGTGATGTCTTTATATTTTTATTAATCTTGTTCTCTGGTAACAAGTGTGCTATCTCTAGAAAGGTAAAGTCGGGGAGAAAGGGGAAGACCTCAAGCAATGCAGTTCCTGCAGACTTAATTTAGTGTGCAAGTCACCCCTTATAAACTACATAGCATTCTCCTATGCCATAGGTTTATCAACAAGTGTTGCTAAGAAGGTGTTAAAAGCTTGTATTTCAGAGACTGTGTATGAATAGTACCTCTCACTGCTGTGGTTGCTATAGTAAACCCTTGTTCTTAATTGAATACTACAGTAAATAATACTTTAAAACTGGAGAGGAAAATAAAAAGCAAGAACTCCATTAGGAGTTCCCTGAGCTACTTGAAATTACTACTCCTTTTTCATGTTTTACAACTATGGAATTCTTTGTGCAGTGGGTTATAGAATAGCAGCACCTGCATAATTGTGATGCTTTCTGCATAATTTCTTGTTCCTCAAAATTTTACAGGATATGATGTGGTTCAGAGCACCTATGTCTAAAAGGAAAACAGCAATTAGTGGGATTAAAATTAGCCATGGTTTTCTTAAAATTATGTATGTTTTAGACCAAATTTTGGGGGAAAAGAGGATGCAAAAAGTTTAAATAATACTTGAAATGATCCATGTGTAACTGTTGACAGTGAAGTCACACTGGATATAAATTCTCCAATGTTTTCCCTTGGTGTTAAACTGTAATAATCATAAGCATTGAAATTAGAGAGCTGAGGCTGTCCAGGAGAGAAGTACTGAGTACTGGTGTACAGAGAATGTGTCAGGGTATGTATATGGATGGTAACAGGACGGAAACTGGTGAGCGGTTGAGAACTGCAGGACTTCCTTGTTACCTGGGGGTGAAGAGGAGCAGGAAGAACCTTGAAGGTTAGATGAAGTCTTTGAAGGCTAAGAGAAACATCCCATACATCACAATAAATAGCTGAGAGGCAGAAGACTTACAGGCCCCTGAAGGGAAACAGAAGTAGCCGTGAGTTTAATAGAAGTAGGAGATTGTGCTATCATAGAGTAGAGTAAAGGAATGAAGGAAATTCAGTGATACACAAAATGCTGGGTTAAGAGTTACTAGCATGAGGCAAACAATAGATTTGCAAACAATAGATTTGTAAACACTGGAGTGCAAATAAGCTGATTTGGGCCTATTTTATGCTTTGATCAGACTCTGTATGTGTCCTCGGTCCTATTCCTCATCTTCCCACCTGTATATTTGGACTAGTGCTTTCCTCTTTACATGGCTTTTCTCAGAGGCACACATTATCATTTGTGAGTTGTTCAGATGATGTGGCAACATGAGTCTTAAATATATGATATCTTTTGTAAGCTGCTGCTCACTCAAGGAGTGGAAGACATGTTTATTACTCACAAACAAACATGCTTCTTATGGATATGCATCCTCATTAGCAGATAACAGCTGTTTCTTATTGTAATTAGCTCACAGTTCAATAGGTAGCTCCAGTCTCTTACACCTGGACTACAATCAACATGGAAATCACAGAAGCACATGTCTCTCCCCTCCCCACTTTAAAGCAGTCTGAGTTACACACATTGTTAAACACCTAATAGACAACAACTGTGTGTTAGAGCTGTCCAGCCCGTGTGTGAAATAACATTCTTTTTCTTTTCCTTTTTTTTTTTCTTTCTGGATGAGCTTCAGTTCCAAACGTGCTAAGGCTTCTCTGGCTTCTGTATTACCCTCAACCCAGCGGTCGTGGATTAGGCCATAAAGAACTGTTTCCAGCCACCTGCACAATGGAAAGGGGAAGTGAAGTGAGGGCTGCTGGGGCGGGGGGGGGCGCGTGCACCAGCTGGCCCTGCTCCTGAGGCATTATAACTGGATTCTTTGGGGTAGAAGGGTGTGAGGTCTCAGGTCATTTCCTGCCAGGTTTGCTCTGAATGGGAGAGGGATATGTAATTGCGCTGTCTCCCTGTACCATTAGTGTCAAGACTCATTAGGAACCCAATCTACTCAGTGGCAGTAGGCATACAAAAGAAAGAACTAGCCAAAGTCTACAGACTGCAGAGCAGGAGTTGGTGGAGGAAGCAATTGTAAAATTCCCGTCTGGGTAATTAGAGTCAGCAGGGATTCAGATTGGCTACAGCAGAGCTTTCATTTTTCCCCTTGCTGTTTTAACGGGATTGGCAGGTGCTGTTTTATTCCAGGGGTGAGGTGATGTGCCTGTGTCATAATTCACAATGAGAAATGATCATCAAATTGCTGCCATCCTCCTGGGGTGAGCTGAGCAGGCAAACTGTGATTACTATTGTTATTAGTACCTTGTTAGCATGGAGCAGGAAGATTGTTGTGGGCAGTTGTCTCTGGAAGGGGCAGAATCTGTGCACACAGGAACAAAGCATGTTCCTGGCAGTTTAGCTACATTTGGAAAGTTTGGGACTGCTGGCTGTTTCATTCCCTTTACATTGGGATATATTTTTCAGTGAACAAAAAGACGTTCACTAACATCTTAAAAGATGGAAAATTTGTTTCCTGCTTAAAAATTGGCAGCACATTGGCATGTTTTACCAAGAGGACAATTTAATGGACACAGTAAAGAAAATGGGCTCTCTCTCTTTGAATGCACTGCTTACTACTTATCTGTTTGCTTAGTGAGAGCTGGAAAGAGGCTTCAACAAACTCTTCTGTCTGCATGCAATGTAGTTTAAGGGTTGCATAGAGGTGTTGTGAAATCGACAGAGACTGACATTGACTTCTTCAGATTCTGACTTAGACCAGTGGGCTTGCATGCTCTGATAGTTGCCACGGTAGTCGAAGTACAGTAGTAAGGCATGTGCTGAGAAGCATGACTTCTGTGAAGAAGGGGTTTCTTAACATAACATTTGTTTGATAAAAACTTTCTACAGAGACCAGTCTCCATAACAAACTGGCTACATTTACCAGTCAAAATAGAATTCTCTCAGCAGCTTTGCTTAGCTGAATTCCACATCTGAGAGTCAAACTTTCTTATTTCTAGCTCCGTCCAGCAATAGTCAAATGAAAGATTAAAGAAGTAAAACTTTGCAGACAAGTTTGTTGAGGATGTCAGCATAAAATGCATTTTGCTTCCCTTCTCTGCAACTACGTGGTTGAGGTGCTAAGCTCTTGGGTTTTCATTAAAGGATGCAAGACTTATTGTCTACTGTTGGGGAAAAAAATCCTGTTGTGGGCAGTGGACCACATTTCTGAGTAAAACATACAGGATTGGATCCACAAGGAGGTAATAGATGCAATGGAAAGCTATACTGGTTTTTAGGCACTCTTTGGTAAATTGTTGAATGGGAAACAATATTTTGTCCAGATATATAGGCCAATACCGCATAAAAGGTTTTGCTCTCCATGAAGTAAGGCTGAGGCTTTTCAAAATTTGGACCTGGTTGGAGGTGTCTATGGCCCTGTTGTGTCCTTCACTGTTCTAAGACTGTATTCTGCTGGCCAGGCTGTTCTGAGGTGCATTTTTGGACACCACATTTTCCCAAGCCTAAGGTGGAACTGTGTCTTACTGCAGGCCTAATGAAGCCAGTATGTACTCACTAAATGTTTTAGCTTTAGTAATTCAGTATTTTCCCACTAAAAGAGCAATTTCATTTAAAAGCGTGGTGAAAAATAAAAGAGAGCCCTGACAGCTCTGCCTTTCAGACTGCAGCTACATTTTAGGAACCTATTTCAAACGCAAACAATGAGAGATGTGTGTTTCCCTTGGTGCCTTTTCTTTGAGCCTCTATGCATCTCTCCAGCATGTTGGATCATGGGCAAAATAAGAAACTAATACATGAAAACCACCCTTTCCCCTGATCTCCAGGTTCCTGGCTGGAATGAAACAAGCTCAGAGTTATAAGCTGCTTAGACCTTCCAAGCACTGTAGAATAAATGAAGGTGATAGAAGCTTTGCTAGCTCCTGATTTTTATAGCTAAGTGTCTCTCAAATCAGAAGCCGACAGTCCATAAAGATACATGTGTTACTGCAAATTATTTCTCAGGTTTTGCGTTTGAATTGTGTGTGGAAACTTTGAGTTTGACTGAGCCTGTCCTCTCTAGGCAAAAAATGCTTCTCCCTTATACCCCTCTCAGCTGATAACTACTTCTGTCAAAACTAGGCTCACCCTCTTCCCTCCTTCCCCTCACGCATCCTTGGCAGGTCCTCTGTCTAGATGGCTTTAAATCTGATTTGGGATTTGAGTGTTATTTGGATTAACTCATTAGCAGGGCTCCATTCTGGCAACCCTGCTAATCTGTGGCAGTGGTGCATAGCAGTGTGACAATATTACACTGAAAATGAGAAATCTAATGAGATTAGCATTTTATGCATTCAGACAGGGCTTGGGTGTTTGAATGGTCTGCAGACACTTGGTGCGAATCACAGTAGGCCCAGAAGGAGACAAAGTGACTGGACTGCAACAGAGCACACAAATACATAGAAAGAAGATTGCAAAGGTGCACAGAAGCATCAGTAGCTTCACTGTGGATAATTGAAACTTCTCTGTCCCCATGGGCTTACTTTGACAAGCATTTGCACGTATGCCCAGCAGATAAGTTTCTTTTCCTAGTAATGGAGTAGGGCTGATCTGTGTCAAGGGGATCACCTTGCAAGTTAGTCCTGCCCTTACTAGTGGTGGTGGAGGAAGGTTTGGGTGGTTGCTTTTCACAGGGAAGAAGGCTGCTGACTCCCAAGTTGTTTTTACATAACACTGGGATGCAGTGCAAATATACTTGTTAATGTTTGTGACTACCAGACTGCTCCATTCTAGAATTACACCTGGGAGATTAGCTGCCTGGACAAGCTCCAGTCACACTTTTCCCTCTCAGAGGTGCGTTGTTTTTACTTGAATTTGAAAGAGAGAAGAGTGAGTCTGTATCTGCAGCCCCCTTTGGCTGCAGGGATAGAGAGAACTCTGCCTGGATCCTTAGGTACGGCTAGTAGAGCAAGGCAGTCCCCAGTGCTGGATTCGTGGGCTTCTCGTGCTCTACGACTAAAGCTTTTGTAGCCTTTTGTAGGTGGCAAGGAGACGACTTTGGGAGAAGCTGAGAAGTGGTGCACCAGGGCTGGGAGTCACTACTAAGTGCTGTCCTAGCCTGCCACCCAGTGCTGGCTTCTGGCACTCAGAGCTGCTCGTGTGCTCCAGCACTGCAGCTGGTACTTGGCATGGAATCTGACATGTTCTTCCTGGACCCTGTTGGAATATTCCTTCCTGAGTTACTGAAACAAAGGCTCAGGTCCTGTCAGAAATAAGCAATATTTTTAAATGGGCTGCTTTTGGAGAACTGTGGTGCCTCTTGGGTGTTGTGCACTTGGCAAGTGATGGGCTAGTAGTCTAGCTTCTGGTTTTAGTGCCCCTTAAACAAGAAGGGAAGGCTATTATTTCTAGCATTTTTTTTTTCCGGGACACCTTAGGAATGACCAGAGCTTCACAATCACTCAGAATGGTGATGAATCCAAACCAAATACATCTACCAAAAGATGCTGAATTTGGCAATAGTGTTCAAATTGGTATCAGGGTGTCATCTTCGCAAAAAAACAGTGACAGAGCTAGGGAGAGGTGATAATTCCTAAAGATACCACCAAAGTACTCGAACCCCAAAAATGAAGGGGAGGGAGGAATATTTTCTTTGGAAAGCAGGAATGGTTAACAGTACTGTGGGGCTGGTCTGTTCCAGGGAGAAGAAGAAATACGGTGGTGCAGAAGATGGCTCACTCACACAGCTCATCATGCCCACAAAATCATCCTCCTATTACAAAGTTACAAGTGCTGCAAGGGGAAAAGATGTTATTTTGTAAATTTCACATAAAATCTGGAGGAATAATGTAGATAATTTTTTTGATTTTTAAAAAGTGTTTGGTTTCAATTAAAAAAAATATATCTGTCACTTCACCATTGAATAAAAACCAGTGGGGTCACTGGCAAAAAAAGAAATTGTATGCACAATTGATAGCTTCAATCGGGTAAATTAGATAAAAACCTGACACAGTCCTAGAAACTGCTGTTTGTCTAACTTTACAAACAACTGACTATTGCTTATTAAGGCATGGACTAAAGCTGCCACACCAGTGTTTTATCAGCTGAAGAATTTAATAGAGCAGCAGCCTTTGTGACTGTGGCCTGACATTCAATCTTGACAATAGTGCCTGGATTTATCTAGGTGACCAGATATATTGAGATTTTTCTCTGCAGTGTAGGGGGTGGCAGGTGGGATGAGTGGTCATTTTTCTGTAAGTAGTGAGATAGTTTTTCCTGCTGACTGAAAAGAAAGGGGCAGAGAAGAAAGAATGTGATGATGTGGCCCTGTTTTAAGGTGTGTGATGTGCAGAGAGCCAGCATAATATAGGAAAAGGTATGTATAGAAGGAGAGGATGAAAAACAAAGGGGTATTTATCCTGAAGAGTGCTTAAATGCTATTAATATGTATCATAAATCTTTCAATGCTCTGTATCCAAGCATTGTATTAAGCAGAAAGAAAAAAATCCCACTGCTACTGATTTGCATTTTGTTATTAATTCTGAGTAAAAGAGAGGAAAAATTGTCAGCAAGGTGCCTTAGTGAATTTTTATATAATAGTAACAATTTATGTATGGGAAGCAAATACTTAAAAAAATGAGTAAAATGAGTAGAAATGTAATTCAGAGCAGCACTAGCACTTTGTCTTCATGTAATGATACAGGCAAAGCCTGAATTCCAACATTTTGCAGTGAATTATGGGACATGGTAGAGCTTGCAGGTCTGCAGAAATAAAACACGGTCAGTTATAATGTCCCATTAGGAAAAGGTGATGTAATCAATCCCTCTTTCATGGCCTAGCAATGACACATCTAATTTTCTAGGTTATTTACCCTCCGGATAAAATTCATAATCTCACTCATAATATGAAAATATCTCCTTAGATCCATTTGCAGGGAATATCATCAGAAGGGTTTGCTGAATGTATTTTTCTTAAGAATTGAAAAGGCAACAAGTTTCATCAACTGGGAAGCTGGACTAGGGGCCAGAAAACCTGTGTTATATTCCTGATTCTGCTACTGTATTATTCTGAGTGAGTACCCTCAGCTGCTGAGACTCTTTCCCATGACTCTTCCAATTAATGTCATAGGTCAGCTGACATAGTAAACAGTCACTTATTTAGGATGCCTAAGCCAACCCAGCTCATCTGGGTGAAATGTGCTGCAGTCGCTTAACCTGCCTGTCAGGGAGAAAGTCTTCAGTGGCAAAGATGGTGCATAGCCCTGGAGAGGCCTGACTAGTAGTAGCTATGGTTGGGAGAGGACAGATGTCCAGAGCTGTAAGGCACCAACTCCTTGAGACAGGGTGTTACATGTGCAGGAAGAGGTAGGATCCCTCTCTGAACTCAGCTAGGATTTCTGGATGCTTCAGAAAAGTTGTCACTAATGTGGTTGTTTTCTTTTTGCTCAGTGCATAGGTTGAGATGCTATAAAGAAGACTGTCCTGTATGGGTCAACTTTGGAGCTGCTATGCATGAAGAAATTACTCCTTAGTGCCTTGGCTGGCTCTCATACTTTTCTGGACTAAGGAAACAAGAATGAGCAAGATACTGTTCAGCAGAGCGAACTGTTTTTAAAGGAAAGCTATTTTAATTTGATCCTTTTTTTTTAAGTCCTGAAAGGAGGCTTGAGAAATCTTGAAAAGTTCACTTAGAAATACAGTTAGCTTGCTGGTTTAAAAAAAACACATTCCAACCACCTTGTAATTTGTTGTACTATGTAGCCTATCTCTCTCTACTAACAGGTATCTTCTAGCTCATCTCTACAGGTCTGTAAATATTCAAGATTTAGCTTTAATGAAAAATACTGTTTCTATGTAAAGAAAACGTAACTATTAATATGCAAATGTTACAGTTCTATCTTTTTAGTTATCTCAGTTTTTAAAAAATCCAACCATGGCCTTCAGTCCTATTTAAATGTATTAAAAAAAAAAACCTTTCTCTCCAGAGATCCAAAAAAGCTGAATATATTTTCCTAGCTGATTGATGCTTTTCCATTTATTTTTAAATGTAGTTTTCCCCGGGTAAGGAATTGTTCTCTTGAATGTCAAGAAGGAAATATTTCCCAAATCATAGGCTTGGATTGGCTGGCTTGAGACTAATGAGATAGCTCGGTTGAGAGGGGTAGGCTGGGGAAGCAGAGAACGGAGTGATTTGTCATGCTGGTTTTCCAGCCACTGCTAAAGAGCTGCTTTGTAATGCCAGCCTGCCAAATCTCCTGGCCACAATCAAATTACTCCCTCCACACGCACGCACATCCACACCCTCGCCCTTTAGATCTATCACTGACAGAATAGTTATTAAACAAAAACTCAGCCCGGGGAATTATTAATCGCCAGGCTTCATTTCTTTATCAAATGTGGTGGCCCAAAGGGAGAACTCTTTAAGCTTTCAGAAAGACCGTAGCACATTAATCACTGGAGGGAAGCGGGGTGTGGGCTTGGCATTTGTAATACTTGTCAGATCAGAAATAGGAGACACAGAGATCAAAAGAGATGTTTATGACTTGGAGGTGAAAGGGCTTCACTTTTCTTATTCTTCTTTGCATCTTTTTTTTACTGTTTGTTTTGGGGTTTTGTTTTTGGTTTTGCTTTGTTGATCCCATCCTAGACCTTATACTAACATACCTCCAGCCCACAAACAGCCCAGGAAGAGAAAGGCCATCAGTTAAGGGCGCAGTTTGCTGTGTACCAAATAACAAAACAGCAGCCACTGCTTCTGAGTGCCAGCCTATTGTAGTGCTGTACTTGTCCAGGCATTGAGCAGCCTGCAAACTACAGTCAAAGATGGGATGTGGGGGGTTTTTTAGGTGCTTGTGTGTGTAAACTAATTAAATGAAGGTATCCAGCACTGAAGATCAATCCCGAAGATATGCTTGACTTCTTGAAAGTTTAATACTTGATTCACTATTATATGTAACAAATATATACACACATACACTTAAAAAAATTACTACAATCATATCAGCTTCAGACCATATATAGGGCAGATTAAGCCAATGTTGTAGGCTGCCTGTGGCTGGAAGCACTTAACCTGTGATTAGTTAAAGCATTAATTAACATTGACCTTGTTCACTCCAATCCTGAGACCTTTAGCCCCTGCAGTGTGTGGGGAGGTTATTACTCCTGTCAGGGTACCCTATGAGGAATGTAATGTAGCTGCTGTTCAGTTGACAAGTTTTTCCTCATAAAAGGATGGTGTATCAACAGAGGAGAGTAGCCTTTATTGTAACTCTTCAGCAACACTGCACTTTAAATTCCCCAGTCTCTGTCACCTGAAGAGGTTCTTCAAACTACTGATTTTAAGAGGTGGGTTTGCTGGTACAAGTCATATCCATTTATATACATAATCTCTTCTGCACTGGAAAACTCCCTGGTTTCTTACTAATACCTTGGCTTCAAATACGTAATAATTTTAGCATATATTGTAAACACATATCCACTTTCTATATGACCTGGAGCTAATTATCCAAACAGCTTGCTTCTTCAAAATAATACATGCCTATATAAATGTACATATTTAGAGAAAGAATATGACTGTATAAAATCTGTGCAACTATGAGTAGGTAAAATCAACTTAGAAATTTTGTAAATAAATGCCATCTTTCCTCCTTATAAGAACACACCTTGAGTTTTGTAGCACTAATTTCCTATCAGAACTGTCTAGGGATTTGGCTGCAGTGACAGCACTGCAGGTATATAGAACTTCCCTGTCTCACAGGAGCACTTGAGGGAAAAAAACAAAATCTGTCATACATACAAGAGTCTGCAGTGAGGATCCCAAGCTCATTGGAGAATGGGCTGTGTGTTAACATGTATTTGTACCATGGCTGGCATGCAGCCTGATTTTGAACAGCCCTGCAGTTAGCTGGATCCTCTAGGCATCACTGTAAAATAAATATTCTGGAAGAATAATAGGGCTATTTGTGGCTTTTGAGGGCATCTAATGTATGTGGTATGCAGCACGTTTTTCAAGCCTTCATCTCTTATTTTTCCAGGCATCTGGAAAGAGAGAAGAAACAAACCATGTTTTCTCTGCACAGACAGAAGGAATGAGAGGAGGGATGGATAACATCAAACGGATTTTGAGAGGGCCACAAAACACTTGTTGTATGTTGTCCTGACACTGCAGTATGATATTTGCATTGTGATGTTGTATCAATATGTGAGTAGATCTGTCTTCTTGGGAGTCTCATGTCTGGCAAGACAGTTCTCAACTCAGAGGCTCACTTCTTTTAGAGGGATTTTGTCAATACACATGTAAACAGAAGCCAGTTCTTTGGGATCTCCAGAGCAATCTCTGAAAGTTTAAGCACTTGAGAAACTTGAATGACCTACAATTCCACAGGCAAACAGATCAAATAATTAATTGTATTCTCAGGTATATCATCACATACTGAAAACCATGTCAACACACTACTGTGAATAATTGTCAGGCAGTCTTCCTAATGAACAACATGGCAAAAGAGAGTGTATGGGCTAAGAGCAACACTCAACGAGTCTGATTTGTCTGTCAAGAAAGACCTGAGACCTTCATACCTCAGGATAGACACAGCAGGAACTGTCTCTGTTAGTTGTTAATTGAATCCAGCACTGAAGGAATTGTTTCCATGTCATTAAACGGGTTATTCCCCATGTGGTATCTTGGTTTTTTGACCGTTTTTTAGAAGAGGACCAAGCATGTTGTGCTACCATTTTTATGCCCAATTTATAGTTGTGTGAGAAACAGCATGCAAATGTTATAATCCCCTGACTCCTGAAATACACTGCTATGAACTGGTTTTGCTTTGATTATCGGTGTATATTGGAGATAGTGCTCGGAGAATCTTGGAATCAGGGGTATTTCAGATGGGATTCTGCAGTAAAAGAGGATTTGTTAGAAGAGAAACTCTGCATAGTAAGTAGCACATTATCTTTTGTTCCATCACAGCCCTTTTTGCACCATTCTGTGAGGAGCAGTGGGTGAATTTCTTCATGAGGGTCTGTTGTGAGGGTATACATGCCTCCAACAGCTCAGATAACTAATGGAACCCAGGAAGCTTTAGGGTTCAAACATGTGTTTGGTCATGAATGTTTTTAATTAACAACATCTTTTCCTCCTTTAGCTCTGTCCTAGTTTGCTTTGTATCTGCAGAATCTAACAACAGGTTCCTGGCACTCAGTGCTTTTCTTGCATCAGATTACCTTGGGTCAGCTGCTCCACCATGACTGTTCTCAGGCTATGTCTTGTTTCCCTATGGCTGAGCTGAGGTAATATACTTTTCTTTCAGAGCAGAGCATGTGACCTCAAGGCACTACAATTATGAAATGGTAAGATCTTGCACACAGGCTGTTACTCCTGAATAGCTCATACACAATAGCACAAATACAGGGCACTTGGACAAGCTCAGCAGTTCTCACAACAGCAGTGGGATCTGCACTTTTTTGGGTGAAGGTATGGTATGGGCCTTCGAGGTAAAGACGGTGGGTAGATGGCTGAGGACAAGGAATTAGAGAAGCCTTGGGACTGGGCAACAATTTTCTTCTAAATTAATTTTAAAAATTTAATTAATGAGCACTGAAACAAGGTTTTATCTCATTCAGCTCTGCATGTTTTCATGGTAGTGGCTGATATGTCTTAATGCAGGCTTAGCCACAGTCTTGGAAGAGCTTTCCTGGTGTCTACAACAAAACTATCTGCCTTATATTAATCAGTCCCTGGTAGAACCGATCTTGAATTACGGTTAAATGCAGGGTTATGCCTGCATTTATCTGCTTCCATGGCTTAAGCTTTAGTGTAGGCCTCTGGCATCCAACCCAAAATTATTCATCTTAATGATAGTCATTACTTCACTGAGTTTATTTTCCCTCTCAGAAGATAGATATTCTATACTCATATATCTTAATATATTCCTATGCATGTATATTTATATTTTAATATACATTGTAGGTATATGTATAAATTGGTTCTAAAGCATGAACCACTTCACAGTGGAGAAGACACTTAAAGATACTTCTATACATAAAGATGCTAATCTGATGCAGAGGTAACATCCTGTTGTTTCTTTTGACAGAAATATGCAGTCAGGAATAATTCTCAATGTTAATGCCTTCTATTCCTGCCTATTAGTTGCGCTATGGTAACACTTAGCAGACTGACTTGACATGGAAACCATGCTAGAGGTAGTGCCGAAGAGACGCCTAGCAAGACTGTCCTCACCCTGCAATGCAAACAGGGTTTGGCAGGGGACAGAGAGAGGAAGAGATCCATTAGTGTTGCCAAGCAGGTGGACAAGAGTCAGAACCAACCCTCCCTGGGACAATGCATGCTCTCATGGAGCCATAGACTATTACTGTGATACACAGCTCTCTTTCTACTAATTTGGTGGGACATCCAGGAACCATGTTTATTTCTTCCATTATTAGTTCTGTGTTGGCACTGATTTACCTTCAGCAACTGTAAGACCCTGTGTAAAGGCTGGACACCACACTACCTCAGCTGTCAGCAAGGTGAAATGCTGCCAAGCACATGCCAAGGAGCTGTCTTGTGCAGAATCACAGTAAAAGGCAGTGAAGAGTCCTCATAACCAGAACAGGGTGTGCCATGCCTAACTTACCCTGCTTGCTTTGCCTGTTATGATAAATGATAGAGACTCCTAGGCCTCTGCATTCAATCCATCTCACTACTTCACCATTCCCGATGTTAGAAAATTGTACTCCTTTATTTAACTTCCCCTTGCTTCAAGATGATCCATTACTGCTTGTCATAGCTACCTAGTCTTTTTTTTCCCTCCTTTTTATAACTATTTTATCTATTATTTTGAGTCCTTTCAGTTTATTTTTCTGTTTACCTAACCACAATTCCTTTGTTTTCCCCTTATGCCTATGTATTTTCTCTCTCTGCTTATTCTCATCACTCAACTCTGGAACACTTCCAACTGAGCCACATTTTTCTTGACTTCTTGCTAATACTCCCTGGCTGGGAGCTGGGACTGAGGGATGCAGTGGGAATCCTATCTTAGAGAAATCCCTCTTATCAAGTTTTACGAAGCAGGGATGGGGACACAAGGGAAGAAAAGGAGAAGTTGGAGAAAGTGTTCAGAGACCTCCTGTAAGTTTCAGGGTAATTTGCTGATATGAGGTCAGAGGATTTACCACTGAGAAGTGCAAAACACAGCACTTTGTAAAGAACTACTTAAACTACACACAAGTGTGTATATATGCACATTTAGGGATTATGTCTCACTTTGCTGCAACCTCTCTGGGAAAAAAATAAAAAAAAAGTCAATGAACACATCATCTCTATGTGCAGAGCTGATAAAAAGTAAAAAAACAAATAGTAAAAATGAAAGATTGTATGGAAGAGGAAAGAAGAATGTAGAATGTATTAAAATAGGATTATGTCGATTGGTGTTATAGCTCTGACTAAACTACTACATTCAGTTCTGGTTGCTTCATTTCTAAATGGCCATTGCAGAGACCAAGGCAGACAAGAGTCCAACAAAATTATTAAAGATACAGCATGAAGAAATGGGAAACTCTATGCCAGATGAAGTAAAAAAGACTAAGATGACTTAATTTGAAAAGTGCAAAGTAATAGAGAAAATAACAGATAAGAGATGACAAAATTCATTCTGTCCCATGTCCGAAATGCAAGTCAGCTCTTGATGAAATAAAAAGGTACAAATTTAATATCAAAGGAAATTTTGTTCCCAGTGCAGCATAATGGCCAGATACCTTGGCCTGACTTTTGTGTGCCTCTCACAATTCAATGCAAGACAGAAATACAGCAGTATTTTAAAGCTATTTCTGGTAAGAAGACCACTGCTTTTTGTCCTGGGCCAGATCTGCTGCTGCAGGCAGCTGGATTGTCTGGGTGGCCTGTGCTCCCACATTGCTCAGGACTGAATCCTTGCTGACCACTCTGCTCCAGAAGTGCTTCATTTTCCATTAACTCCTGCTGCAGACAATCCTGCTTTGTAGTGTCACTCCTTGTTAAATTCATACTGCACTTCCCCAGTCTAGTACTCTCAAATGTGTCTGAGCTAGTAGTTGAATAAATAGATCTTTCAAGGGAAGTGTTTTTTCATGTTGTGTTTTATGTAGAGAGGTAAACAGCATTTTTCACCTTTTGTTATTGTCTGAACAATGTAAGCACGAATACTGCTGAGGATCACAATGTCTGACGTATTTTGGGAATGCACAATCTATCAAGAATAAAACAGAGGTAGAAGGGAGGAAAAATTCTTAACAGTTGCAACTCTTACTTATTTCATGACTTAGCAAAACTGCCTCCCTCTGAGTTAATCTCTCTAGCTCCATGTGACTGATGTCTCCAGTGATTTATCTTGATGCAGCTGATACAGCTTCTATCCAGAATATGCCAGCTGGTTTGAGAAAAGCTGAGGTCAAGGAAATAAAACTTGAGATTATGCCAGTTCAAAGAAGAGGATAATTGAAATCAAGAGGAATTTGGTAGACTTCCTTGAAGTGTCTCAATTTGCATTTACACTACGGTAATAATTTTGTGGTTGTTTGAAGCTCCTTTTCCATCAAAAAACTCTTCCTGTCATCTTGGGAACTTCTCTAAAGCTACCCAATTGGACTTTGGTTTTAATTAATCTCAGAAAAGGATTCTCCTAATTAAAGCTCCCAATTGAAGGAGATCTAGGAGCATTCTATGACTGTTGAAAGAGAGGAGGATTAGGAAGGATTTAAATTCCAAAGTTCTGGTTTTCTGGCCATCTCTGGTACCCTACCAGCATTCAGTGTTAATTGCTTCATGAACAAAACAGCATGGCACTGTCACATTGGAAGCAGGCACTGGTCATTCCTTTTGCATCCTGAAGATCCCTTTGGAGAAAGGAAGAGAACCTTTACAATTGCAGCATGGCTGGTTCTATCACCATGACCTTGTCTGTACATAGAATTTATTGGGCAGAGACCAGGAGTGTGAATTTGAACTGCTTTAAGCAAAGCTGCACCAGTGCATACAGAGGGCTGCCACTTCACACCAAAGCTTGTGCTGTCCCTCAAGCACCAGGAGAGGAGTTACTGCAAAGTACATTGTACGTGCTAAATTCCAGTCATGTATGGAACACCGCCCTACACGGAGCTCTGTCTCCACAGGTAGGAGAAGGCAACTGGGGCAAGTGCCTGCAGGGAGCTTGTGTGCCGGTTGTGAGAGTGGCCCGGCTAAGGGGACACCAGACAACACTGCAGATGGGCAAGGCACCCTAAGAAGGAGGACATGAGTTAACTCTAGCTTTACACTCCACATACAAGGTTACTTTTATGTGGCTTAAGGAACCAAGCGCAATCATGGAGCTGGGAATAGTGGGTTTCTTTAGCAAGAAAGGTGCAGGCTGTTGATATATTTGAAGACTTTTGTGGCATGGTGAAGGGAGAGATTTATGTGGTGAAAATACCAGATATTTGAGGAACTCTTTACACTCAGATGACAATATCTGCTAAGAAATCAGTAACCTGAAAGAATCTTATTTAATTGATTATAGAGAAAAGGGTTGAGCTCTGTATTGCCAAAAAAAAAACAGACTAAGGTCTCCAAGCTGCAGTTTATAGAGGTAAAGCATTTCTGAAGAAGAGACTAGTTTGAAATGCTCACCTTCAAGGAACTCACAACTACTCAGCTAGAGGAAAACATTTGAAGGAAAAACAATACCAGACAATTTATAGAGTTATGGGTTTAATAGACACTGGGATCATCCAAGTAAACCTGATACAGAATAAGGTTGTAAAGGGAACACGGCAATTACAATAACTGAAGTTAAACGATGAAACTATGCTAGCACCAAAATTATATTTTACATCTGCCCATGGCTGGACCAAAGGGGTGTGTCTGGTTGGTCACAAAAAATGGATATATATATATCTTGGTAGATAAAATGTGTTTTATAAGGGTATGATATGCTTAGAACTCAAGAATTTGGGGAAAGGATTGGACTTTGAAATAACTTTAATTGAAGCTGCTAAGCCTTCAAATGAGGCAGACACCATATTATAGTGTGGTTCAACCAGCAAATCTTTGTGCACTCTGTAACAGCCCCCTAACTACAATTCAATGAGGTGGTATTGCCTGACTCACAAATCAAATTGCAGTGGCAGAACTGGGAGCAGGGTAGAAGAATTAAAACTCTCAGCACTCCTTATTCTTACCTCTAGATCAAACTCATGCTTCCACACTTCAGCACAGTACAGCCTTCATTAAGAAAAAACACTTTAAACAAACAGATGAAGTGCACATAATATTTTTACTCCTCAAAATCTGGAATACTATATGCCATTAACACTGAGTCATTGAAATTGCTCCAAAATGAAATATTATAGTGTGTTGTGCCAATGCCTTGAAAGTCTTTGTGTTAAGATTTCAACAAGGGAAACCAAAACAAATCTCCAAACCTGAAATTTTAAGACGAGGCATCACATTTCAGTCCTAATGCATGGGAAATATCAAAGTATTATGAGCCATCATGTCCACACAGAGAGGCAGATAAAAGTCTAAAGTTGACAAAGATCAGACTGCAAATAAGATACACACTAAACTGAAGATAATTAACCACTGGAACAGATGGTAAAGGGATGTGGTAAATTAATCGCCTAGAGTCTTTAAATCAAGATTGGATGTCCTTCCTTCTGAAAGAGATGGCACCGTTCAGCTATAAATTACTGGGCTTGATGGTGGTATTGCTGGGTGAAATGCTCTGGACTGTGTCATATGCAGGGGTCAGAGTTGATGAATGTAATAGTTCATCCCTTCAGACCTTGCTATCCATTAATCCATTATGTTAGCTTGAAAAGTTTTATATTTTAACAAAGCAGTTACAGACAGTTGGGCTCACAGTGTGTAGTTTTAGAAGTTTCTAAAAACTCTTTCATTCTGTATTCTAAAGAGTTTTAATTAATCTTGTTAATATTGTTTAGAAGCATGCAAGTGTAACATGTGAAGATGATTTCTTTTTAACACATCAATTCCCATATCTCAATATGGGAAATTGATAACTACTAATACTAACCACTACAATAAAAAGTGGTCTTCAGCCAACATTGATTGTGTATCCCCCCACATGTTCACGGCCCCAGCTCTTGGGCAGGTAGGTGGTAGAAAAGTTTCTTCTCCATCTCTCTCTTGAGTGATGAGAAGGAAGCAAAGTGTCCTAGAGTAAATAGGAACTCATCACACTGGTACCTCTCCATGTTTGATTGCTTGAAGAGTTGTGTGACAGAGGACTACTCCATCACTCATGGCTGTGGCAAAACTGTGGTCTGCTGTTCCCTAGACTGCTCTTTTTCACCAAAGTACCACCCTTGTCTCTTCACAGTGTTAGGTGAATGAATATGCTTTTAGTATTTTCTAGGTGAGACGTGTGCTCTTGGATTCAGACGCCTGAACACGGGCATTAGTACTCTCAGACACTCTTGAACATTCTGCCTAAACTTCTGCTGTTGCTGTGAATGGTGTGAGTCTCTACCCACACAGTCTTCTGGAGCAATAGCTGGAAACTAGATAGACTAGCCAAGGCCACATGGATCAGCACAGGGTGCTGGTATTAATGCCCTGATCACTTCTGAAAATCCCAGTGAGTTCTTGGTGAACCCTAAGAAAATGATCTAATCAGGCTGCAACTTGGCATATTACTTTCTGTCACCAGAATTTCATCCCCACAGTTTTATTTGCTTACAATAGTATTTACTTCCTCTCCTGAACTACAGTGTTGTGGTGCTGAACATCTCTGTGCAGTTGCTGAATTTCAGAATGCACTTATCTGTGTTGGTGCTTCTTGACAGATACATCGTTTTGTAAAATGTTTTGGGATCAAAATAATATCTTAGTATATTTTCAGTGCTTAAGATCCCAAAGCACTCTGTGGGAGTTACATATAGAAAATCATGGGTTTTCCTGTCTTATTACAGAATAAGGTTTATGATGTTTGGGGTTTCTGGTTTCTAATATTAAACTTTTCACTTTTCAGACACATATGAAGGGTCAGTGAAAGAGAGACTTTGTGAGTCATAAGGCGAACAGCTCATGGTAGAATCAGCCCAAAATTATCATTTTCTTCTTAGAAATCTTGATCTTAGTGAATTTTCATTGTCATTCCATGCACATGGTAATACCTTTTGTGATTATGAGAAACAGCCTTGCATGTCTACAAGGCAGCTTTTAGTCAAGCACCAGGGAAATAACGTTTTTAATATCTAGTCCCCTAATGCTGCTTAAATTAAATCAGTTTCTCTCCTCTCCTTTCTCTTTTCTTAATTCTGATTGACCCTCCATACTCATTTGAATTACATTATTTTTCTGTCTTTGTCTATTCTCAAAGTTTATAGTCCCTTGGTTAGGAAACCATAAACATTCCGCTCCTCTCATATATAACCAAGATTAAAGCTGTGTATATAAATCTGGCAGCAGAGTAGTATTTTTGCCCACTCTTGAATTGTAGCTGTATTTCTTCAATAATGACTGAACAATAATTCATCATATTCACTTTTTCAATCCCCACATAAATATGTAAACAAAAATTGCAACAAATATTTTTGCTGTCAGGTGGCTATTGCACTAAAACACCTGAGAAACTCAGGTTATATCTGTTAACAAATGGGGCTATTGATTCTTTTCATGTTATTACAAGTAATTCTGTTTCACTTGCATCACAATTAGAAGTTGTACAATGGAGCACTTGGAAAGTAAGGCCATTGAGTCAGCTTCCCTCCAAAGTGTACTGTACAGTGTCTGTGATCTCTTGCTTAGGTATGTAGGACTCTAATCTGCCCTGTACTACTTCAAGCTCATTTATTTTCTGAATTCCGCATATACTCCTACACGTGTGTCTGTGTTCAGCTTTGTGGTGGACCCCACAGGTCTGCCTAGGCAAATATGTGGATAGGTGAATGTACACACTGCAAGTGATATATGAATGTGCTGTAAAGGTTGCTGTGTTCAAGCTTCCTGTACACCATTTTTAAAGCACAGCATTGTTAACCAAGGATAAACTTATCTCACCTGCTCATGTTTTCAAGGCCATTGCCAGCTGCAGCTCTTACTGCTACTTCAGGTCCTGTGGGAGCTTGTGAAATCAAAGCTATGGACCCTTGCAAAAGGTTTGCTGTGGGCTTTGTTTTGTTGAACAGCCCTGGGAGAGAGGCACTAGGTCTACTCTGGTCAAACATTGCAGGGTTTCAGGAGCAAAGCTCCCCCATCTTTGCTTAGAATTAAGTATTGCACCAGTAGAGGTTGTGGGCTATAAGTAACCAGGTCTGTGACAGTCATCCAGACACCTCATACATGTGTAAGTGATGGCCTCATTTCTAGACAGCCCTCCTTTGAGAGTCTGCACCAGCAACTCTCTGCATGGCATTCTGTTGTCTCCTACTTCAGTTTCCTAGGGCTGCTTTTGCTCACTCTTCCCTCATTCCCTGCTTCCAAACTGCATTTCCCCTCACAAAAATTCCTCTGTAAACTCTAGTGTCTAACCTGCTTCAGACCCTAACAAGATGCTCTTTACCTATAAAAACAAGACACTTTGTCACTTGCCCCACTTTAAAGTGCTTTATGTAGCACTCTGGCTCATACCGCACATTAACTGCCTTTTACATTCCCCGCTGCACCTGCGTCTCTCTCTCTGCCCCCAGTGCCCCGCCAGATGGGAAGCTGTATCCGTCTCTCTCTCACACACACAAGAACCTGCAAGCACAGAGTCTGGTCTTGCTGTCAGATAGTTCCACCACAAAGCTCTTCACTTTAAGTTAGATTAAATGCCCAAGGGGTTTGGCAGACTCATGCTCTCTGTTTTCACCCTCTCAGTCCAGTTTTCAAAATTCTGTACTCCAAACAAATAAAGAGTGATTGAAACTAATCTCTTTTTTATCTAATTTTGGGGTACAGATTCTCAGTCTGCTGAATAAGCTTGGATGACCTATGTCCCAGAGAGAGTGTTTTCTGAACCTGAGCTTTCCTACAAATAAAAATAAATTATAGCTCCCTGGTTGATAAAAAAAAGGAAAAGAAATTTGGTGAATATACTGTATTTTCAAGCCTAGATCTACAGGCAGAGGTATTGTTTTTTACCAAGTCACACAATGTAGCAAGAAAAAAAATTAGGTGAGGTTTTGGACACAAAAGTTGTTTTTCTGAATGTGCAGGCATTTTTATTTTATTTTATTATTATTTGAGCTAAAATTTCATCTGCACTGAGTATGTCAGGGCATTACTATTCCAGTTTCATAATACTATATTAGCCTTAGCAGGAACTTGTTAATTTTAGTGACTGGAAGTTGTTACAAAGACCAAAAAATGCACATCAGAGCGAAAAGTCCTCTTAAAGAGATAGAGGTAGGAGGAAAAGATGGGGGGCCCGGGAGGGGGGTGCCGGGGGGGAGTGGCAAAAAGACAAAAACATTTAAAAAAAAAAAAGAAAATAGAAGATGGAGCAGTAATTGGGCCCAACCACAGCAGTCTGGAAGAGGAAGTTATTTTCCTTCTGAGTAAAATCTGCAGTGAGGTAAGCAACTAATAAATAACACAATCCCTACAGAAAGGCCAACTTTTCATCTTGTTGCAAACCTGCTGTCAACATGGGAGAAGGTCTGTAGAAGGTAAAGAGTCTTTGATTTATTCACACAGAGACCACGATTAGAATTAAATTCCCTTAGAGAAATTTGTCTTGTGTCCTCCTCCATCAATGAACTGCTTTTCAGAATCAGCTCCTGACTGTTCTTTCCCTGGTTTGCGTTAGCTAAAACTGACAAGTAGCATGATGTGTCTAGGGAAGCAATTCAGGTCGGTTCCTCAGGCAGTGCTTCAGGCTCAGTCAGCACTTCAGGTTCCAGATCCATATATAACACAATGTTTAGTGTGTGCAGTTTGGTTCAGACAGAGGAACTGGCTTTTGTGTGTTAAAGGATGACACCAGACAATGGGAAGACACTCCTGAAGCCTACCCTCAGGCACGACCAAGAAAGATCTGGTCTCATCTTCTACTCAAGAAGATAGAGATGGATGAAGCTGGAGGCCCAACTCATTTAATCATAGAAGTGTCTTGGCACTTGGGCAGTGCTTGATGCAGGTTCAAGACCCAAAGCCTTCCTTATTTTATGCTTTGGCTAAAAGAAAATGAAGGATGAGTTCCCAAGGATGCTTAGGCCCATGGATAACTCTCACTGAAGGCCAATGGTGCTCCAGGCTGAGACTTATAGAATCTCAAATTTTTAGGGAGATACCATCTAGTATTATAAAAAATATACTTGCCTAAATTTAGGAAAAATATAAAGCTGCATTAGTTCTCTTATAATTTCACCCTGGATGTGCAGAAAAGTATTTTAAAGTTGTGAATGAGAAAACCAATTCTCTTCTTCACCACTGTTAGTAATGGACAGGTCTGAGTTAAAACCACATGATCCAGCAAGTACTGAGCTTTGCTGCCAACCAAATTTTATTCATAGTTTTGCCATGATTCATTGTTATGAAATCTTCATAGTTCACTTTCATGCTTCTGTTTTTCTTCCTATGCTAGAACTCAGGAGCTGGAAATCTCTTATTAGACGCCTGGACCAAATTTAGAACAGGAAGTGGGAAGCTGTGTTGAAGTTCTTTACTTGTTATTGTCAAAGGTGCAAGTGCTGTTAAACAGCATCACAGCTGTTTGTCCTGGAGTTGGGAATAGGAGTGATGGGAACAGCATGCTTATATTTTGTTGCCAACTGGCCAGGGAAAAATCATATGTATGAAATATATGAATTTAAGGGGTTTTATGTGAAACATGGCCTGGTAACTAGAGACTTGGGATAGCTACACTAATGCAGACTTTTTATGTGACTTTTGGTGAGCTGGTTAACAAGCCTTAAATTTAAGACATTTTTATTTACACACCTTATGGTGCTGTGAACAGAGTAACTCATTAAAGGCTTAAGGCACCCAGAAGCTGGTAGTAGGAGTGTCAGCTCAATGCCTGCAGCACACACATTCACAGTGGGCTGTGATAGCCCAGCTCTGTGCTCATTCTTCCGAGAGTACAGAGTAAAGCTGTAAGAAGATGTAAGGACAAGGCTAAAAACTGTGGTATTTATGGGTATTCATAACCCACCCAAGAGATTTTAGATAATTCTGTTTAGGGGCTGGTGTCTTTCCATGCTGTGCATGCACAGGAAGGGAGAAAGCAAGGACAGCTAGCTGCTGTATGAAATCTGGATCTAGGTTGTGCCTTCATTTCAAATTGCTGCATTGAAGCGGTTCCCTTGCAAGACAGAAATTTGAAATAAGTATTTTTGTCTTTGACCTCAGGTTGCTCAGGAGAGCACTGGAGCATTGTGTATGGAGTAAACAATATATATTAAAGTCTTTTGCATTATTCTTCTGCTTCTGGGTTGAGATCCTCATGTATGCATGCAAATCTGGGAAAAATAAATCCAAATGTGTCTTTGTGGCTTTCCCCCTTGACTTCTGGATAATCAGGACCCTTGTATATTTCCTCCCTTTGTAATACCCCAAGATGCAACTCCCTTTGGGAGTTCCCTAATCTGTATATCAGTGGCAATCCTATAATCCCATATAATTGTATTAGTCTCAATAGCAGATTAGCTCCAAGTGCCCCCACAGACAAGGAGATGTCAGCTCTGCTATTGTTTCCCGCTTAATGTGATTCCAGACAGCAAAGAAGAAAAGCAGCTGAGAGCCCTCTGTCTCACATTACAGCCCACAGTTTCTAAACCAATTAAGAAAAAGGGATTTACAGTCAACTGGATTAAGGGCTCTGTTTATATTATCCCATATTTCTTTTTATAATACCTTCCATTTTCTATCTAGCCTTGTAATCAACTACCCTTTTCTCTGCCATTTGAAACACCCATCCGTGTCCTTACCTATTCATTTACCAATCCATCTCACATGTAGGATTTCAGCCATCTGTCTGGTTAACTTCACCAGCCTGCTTTATTGTATATTTGTTTAGAGAACACATGGTGTATGAAGCATACCAAGTAATGCTGAGATTAAAACCAATGCCTGATTTCAGATCAGTTTCAAGATGACCTCACCAATATAAGTACATTTCTGAGAGAGTGTTTGGGTAAATCTCTCCTTTCTTCTAGGTAAAACATTCTACCACCATCCTTATCAGAGCCAAACAATACTGGTATGTAAACAGCATCACGGTCAATCATTATTCAGCAGGAAAATGGCACCTATAAATTCCTGCAACACTCAGAGAGGAAGAGATAAAATAAAACTCCAGCAGGACAATGTCAATAAGATGAAAGATCAGTTTGGTACTTGATCTGGTCAACTACGTAGCAGAACAAGGATAGAAACTGACCCTTTGCTCTCACAGAGGTGTCTTTTCTGCTGTGACAAGAGATAAAGATTGCTGAAGGATGTGGGCTTAAACACCAC
Organism: Climacteris rufus; assembly: GCA_013398175.1. Taxonomy (NCBI): domain Eukaryota; kingdom Metazoa; phylum Chordata; class Aves; order Passeriformes; family Climacteridae; genus Climacteris; species Climacteris rufus. The sequence goes on along the minus strand of VZRZ01000277.1, from coordinate 2,040,176 downwards.
CTGAGAATGGACATCAGCAATCCAGACCCTGGGATTTGGTCACCACCATGGTTTCTTAGAATACATACAAAACATACTATACATACATACATACTATAGTTCTTTAGAAATGTGTACAAAACATCATGCATCAGCTACCACCAGTAATTGTTTTATTTTACTTGATCAAAATAAATCAATAAAATAAAGTTAGCACAATCCATATTGCCCAAAATGTCTGTTATCATCCTTCAGGGATGATACCTTGTATTCCCTTGAATTCCTAATTCAGCATAAATTCACACTAATGTACATTAACATGTTCAGATGACTGTGGTTTTATGTGCTTTCCTAGATGGAAGTTGCCCAGTGAATATGTTTCTTAATGGTTTGCTCTTATGACAAAATTAGTTTGGGGCTGTCTTTTCTCTGAATAGAGATTCTTTTCCTATTGAAAACCATTTCTCAAAAATATTTTTCCCAATCAATTTAATATTTAAACAGGTTTAAATTTTAAATCTCACTGTACAAATCTACTTAGATTTTCAAATTGCAGTAATACTTCACCAGGTTTCATTTTTAAGGCAATGTAATATGTATAATTCATTCCATGAATCTTAGATAAGGTTGATATTATGATACAGTGCAATTTGCTGCCTTGCAGTGAAGCTTTACAGCTAAGGTGAGTTCTTCAACTTCAGGCTGTAGTTTTATTGCAAATGGCCTTAAAAGAAATAAAGATGAAAAATGAGAAATGAAGTGTTCCAGTAGCTGGAGAGCTCCACAACCAATGGTTCTTTTACCACTTGTGCTTGTTCATGGAATGCTCACGGCAAAGTACTGCTCCACCTCACAGCTTCCTTGGGGCAAAGAGAACCTTTCATTGAATGAGTTGCCTTCATTACATCTTTGAACCAGATATGTTCAGAGGAAAGCTCAGGGAAAAGGATAAACATCTGAGGCTGTGGAAGGACTGATGATATCCAAAAGGACAAAGAAAACAGGCAAAAGTTTTTAAAAGCCATTATTACTTTTCAGAACTTTAACAGATGGGTCTCATTGTAATGCATTTAAAGATGGTTCTTTTTCTTTTTCAGTTTAGTATTTCTTGCTTCTAAAGCCACCAACCAAAACTAGTAAGAAAAAGAAAGAAGTGCTTAAGTTCCAAACAAGCCAATGAACTCAGTGCATGCAGACACCCCAGCTATTGTAACAACGTCTGCCCCAGGTCTTCTCTGTTTGCTGCTGCAACACTGATGCCACTGAGTACCAATACAGGGTTTGCTAAAGTTTCCCAGTATTTTAGGAAAAACAACTGCTTGCAACCTGCTTTGATAACCAGTCTGCAAGGACAATTACTCATGCCAGGCACCTAAAAATGGAGATACCCCAAATAACAAATTAATTCTGACCCTGGACCAGCTGGGTGCTGCTTGTATGACAGCAGTTGATTCAGGAGCCAGATGGCAAATGAACCTTATACTGTTACATGATGATGGAAAATCATTCAGAATCCAGATGGAGCTGGATTGCCAGTTTGACAGTCTTAATGCAGGCTACTTAGCACCTATTTTCCAACAGTGGTATAGCTCTCTTCAATGCCCAGAAAGGTTTGTTAAGCAGTATGAGTGTATACTCTGGGATGGCCTAAGGATGTAAGAAGGCATTAGCATTAAGGTGAACAGTTGCCAACACTTTGGCATTACTCAGGTTGTCAGGCCTTGGTTCTGGCCTGCCCTACCAGAGCTGTTATAATCAATACTATTGCAAGCTACATTTTTGCTCATAAACATTCACAAGATTTATTAGAGTAGACACAAGTTGTGAGCATAGCTTCTAAAGCTTTCAGGCAGTAGCAATCTGGAAAAATTGATGTTTACACAGAAATCCTGTACTGTTCATAATTTGAAGATGCTGCTGTCATGGTGTATTTCTGTCAGCTTGCCCGGAATCAAATCTCTTAGTGATAACCAAGGGATAGGAACATCCAACTCATCATGGAGATGTGGAATCAGTTGAATACAGAAATACTTGGTTGACCAAGAAAGGAAGGGTATTGAAGGCATTATTAAAGAGATTTTCTGTATGCACCTTCAAAGATATTTCTGAAAACACTCCTCTTTCTATATACTTTTTTTTTAAGGAAGACCACTTGAAAATTTCCAAGATGTTATATCTATTTGGAAGAGTCTAGTCTTACCTTGTTTTTCTTGGAATTTTTGTATAGGAAAAAAAGAGTGGAATGGTAAGAGCAGGCATGATCAACATTATAAAACCAGTGAAGGGACATTTAATACAACTTTACAAGGAATGTACGCTTTTTTTTAAAAAGGCATGATTTTTAAAATCTGCCCTGTTCTTTAGTTTAATGAAATCCTGAAAGGCTGTATAGATTTTTAAGAATGAGCTAGTTTCAATCTGCTTTTTACATTAGGAATATCAGGAGTGGCAGGTCTTGTCTCCTGAAGTTTTATAAAAGTCTTGCAAGATGTTTATCATTGCATATGTACTGAATCATTAGCACTAAACCTCAGTGTTTTTATGAGAAAAAACAAATTGCAAATAGCTTTAAACAAGCTGAGGAGAAATCTCATCCCTTCTGACTGTTCAACTTCTAGTCTTGGGGGTTTTACATTGTGATGACTTTGGTAACCAGTAATAGTATAATTTTCCTGAGATTAAAGTAGCTGAAATTTTAACATATGAAAAAGCTGTGGTTGGAGATAGGGATAATCCTTAAAGAAAGCAAACATTTTTTCACACCTTTCTCCGATGTTGCCCATTTTTCACTGTAAAATAGCTAGTTTTCTCTGTTAGACAGTCTCAAGGACGATTTCTGTAAACATAGCTATGTTGTTGTAAAAATTATCTTTTTACATTCCTTTCCCATGGACACAGATCCTTTTGACGGACACTTCTTGTAACCAATATAGTTAGAGACAGAAGTGTTAACTTTCTCCAATGATCTGTGATTTCTAAAAGTGTATATAAGAATTAAACGAAGGTGGGTTTCCCCCCTTTCCGTCCTTTGCTCTGAACACAGCTCGGACTCCGGCTCTCATTAATTCTGCGTCTTCGGCTGATAAGCCGGGATAAGCCGTAATAACAGGCATCCCGGTAATACTCCTACATCATAAGAAAGACCACAGAGCCACATCACTGTCCATTCTGTCTGATGCCATTAGCCTAACAATGAACAGAACAGAAACATAGCAACAGAAACATATGAAGGTAAAGGAATCGTTTATTAGTTTCCCTCTTTTGGTTCTTGGCTGAGAGCTCCCACTCTGCACAGTATTGCTGAGACTCACCTCTTTTCCGTCTTCTCTCAATGAATAGAAGAATTGATTCTGCTCACATTGTAAACATCATAAGACAACAATTCAAACATCCTTGCATATAATAAAAAGTGTAGGAGGCCGCCTTCTACTATTTCTTTTTTTCACAGCATCACTGGTTGCAGTTCCATTCCTAAGAAGTCTACTAATATTAGATCCTGTTGGCAAAGCAGTGGGCTAAAGGTATCCAAAAGGCTTTTGGGCAAAGAAGAGATCTTTGCTAAGAAATAGTCTACTATAGTGGTAATATCTGCATAATGAATTAAGTAAGTAAACCTGAAATGCAACCCCCAAACATATTTTCTAGTACCCACAGTGTGAAAAAGTCAGTCATGAGAAATACTTTCTCAGCTCATCTTCTGTGTTGAGTAATGTTGCCAATATACTGATGCCTACTTCATAATGCTCCCTCTTGCATTTACTGTGTGTGTTCTCCTGACTGCAAAGTTTTTCCTGGCTGCATTTAAACTTTTGGAACATTCATAAATTTTATATTTTAGATCTAATAGTTACTATAAAATCTGTAGGTAATAAAAAACAGGCAACCATAAAAGCAGTTTTTTTCACCTTGATTGTGATGAAGATACAGCTTGCCTTTATGATTAATCTTTTATGGATTGTAAAGCACACAGATTATATGGCATATGAACCCACAGCAAATACCACACAGAAGCAATCTAATACATATCACCAGAAACCATTTAGCAGTAAATTGTTTCCTGTTAACCAATAAATGCCACAAACACCCAACTTATACGTATGTCTTGCTAGATATTTCAGGGCACACTGTCGAGTAATTTGGGGACATGGGTTGGATTGGGGAAAACAAGGAACGTGGAAGAAAAAAAGTGCCAGGTAATTCAAATCTGAGATTCCAATGTGTGATTTTAGTTATATGTTCCCTTTAAATGATCCTGAAAATACTGTGTTTCAGTTTGCAACACACTATGCTAGGGCAAAACAGTGAGAAGGTGCCATCGACTGTGAAGAGGTGAAACTCTGTTGCCTGAATTAAAAAAAAGACAGCAGTGCTGGAGAAGAGCGTTGGCTGTGAACAGCTTGCTGGATGCTTACTGTGCCCTACCTTTTAGCTGGCTGTTTTAATATGCTTGTGATAGAATAGATTTTAAACAATAAATGGATACAAATTGTATTCCAATTACATTAATGTAAGAAAAAGTACTCAAAAGTTAAGTAACATAAATAGAAATGCTTCAGGTTGGCACCCTTACCATGATTTTCATTCCTTTAATGGTCTTCTTGTTCAGATAATTCAAATCACAAATATGATCAGTAGAGTTTTCCAATAAGTAGGGGTGTCTATTGATTGATTTAGCTATATAGGTTTGTCTAGTAAGCAGAGATAGTTTTAACTGTAATGCTTTTGCAAAAATCTATAGGTATTTAGAAATGCATTCATTTTAAGGTTTCCTAAAAAATTCGGTCCATGAGGATACCTGGGCATGAGTGTGAACTGGAAAAATCTGCAAATTTTCAAATTTGCTATTGCTGTGTTTGCACCTGAGAGCTCAGTGAAATGACAAGGGACACAGGGCCTGATCCTCCAAAGAGTCATTCAACGTGAGAAGTAATGGCATATACTTGGTGATTCAGCACCTGTTAAACTACATTTTCCTTAGGACTCTATATTCAAAGGACCCTTTTAAAGAATTGTTTCCACTGCTACATTTAAGATAACCCACTGAGTCAGTCATGTCTCTTGTACTTAGAAGATATTACAAGGCCAAGGTCTGAGGAGGAAGCAAGACAAGAGCAGACTTACCTGACATGCAGGCTTCTGGACACATTCAACTTTATCCTTTGCCATTCCTCTAACAATTCCTCAGAAAGACACATCCCAGCCATCAAACGTGCAAGGAAGCAGCAGTACCTGTCCCATTTCACCCAGGTGCTCGCAGCACGAGAGTGCAGAGGACAAGTTCCAGGCCTCTCATGCCACTGCAGGACCTCAGCACAGCATCATCTCTTTGTGCCAAGTGCTGTAGTGTGAAAGTTTCTCACTCACTCTCTGGCATAACTCAGTCATCATGGCTTCTAGGATTTGTTGTGTGTCATTGCTGTCATGTCAAGAGCAGGGATGAGAGTGGACTCAAATTAGTCAGTACATTCACTCCCTTTCAACACCATGGCAGTGTCACTGTGGCCCGTGCCGAGCCCACACAATCAGCCCTCACAGATATACCTTGCACACAGAAGGTCCTGGGGGCCCTGGTCTCTGCCCACCTGTACTCCCTACTGCCTCATCTGCTCCTTAGGGCTTTCCAAGCCAGCGCTCTGCTCCCTTCATGTGGGGACTGGCCACTGTGACTCGCCCCTCTGTGTGGTACTGCTGCCATTCCTGCAGCCTCTGTGGGCAGCAAAGACTTGACGATGACACATGGGGATCCCTGTCACCATCCTGCCGTCTCTCTGGGCAGCACAGACTTGAGGAAACACTGGGAATCTCCACCTTTTGTTGTGCCAGCTGCCCTGTCCTGCTGCCTGATCCTGCCACCCTTTTTCCCCAGCTGCTGTGCCTGCCACCACAGGCACACAGTTCATCTGGCAGCTGGGCAGCCAGGTACCTCACGGCCAGCAAGCAGAGCCAGCAAGTCGGTGATCCCCAGACAGGATGTTGGGAAGTGCCTGGTACCACAGAGACAGGGAGTGGGCTCCACCTGATGACATGAGTGCCTGCAAAATGCTGAGGAGATGGCAGCCAGTGTTTTCCTGAGGAGAGATGTGCCAGTGCCTGCTAATACCTGTCAATGCCTGCTGAGGAGATGAGTGTCACCTCACTAAGAGAATGGCTGCCAATGCCCCGCTCAGGTGATGGCCTCAGGTGCCTGCAGAGGTGACAGGTGCTGCCTTCCTGAGGAAATGGATGACAGTGACTGCAAGAACAGACAGCTAGCCTGAAAGCCTTGCCTGCCAGCTGGTAAAATGTGTACCTGTGCTTGGGCAGTTGGGTTTTGTTCTATATTGATCTCAGCTGTAGGTAATTGATGATGTGTGAGGCCGTGGTGTGAGAGCCAATGAGAATGTGGCCTGAGGACTAAAAGATGTATAAAAGACACCTGGTGAACTAAATCTGGAGCCTTTTGGCTCCTGCCTTTGCCCTGTGCTCCTGGTGGCTCCTGCCAGTGGCCTTTGCCTTTTAGTGGCTTCTTGCCTCTGGGCTTTTTGCCTTCTGGCATTTGGAGTTGCTGTGTGGTTGTTCGTCTTGCCTGCCATCCAGACGACAGCAACAAGTGACACTCTGAGGAGATGGATAGTAATATCCTTCAAAGCAATGGCTGCCAGTGCCTGCTGAGGAGATGGTCACCAGTGCCTGCTTAGAAAATGGCTGTCAGTGCCTGCCAACGATATGGGCACTGCCTTGCTGAGAAAATGGGAATTAATGCCCTGCTGAGGAGGGTCTGGGTGCTGATGACACTGTGGGAAGAGGCCAGGTAACTGTGGCGTGGTGTGTGGCAGCCTCGGGGGTGGTCCAAACAGCAATCTTGTTGGGGGGGTCCCTCAGGAGTAAAGCTGATCCATACAAGCCCTATATGTTCACAATGTTGACAAAAATGGAGAGAAGCTTGTGTTTGTTTCTTTGCTGTGGATTTAAACAGTGCCTTTAATATCATATAAATCCTTCCTTCAATGAGCAAGTGCTGGAGCAATGGACAAAAGTACTGGAGCCATCACAGGCTACATAAACCAGAAGGCATGGGAAAGACCATGGTAACAAGCCATGCTGAATAGAAATGCCTTCTCAGCCAGAGCTGCTTTCTTCAGATTATGATTTACAGGAAGTGGTTGAGCTATTTGAAATAATTAACCCATTTAATGAATTGAATTTCATACTCACTTTTCAAATTGTCATTGAATATGCTCTGAGTTTTGTAAACATACTTGCAATTATTGCAGAAGTGGCTGATAAGGGTTGTCATCTAATACTTTTCTCATTAATTGTTTGCTGCTCTACTGTAAGAGCAGACTTTTAGTCTGTGTGCTTGATGGCTCAAGTTATATGGCATTCCCCCTGAGCTCTCAAGCCTGGTTTTCAGCTTGTTGCTGGAACAGTTCCTTCACAAATGATCATGTGAATATGATATATCCCCATGCACATACAGCTACAAGCCATGCTTGAGTATTTTGAGCATTTTTAAAGCTATAAAGTACCTAGTGTAAATTTTTGCAGAATAATAGAAGAGGATTTGGATGGAAGTTGAACTACTGTTGAAAATAAGCCATTTTGTTTAAACAAATATGCTCCCTCTTTTTCTTCCAGCTTTCATTCAAGAAATACGAAGGTATTAGATACTTGACCCTGCTCTGTCATGAAATGGTTCTTCCAGAGTTAAATAGATGCAACTCTACCATTCAACTGTGTGATCAAGATACTTTTCATCTATGTAGACGTAAGTTTTCTTTTATGTAAACATAAGGGCTGGATGAAGAGTCTGTGGAACTCCTTGTGTCAGTGCCACAAGGTTCTGGGAATGACTCCTTGGGAGTGGGGAAGGAACATGCAGCAGACCTCACTGCTTCTCCTCCATGGGTGAATAGCATCAATCTATATGTGACAAGCTGTATGTAAGATTATGGGGGCTGCTTTTTTCATTACACTCTGAAAAACTCAGAGAACCTAGAGTCCTTCATCACTGTGTGTTTATATACATAAATAAGAAACAGACGATTCCTTTCTATTAGCTGTAGCTCCCAGATTGCAGATATATTTTTCATGCTAACTTCCTTTCCCAAACACTTTTTCTTTCAAAAATTAAAAGCATATGAATTCAAAAGTATCTCAGAGAAGCAGCCAAAATTCGGGTCATAGGCCCACTCAGATGGTGGAGTCTCTATGACCACTGTTGTTTGAGCCGAGGAGATAAAAATCTCTCTGGGAGCTTTGCATTCTCTGACTTCAAACAATGCTGTTAAAATGTAGCACAATTCTTAGGATTCCTGAACAAAGCAAGGTTGTGTCTCCTTCCTCTGCATTAACTATTCTCTTTGAAATCCTGGAGTCTTTAGGGTGTGGTATCTTATTTTACTGGTTGCTATATAACAACGATAAAGGGGTTATATTGTAGGAGTTAAATATCACTTAAGAACTTCAAAGCTGCTCCTTTGAGAGGAGGGTCTTTGACTTTACATCTGGGTGGAGGACACACATGGAAAGGGTTACCATGAGAAACAGTCTTTCCCAGCTGCTGCCTTTCTTAAATTACTATAGTGCAGCAGCCACAGTTACTCGCTTATGCCAAACATTGTTTTTTGGCATATTTTAGCCTGATCAGTTCCTTGCACATATTCCCACAAGGGTGGAAGGGATATGCAGCTTGTTGAAGCCTCTTTTAAATAATTTAAGATGGCTCTGGCAATTTCTGTAGCTAAGGTCAAGACTGGAAAATGGAATCTTCCAAAGTCAACAGCCATATTAAGTACGGAAAGGAACCTGCCTGAGCATGTGTAAACAGTGTCCCACACTTTAAGTAACTCTCTTCTTTTTCTGAAATGAGAGATACCTGCCTTTTGCATCTGATATCTGTGTGGCTTAAATAATGTGTAGTCATTGTTCTTTTGCCTTCCTTTTTTGGTTGGTGTTATGATTTGCCAAGAAAGAATTTTAGACTTTTCTTAACTTCAGTATTGCTATTTATCACAATTCACTAGAAAAGCCCATGCCGAGCTCCTCATTCTAACAGTTGAGCAATGAAAATGTGTTTTAATTATATTCAGTTCCTGCATAAAAGGGTTAGTCACTCAAAGTTAATAAGGTGTAATGACTTCCCACCCTACAGAGTGCTCAGCCTGCCAGGCAGCTCCTGCTCTGAGGCAGCCGTGTGATGGACAGAGTTGGGAAAGGCAGCAAGAGTGGCTCTGAAGATAATTGTTAGCAGATCTGAGTGCCTTAGATTTCACTTGCTCATTTGAAAACAACCAGGGCCCCTTTAACAACGTTCAGGAAAATTTCTCAAAAGAGCAGACTCCTGCTTCAAACAATTATTAGCGCCATGTCTTCATTATGGCAGTTACAGCTCCTTTTGATGTGCCAGTGCATTGCCTGGCCTGTCGGATGCACCAGCAGGCAGCTGGATGCCTAGGCGGGCAGCAGTCTGCTCCAGGATTCCTGTAGACTTGCTGGTCTTGTTTGGATCTAAACCTGAACAGAGCATGGTATGTTCCCTCCAGTCTTTTAGACTCTTCCTGTGGCGGTACTGTAGTTCTGTCTACCCACTGCAAGCCCAGCACAGCCCAGAAGAGGCCTGGTTGAGGAAGAGTCACAGCCAGCCAGTTGCCCATGGCAGCCGTAGTCCCACGGTTTTGCTGGTTTGCAGTCCCCTGCAAAGCTACGGCTCTAGCTGCTGATGGCTCTTGCTTTTTCTGAGAGAAAATTGTGTGTGTGTGAGTTGTGAGGATGTCTGTTCGCTGTGGGATGGAGAGAAATGGGGATGGCAGAATGGGCTGTAAGAGCAGCAGTGTTTGTTGCCCAAGCTACTGTGCAGCCAGCAACAGTAGGAACAGCAAACCCAGATTCACAGGGCATTTCTGTCTGGCTTTACTATCCCACCTTAGCTGCTGAAGACCACTACAACTCTCTACACCTGTCCTTGGGTTGGGAGGGTTCAATTTTACATTTATTGCAGGGAAGCCTTGAGATGAATCTCAGCTCAGGCATTTAATGTGCTGCTTTTCCTTCTAGTCCAGGAAACTGACCTGGAATCTAGTTAAATTTAAATGTCTGACTAGTCTCTCACTTTCATTCTTAGTCCTGAAAGGAAACAGGCAGAAATTGCTCTCAGAGTGTACTAGTTAGGATCCACTGCAGTAAGTTCTTTTGGCTGGAATTCAGAAGGCCAGACTAGATAATCAGTGTAAGCCTGTTAGAAATGTATGAAACCTCATGATGGAGGTGCTGGAAATGGGTTAAAGTTAAATCCTGTATAAACCTATTCCTCTTCAAATTTTATTTTTTATTTTTTGCTAAGTAAACCCTTTCTTGATTGGAGTTAATTCCTTCTTAAGAGATCAAAAGACCTATTTTAAAGGACACTGCTTACTCACAAAATTCATTATGGTAATGCTCCATCCTACTTTGCCAAGTTGCTGTCTCTTTGATCTGCTGCTGTGGCCCTTTGTCTGTTTCTGCAGTTAATCTGCATTTTGTTGGTGTCAGGTTTTTTCATCTTTTACATCTGTTTTATTCAATATTATAGTAACCCTATGGAATTACACCACCTAATCTTGAAGTTGATTTCAGTTAAAGATTTTAAAAACTCTTCCATTATGAAAAAATTAGGAGGTCTTTGTTAATTATTGATAAGGACATTTGCTCTTTTTTAATCCAATAGTGTAACACAGTAAACATTGTTTTCCATAATACAGGATGCTGATCTCACAGCTGGGATTTATTTGTATATTCTAATGGATTTGGCTTATTTTGATACGGACTCTTGTGATAATTTGTTCTTGTCAAACAGTTTGGGTTGTGTTGTATGACACATTCCACACGAGTCAAATTTGACAAAAGCCTTTTTCTTCAATATCTTCACATTACAGTTTTCATTGTCACATCACTTTTGTTCTAATTTATTTTTAGTGGATGTTAGTACTTATGAATAGCAGTAAGATTGACAGCCCTAGACACTCCTGCTTACTATGAGAAGAGGACCTTGATAGCATAGACATTATTCAGCAGACAGCTTGAAATATGATGCAATGACAAAAATCAATAACATACTGTAATTTCTGGCTATAAAGTATACCCAAAGGACAGCTTAGGTCACAGAGGTGAGAGGAGAGTCCTGTAACTTTCAAGAAAGAAATTACTCTGAGTAAACTGATGAGGTAAAATTTTAGTGAAGTGCGTGTAACAGGCTACGTAGATAGAAATCTCCCACAGTGTTAATAGAGGTGGACTAACAGCTTGTGCAAACAACTTTTCCCTCAATAAATAGATACTGCATATATGGTGCTAAGGAGATCTTGAAGAAATAAGTCGATGAAGCAGTCATAACAGGGGAGTTGACACCAAACATGCCTGGACTATTTTGGGTATGACAAAAGGACAGGGGTTTAGAGCAGCAGGTTCAGAGGTTGTGAAGCACTTGTTCCAAGAGAATGGGTGACTCTAATGAGCAGAAGACATTCCTAGTGAGAGTTTATTTGAGAAGACCATATAAGTAATTAAAAAATCCTACAGTAACTTGGAGTTCAGTGTCCATAGGGATACCAACAACTTATTAGTTGACATTTCGTTTTCAGGAGAGAATTTCAAAAAGTAGACAATACCAGTCAGGAAAAGGCCTTTCATGTAACAAAGGATTTGACTGAAGAGTCAAAATGATGTGGAGGAGCAAAATGTGTGAAAGCAGATGAATGTGTGTTGGCAAACACAGAGCAGGGCACTTGTGATTTTGCTTTTCCCCATCACTGCAGTTTCTGCCCAGGATGGGTGACCAGAAATGAATAGGTTCCACACTGGAGCATACCATTAATTTATAGAGTGGTGTTACAAAAAATATAATTGTTTTTGCTGTCCTCTTTCTCATTCATCATAAAAGTTCCTTTATTTTTTTTAAGAAATGACTAGATGTTTTCCACTGAGGATGTCTCAAACATACCTAGGGTCTTGGGGTGGGGTTTTTTTGCACCTTGGTGGGGGAGGGAGGGGGTAGGTTTTTTCTAGAGTAGTAACAACCAATTTAGAACCTAGCTGTCTTGTTAAACCTGCCAATGTCCTCATGTAACAGAATCAAAATATGTGAGAGGTTCAAATCCTTCCTTCCCATTTCAAGCTAACTCATTTGAAAACAGTGTTAGTGTTGGCTGACTGGAGTGCAGGGATAGAGTAGTCTGACTTTCTCATTTAAGATCATGTAAGGGAAGTTACTCCAACCTAAACACATTCATAAATCCTATAAATTCTTTAATTTTAGGAAGAAATCTGGGTATTCTGGCAAGTTGGAAGTAAAGGAACATGGCAAATGAAGAGGCTTTCTAGCAACTCAGCATCCCACCAGGATAAGCTAATAATTTGGAATTACTGCAGTGTTCTGGTAGTTGAGGCTTAATTATGGACCTGATGGCCTTTTGCTGCTTTTGGAGGCATAGATATCTTAAGATGTCGATGGACAGTTTCAGCTACAAAGGACTTGAAGTAGTGCTAGTTCAAATCTTCATAATAAAACACAGGGATTTCATCAAACCTCTCCCTTTTTTCTCTTTTTTTCCCCTTATGAAGTTTTATCTGAGCTTAATGCCTGAGGGGCTCATATCAGGATTACACAACAGACTTTTGCCACAGTTATGTTGTTTGGAGATGTCATTCTTGACAACATTAGCTAGTAACGCTTTTCAGCCAAAACTTTGCTGGCCATTGGAGCTTGTTTCACAAGTGTGATCTATAGAAGGATAATTTCTTATTTTAGTACATAATGTGTAGTATACAATGGTATTCCAATGTGTAGTAAAGATATAATCTTATATGAAACAATAGACCAGGCTCTTTCAAGCCTGATAAGATAATGTATTTTTTAAAGATCTATAATATTGAGAGGAGGAGCAACCAGATAGTATTTAAATGTGATCTGCTCTTTTGCATGCCAATAATATCAAATATTACTACTTTGGGAACACAACTTTACGTACCTACATCACTCTTTCAATACTGTGAGTAAGTTTAAGCATGTGGTATTCACATTGTCCAAATTTCTGGAGCACATACCTCTGCAGTGCTACATACATGATATCGTTTCATAAAACACACTGTAAATTTTTTTCTTGTTCTCAGCAGGCCTGTTTATACCTGCAGGCTGTAAACAAGGAATCTGGGGGAAGAAAAACAATGCACAAGTCTTTTAGCAGCATTAAAACAGATTTAGGGGGCAGAAAACCCACAGGGATTTCTGTGGCTGTGATAACACTGCTGTTGACATGGGCATATTCTGCATAAGACAAGGGGTAAATACATATTTTAGGCTTCAACTCTGAAAGGCATAAGTGTGATGTGCCCAATCTTTCCCTTTGATTTCTTTTAGATCTTTAGACGTGCTTAGCCACTAGACTCAGTGATTTAATGAGCTTTGAGACTGTCTGAAATTAGGCTTTCACGTTTGTGGTACATCCTTTTCTACCTGCACTTGTGTTGACAAACAAGTGGCCTGACCACTTGTTACTAGCTCTTCGTGGAAGATCTTTTCCTGTGTAATCTACTGGTGAAGCTGCTCTTATGATCTTTGCCTAACACATTTCAGTCAAAATGAAGGGGTTAGTGAAAGTCTGATATTTAAGCTGTGTTAAGTCACCTGGCTAGTTTTGACTGAGGCCATTCAGGGCATGCTTATGCAACAGCTCTGTTGATCTGCCTGAGCTGGGGAAGGCAGTATTACTGCACAGAGGGCATGGTAGGGAAGTACAGGTGGGAAAGGTAAACCATGGCTTCCTTGGCTGCCATCCCAAGAGAACCATTTTTTTGGGGACTTATCCTTCACACACCTGTGCAGGTCAAAAGAGGAAACTTGGGGGGAGGACAGAAAGGGATAAAATGAGGTGCTATGTTCTCACACAGACTGCATGTCTATGGGTGGAGTCTCAGGACTTATGCACTTTGTTTCCTGTCTGAAGCCAAAGCTGTAATGCTGTCTTTCCAAGCAGTGCAGTGTGTGCCTGCTGCATTTGGCTGCTTGGCAACCCTCTGGCTACACTGTGCTACAGGCAGTTCTAGCACTACAGCTCTTTATCATTTTGTTGAAGGAGCAGGGGCTGGAAAATCAGCAGCTTTAGTATGCATGCCATGGTCTCCAGAATTGGGTACTGACCCTCTTTATTGTTACCAGTAAAATTAAACTGATGTGACAGTCTTACATGGCAGGTTTCCAGCTCTCTGCTCTTCTTGAGGTGGGAGGGAGGGATTACCCTGTCCTTAGAGAGAAAAAGGACTGGATACTTTCCAGGAGGGAAGGAAAATCCTCCTGTGACCACTGTGGAACTGTAGATGAACCTACCCGCTTTCAAAAGAAGAACCTTACTCTAAATACAGTCAAGCAGAGCTAGGAGAAATAAATCACAGATTATAATGGGGACATCCCCTTTCCTCTCCTCAAAAATATAACAGCTATGTTTAATCATAAAAGGCACTTCTGCTTCTCTCCTGCATACTAAATAGGAACTGTCTGACTCATGTGTTTCTCAGAGTCAGAGGACTGATATATCCCTGCTCTTGGAATGCTAATGTCTTACCAAGCAATACAGTAGTAGCAAACATGGCAAGAAGGGTGCATCCAGGTGGAAAGGGGGGACTGAGGCACTTATGTTGCCCCAGGTCACAATATCACTTGAGAAAAATATTGTGTCACCAGGGTTTATCTGCAGCTGTGAATAACAGAGTTGACAGCATCTCCCTGTTTTCCTGTGTGATGGCTGATTTTTAAATTGGTGGCAGGTTTGGAAAGCCAGGCATCAAGTCAGGGACTTATTCATTTTTCTTGCAAGCTAGTGCACATATGTACTTGGAGGCAGCTGCTTTGAGCTTGCTGGAGGGAGGAATGTATTCTCTACAGTACATCCTCACCAGAAGTCCCGTTTTTGACTTTACTCTGGAAGTCAGGATGACTTCAAGCAAGGACCCATCTGTTTTATTGTCTCTGGTTCTTTCCTGTGACCTCAGGGAGGGCTAATGTCCACCACTAAAGGCACTGAATATCTTTCATTAATCTCCATGTAGAAAGCATTTCAGGTCTCTTTATTTGTCTGTTCCCTCATACGTTGGCTCGCATGGGAAGACTCACAGTGCAGGTCTGTGGCTGAGGCAGTGGGCTGTGCTGAGTTACATTCCAAGAGAGATGCTGTAGTGCCAAAGTACGGGTAGGTAGTGGGGCTCACCCTGACCTGTAATCTCATGTATTTTTTAGTGGCTCAGGGAATAGTCCAATCCAGAGAGGTATATGGGGCTCTAGACGGAGACAAGCTCTGGTATGGTGGTGTAGAGTGACTCAGATGCTTGCAGCAGGTGGGACTTGCCTTGGTGAAGCACATGAGTGCTGCTGAGAAGCTCTGCTCTTGATTTGAATCCAAGTGCACCAGGACTCTTGCAGACCTAGGTAGCCACAGCCCCTTGCTGGGACAGCATGAATTCCTGTAGGTCTGCTCTAAGCCAAGGAGAGGGTAGAAACTTGCATACCAGCCAACCTCTTTCCAGAAACAATGGCCAGGAAAGCCTTTGAGCTTTTGGGTAAAGGAAACAAGCCAAAATCAGCAGGAATACCAGGCAGTACTGGGCTTTTGTACGTACTCTGTTCTGTTTTGTTCCAGCATTGTGAATTGTGACTGGTAAACTGAACACAGCTGAAGTCATACAGAAACATACATATATCTCTCTTGCCCCTCTTTTCCTTCCTGCCTGAGCAGTGAACATATTTTCAGGTGTGAAGTGCTTGGTTTCAACATCAGCACTTGTCACCAAAGCTGATTTCTGGTCATACTTGGCCTTGATCTCTTGTTCAGTACCTTCTAAAAACCAGAATGCAAGCTTCTTAAGGAGCTCTTTTTGAATAATGCTAAGTGGTGATTTAAGAAGCAGAGGCAAGATGGGGGGGGG
>VZRZ01000277.1:1967204-2024231 GCA_013398175.1 Climacteris rufus | reverse complement strand
GGGGGGGAATGGCATTTTCTTCCAGTGTTAAGTGGTGCTTCTATATTTTAATGGCTTCTGAAGTCAGGCAGACACTGTTGCTTGGTCCCAGCTGGACACTAATTCCTGCTGGGAATGCCTTGTGGCAGCTTTCAAAGTGCTCTGAAGCTGAATCTGTAATTGTGACTCAAAGCAGATCAATTCCCTTTCCTTTCTGCAGGGAAATTTGGCTTTTATTACAGACATGAAGATGCCCCAATGTACTAGCAGCATTAAAACACGAGAATCTGCCAGGCACCAGGAACCAGTATTACACAGGATGGTAGCTGGGGTTTGGGTGGATATGTTAAACAAAAAAAGTGCAGACAATAGAGTTTAAAATAGCTGAAACTCTCCTTTCTTCATCTGATCAGTCTTATAGCAATGGCCATGAGGGCTTTCTTGTTCTAGTGGTTATTTAGTCAAGGTTAAGGACAACTTTTGAAACATTTCTCCTTTATTTTAAACTGTGGCCTGCTACACTTTTATTGTACTCCCATTCCTCTGCTACTTGTTCTTGCTTAGCTGCATAGCCTCAGATTACTCAGGAGTGATCAGCTGTAGTCTCTCAGATAGTGGTGTTGTTGGCATCCTGTGAGATTGTCAGTCATACAGCTTACCTATTAAAAAATAAAACAGGATGATTTGTCTCTTATTAAAATCAGGGTCAACTATAAAATACAGAAGGATAGGTCTAAGCTGTAGGTCTAGTCAGGACTCAAGAGTGTATTGTCCAAGTATTATTTAAAATCTAAACTTCTGAGCAGAATGAAAGTGCTACTCTATTTCTCTACTCTATTACAGGACACCCTCTCCTAGTACTTTATCTCACACTGGTACTTTCTGTTCTTTTCAAAAGATTTTGAGCAATAGAACAGCTAGTAATACTGCCACTTAAAGTATTCTGTTAGGAATCCAAATTGGATTGGAAAGGAGCAATTCAAAACTGGCATTTCAGGCTGTATGCAGACTCAAGCAGATCTTTTAAGCAGTGATGCTTAGGTTGCTTTCTCACAGTTCCCTTATCAATTGTTATACCTACAAGTGTGCTTAAAAATGGAAAGTGAGAGTCTGGTGTACAACTGAGACATCTGGTTGTGTGTGTCATGTCCCATTCCTATCCCCCACACCCCCATGCCCAAAAAGAACATGCTTGCTCCTTTTGGGAAGTGAAATTTTATGGTTTATGATAATTATAACCATTTTCTGGCCTGCTCAGTCTAAGAAGTGCTTTCATATTGGTTTCAAAGGAGCCATGATTTAGGCTTCTTTTATACTAGAATGGATGATATGTGCTTCCACTTCAAACTGATGACATTTGTGACTTCAGAAGCTCATATTCAATATTAAGGATTTTATTATCTGGTCAGTGCTGCATTAAAATAGCTGAGGAAGCTAAACTGTGCAGCAGAATTATTCTCAGGCAGCCTCAACTTATATTTCTCTACCCAGTGCACAGAGCACGGTCCACTAAGCTTTTGAATATTAAAGCATGAGACACTGGTGTCTGTCATTTAAAAGCAGCTGTTCCCATAGGAGAGCTAGGGAGTGGTGGACAGTAGTGTTGGGATCAGATGTGCTGTCATATTAATGGGTTGAATTTGCAGCATGGTGCTGTGTAACAGCCTGCAGAGATGCTCTAGCTCATAGTCCCTGGGGAGTATTTGGAGGAGAAAAGTTTGAGGGGGAAGCAGAGTGTAAACAAGCCCCATTGGATGTAAGCATAAAAGTCAAACAAAGTGGACCAGGCTTTATAGTTACAGACTATGCAAACTGTACACTGAATAATGCAAGATATGGCATTATCCTTAGCCTGTCACTGACAAAGTCTGTTGCACTGCAGTCATCTCCAAGCAAAATCTATCTCATTAATTTCAATAGTAGCCTTACAGAGCAAGCTCATCTGCCGCTGGATTTTAAACTCTCAAAAGCCTAACAAAATTTAAAATTTCAAAAGACCACAGTGCCCACCCGTCCCTCATGTGCCCCTCCTGCCCCTCTTCCCTAAAGCTTGCCTTTACAATGATGGTGAAATTACATTCCATTCCAGGCAGCAATCCCTTTGAAAACATATATCCTTCTCCAAATGGTTTAGTTTTTCCTAAATGTTCTAGAGACATTGTCTCATGATCTGCAGTAATTATCTTGACAGGTCAATCATTAAAAAAGAAATTAAAAAATTAAATTTAAAACATGATTTAAGAGCTTGGCTGGCAGTTTCCCTTTTACTGCTATTTCTCTGCAGCAATGCTTTTGGCACCAACTGACATGGGAACTGCATTGCACCAGAGAGGGAAGCTGTCTTCCCCTATTTTGATGCCAGATTCAAGATAACCTCTAGGCAGAGAGTTCTCTCTAGATTCGTGGGCATTCAGAGCAGGAAGAGCACCCACTGGCACATGGCTGATTATAGTACCTGGGCTATTAATCTGAATACTCAGATCATTTACTCCTACTGGCCTGCCTGAAAGAACTGCCTGTTTAGGAAAAGAGACTTGGCATGGTAAAAGAATGGATGGAGATAAGCCTCTTGCTTTATTGCAAGGGCTTAAAGGATGATGTGAATTTCCACCTATCTGTATCTGAACAGTTTAATAATATACACATATGAAACCTTATAAGGGTTTTTTTAAAGAATCTCTTTGAGCCTGTAGGTTGGTAATACATGAACAGTATGTACCTACAAGATTCACACTAACAAGTAAATTCTTTGGGGGAAGCAGTTCATCTATTAGTTCACTTTTCTTGCAAAATTGACATTAACATGCATTACTGCAAGATAAATACTTCAGCACATCATATAAACAGCTATTGAAAAGGTACCAACTGGAGCCCTTAAGCTTCTACACCAGTGAAGGAATGCAACATAAGGAAGAAATTGGGTCCTCAAGGTGCCTTTCAAGGCTGATTGAGAAAGTAACTTGACAAAGAATCTCCTCAAATCTTGTTCTCTGCTCTGCTCCTCTCCTGGGTCCTGGGATAATTTGTAATTCAAGCTTGGAAGGAATCCTATGCTATTTCCTTTAGACTTATTCCTTCCACATGTGAAATCTAGTAATTTAAACACCTCATCTCCTTTCATAACTGAAGCAAGAAAAAATAGCCAATGATCACTGATTGAATCCATATTTCCACAAAGTTCCAGTTATTTTGTTTGATGCTAAGAAATAAAATTCAATGAAGGTACCTAAAGGCATAA
Source organism: Climacteris rufus (assembly GCA_013398175.1). Lineage (NCBI taxonomy): Eukaryota > Metazoa > Chordata > Aves > Passeriformes > Climacteridae > Climacteris > Climacteris rufus. The sequence continues at coordinate 2,021,014 of VZRZ01000277.1, read as the reverse complement.
GTACACTTTTTACAAAAATACAGATGGTTGTGGCAAATGAATCTGTACTAATCTGGACTTGCCAATAAATCCCTAAAAACCTACTGGCCCCATTCCTGGGGTGTGATATCAAGTAATGAATTTGAAACCAGAGACAGGTTTAGTAGTAAGTGCTGGTTCAGCTTCATAGGATAGGAAGCAGCTCAGAATGAGTGATGATGTATTTTGGCTTAGAGCTTTAAGAAGAATATGGGATAAAGATTGAAAATAAGCTCCATTACTTAATTACTTTGAGCTCAGTGGGAATTGAGGATGCTTGGTACCTTGGAGTAATATTTTTCAAACTTTCAAGAGTTAACTCGTCCTCACACAAGCTTTGAAATGAAAAGTGCAGATCATGCGTCTCAGAGTTGAGGTTTCAGGCTCTCTGCAAACTCCAGCAGAACATTAATTGCATTTGAGTTGTGTTTTCACAGTTGTTTGGTGTATTTCTCTTTTCACAAACACTAAACAAGTACAGAAAAAAGGAATTCTGAAATTAAAAAACTGCAGGAAGGCCTGAACATTCTTTGCATCTTTCTTGAAAAAATGTCAGCTACATGGCAAACTGGTTGTAAACTGAAGAACTTCCTTGCTTTGAACTGCTTCCACTTTATACACAGAAACTTGTATCCCATTTGAAGGATAATTTTTGTGAGTGGTGTCACTAAAGTGCAGGAAACTGATGAGAGCAACAGAAGTTTTCCCATGAAGTTGAAGTCTGTGTTTCCTAGCCTCCTACCCCAATTTTTTTAAGCAGTATCATTGTTGACCAGGGACTTTTTAAAACCAGAAGGGATCCTGGCTCATTCTGTACAGATTGTTGAAACAATGAAAACACCATAATTGCAGCCACATTGTAAAAGACAAATGGGTAACACTGGGGAGCTTAGTTTTAGCCCTATTCCTTCACATGGCATGTTTTCTGCAGCAATTCCCAACTGAGCCATCAGAGGAAGAACAAGATGCTTTTTCCTGCATCAGCAAAGCCATTTTACACGTGTAAACTCCCAGGTTTAAAACAATCTGTTTTTCAACTGTTGGCATTTGACGTGGAAGGCACACATTCCACCTGCCACCAGCTTTTCCCTTCCTTTCCCACACTTGTAACTGTACTTTTGCTTACTTGTTCTAGCAGGGAATACAACTGCAGGAGTATTAAGTACAGTTCTGCTTCATAAAGCACTTTTAAATTATTTCTGCCTAATCCCAAACCAACTGCCAAACCCATCTCTCCAGACACATTTAGTCAGTGTGCAACAGAGTGGTGTGGGATTAGCCTGTATTGTGTGGTATAGCTCAATGCCTGCTCTGGGAGAGGAGGAAGGACTGGGTGCTCATGTACAGTGTGATAAGGAACCATGCAGTGCTTGGGGAAGCTGCTCACTGCTCATTTCTGTTGTAACACTCCAACAGAACAAGAAAACAAATGGTGTGTTGGCACAACCCTGCTTTCTGAAGTCCCAAGGTAGCCCATAGAGAGGGTTTCCATGACATTGAAGACTCAGAATTATTCTAGTGATGCTGATTTTTTTTCCCAACTGACACAAAACTGGGTGTGTGTAGCACAAGATGTGCAGAGATGAGAGTACTGGAGGTATTCCATATTCATAGGTATTCCCAGGTCTTCCTTAAAACGCAAAGGGTCCTTTGCAAAACAGTAACAAGATCACATTGTGTTGTGTGTCCTTTTTCATTAGGCAGCCACCTGGATGATAGGCAGAGTACTGCTGGGTCTCTCTGTGGATCCTAGCCTTAGCTCTTCTCTAAGGACCACCTCTATAGAGGGGAATTTTTCCCTGTCTGCCAGGGCTGCAGGAAAAGTAAGTTTATTGTGCCTGCAGGAGACCACTACTGATAAGCCTGCTAGGAATTCTGTGGTGTCCTCTTATCTAAAGCTCTTACAAAGGTAGAGGGGACAAGGGTTTTCACATACTCCATCCACATAGAGAAGATATCCAGAAAATATTGCAGAAGGCAAAACTTATTCCACTAAACTAACCTGAAGGAAAAAAATTTATGAGCAGGAATATGGGTGCAGCTGGTACATTATTTACCATTTTTAAAACAGTCTGTCTCCTACCCCTCTGAGAAATTACTGTATTTTCAAATTATTGGAGACTTCTGCTATAGAATCAGAGATCTCAGCTCTACTTGGACAAATCTTTGTAATGAGCTGTTTAACTAGTACAAAGTTCAGTCTACCTGATGTATGTCAAGTGGAATGCCTATTTAGGTTTTCATTAATTAAGACAGAAGAATAGAGACAGGGAATTATCACAGCTGAGAAGGTATCAAATCACAATTCATTTCAATGAAGCTTCGACTGTACAACAGGTGTGTAGCTGTATGCATCTCCTATCTGATAAAAGAAGAAAACACATTCTAATAATAAAGAAAACCACCCCTTGTCATAATGCCTGACCACCCTGACCTTTATGCAATGCGTTATTGACAATTCCTTTAACATTTCTTTAAACCTAATTTCCCAGAGCAGAACATGACAGAAAGTAAAAAACATTCATTTCAATTGGAAAAGCTTTCACTTTAATGTATCTCTGAATTAATTGGGCACAGTCTTCATATCAAGTGAAATAAATGGGCTGATAATTGATTAGGACCTCAAGGAACAATGAGAGCTGATTGGTTAGGAAAAGAGAAGTGACCTATAAAAGGTCAGGATTTTTTGAAATTGCTTTTTTCATAAAGCATGTTGATGAAGAAATTATCTGCAAGGCTTAGATGAATTATTCTGATTTGATATATAACTTCTGTCAAAGTGAAAATGGGATGTGATGTAACTTAATTCTTGGAAAAGTTGAGATCCCCTTGGAAAGAGATGAGTCCTTTTCTCAGTTCCAGTAATAGGCTTTGAAATGTTATGTAGCCCAGTGTGGCTTTTCTTAGCTTACCTTTCCACCTTTTTTCAAGAGAGGTCTCCTAGGTCTCCCCCTCTGTTGAGGAAACGAAAGAATCTCTCATGGAAGGGATTTTGGTTGATTTTCTGCCTTGCCTATTATGAATAATGCTTTCCCTTCTACGATCTCTTTTCCCCACCAGCTGAGTCTTTAGCTGAGAGGCTAGAATGAACAGATGGGATGCTGATGCTTGTGGTGAGGCTGATGGCCTCACCCTCATCCATGGCCAGAACAGTCACTTTTGAAGCAAACCTCTTTTCTCTCAGCTGGACTATTCAGCTTGTTCTCAATCCTTGTCCTTGTCTCAGCTTCCCTTTTAGACTACTGTGTCTTTTCTCTGCCCTTCTGTGCTGACACAGCACTACAGCAATTTTGTGAATATGGGAGTATTGCAAGTGTGTCACCAGAGGAAGGTGTGTTTCTTTTTCTTGTGCCCTGGCTCAAGTGTCCATCCCAAGTGGACTGATTATTGGATCTTCTTGACTTTCCTGCCAGATTCTGCCTCCACATGAACAAAGAAAAATACTCACCAGGCTTCGTGCTGTGCTGGTTACATCAATTAAGCACACCACTCCGAGGCATCTCTTCCTTGGGCTGAATCCCAACTAATCAGTACTGCAATAATAAAATGATGATTCCTATATGATGGACAGCCTCCCTTTCATTCATGAAGGGGCTCCTGGAAACACTGTGTTTCTGGGAAACCTTCCAGTGCTGATGGCCACATATCCACAGCAAATGCTTATTTGGCTCCTGTTTGTGTTGTAATGACGCGCATTGCACTCTTGCTGTAAGGTTTATCAGCACTCAGGTTTATCAAGAGGAGGTGCAACAAGGCTTACACTGCATAAGTAGGCAGTCAGCCTGGTCTGGCTCCTGAAAATATCTAGTTTTTGCAGGAGACTTAATTATGTTGTTTGCATTGTCATCCTCACCCCAGCCCAAGGTGATCTCATTGCCCACTCTGCACCAGGTCTGCTCTTACCTTGTTTTAGGCATTCCTGCCCCCACCTCTGCTTTGCCTGTTTGTGAAGAAGCTTAAGTCCTGCTGTAAATTATAGCTCAAGCAGTTAAGGAAAACCCAAGTGACTGCCAGGAGTTAGTTCCCAAGCAGGTCAAGAGTACCTGCTGTCAGAGCAGGAATCCCTGTGAGAATGATGGAGTGGACAGCTGGGAGCCTCTTGACAGCACTCCCAGAGTAAGTCATCTCCACAGACCCCCTTGTCTGTGGAATGACAGAGGTATGTAATTGGCAAAAAAAAAAAAAATAGAAATGAGCAACATTTGGGATTTCTGTCCTGTGGAAAAGTTCAGCATATCAGGAGATTTTTCATTCCTGCTTAGAACAAAATGCTGACATGTTAACAATTTTTTTTAAAGGATAGAAATTCTGCAGGTTAAAAAAATTAAATGTTGGAAAATTACATTTTAATTTTCAAGATGAAAAATATGGGCTTTTACTTTCATGTTTCATAATCAGTGTTTTCTTGCAGAAATCTCTCATTTTGTAGCAGCTGCTTTTCTTTTCTCCCTTGCTTTTCCTTCCCTCTTCCCTCTCCCCTCTCCTCTACCTGAAGATTTGTAACCATAAGGCTCTTCTATATGAAACACAGCTCATTTTGTTCTAGAGTGACCTCAAGCACCATGCTGAGGAGCTGGTTAAAAGCTTTGTCAAACGCTTCCCCCAGCCCTTAGTTTTTCTTTTAAAGTCTCCTAGTCAAGTGTTAACTGAGCTTAGTGCTAGTTTTAAGATCTGAGAAGATCACATCTTGCAATGATTTTACTCTAGGCATGAAACAAGTGTACTGATGTGCAAGCCACACTTAGAGCTACACTCATACATCACAGGTTGAGAGTCTGTCCTGTTCCTTTCAACAGCACCTCAGAACTGCTGCTACACCAGAGGAATGTAATAAGATGCTGTGTTAGCATGAGTATGGGACAAGGAGTTCAGTTTGGTGCACAGATGGATGCATGCCCCTCTTTCAGGAGAAATAAGGGCTAAAATGCAGTACCAGAAAGGTAACTGGATGGTGCTTTTGTTATTCTAACACAGAAACAACTCTGAGCTTCATGTCTTACTGTCTAATGCAACATTGACTGTAAATACAAGGATTTGTTCTTGCTTACACCTGTGCAAATAAGGTGTCAATTCTTAATGTAGTGTAGTAATTTTGGCCTGCACTTTGCATTTTGCAGGTAAAAGAATACCCATCACAAATGTACCATGCAGAAACAAAATCCTCCTTGGCTACATTACAGATTAGGAAGCAGAATCACTAGAACTTTTGTGCTTTTGAACCTTGGGGTGAAGTTGATCCACTTTGGCCCTATTTCTTGCAGTATGAATATGTATTCCAACTCCCTGCCCTAAAGCATTTACACCTAAACCTATGTTGTTCTTTGAAGACATTTTGTCAACTCATCCTGCCCACCACTGGTGGGAGAGCATTCCTTTTTCTGAAGTTGTTCTTTCTGCATTTCAGGATTTAGCATAGCTCCCCTCCTTGTTATCACCACACCAAACAATAGTTTTTGCAGTCTTTATGCTGTATTTTCTTGTCAATCTCCTTTTGCCTCCCAGGTGGGTCTGGGTCTCTTTTACCTAGCTACTGCTCCAGTGGAGGTCTTAATAATAGGTTGAAAACATTATTTCATATTATATGCATATTATGCTCTTGTTTGTATAGGAAGATGTGTGTACCTTTTCCCTCTTCTTTTTTTTTTTTTTTCCCCCATAAGGAACACTACAGTACTGTCAACTCATGTTCAGTTTGTGATCCTTTTTACAGAACTGCTACCCAACCTTGTTCTGTATAAGTACAGTAGATTGTTTTTGGCTGATCTCTGCCTTGTTTGTAGATTTGGTGGGCGTCCTTGCTAATCTATCATCTAGGTCTCAGTGAGAACATTAAATCATCCCTGTGGAACCTCACTAGGCCCATCTTTTTGTTTTGACAGTGAATGATTTTCCAACCAAGTCTGCTCTGCCTGACCCTTGGAGTTCTTTTGCCTGGCCCACATTTCCTCATCTTCTTCAAAGTAACATGTCAGTGTCAAAAACCTTACTGAAGTCAAGATAGATGACATTTTTTCGTTTTCCCCTACAGCTATTCCCTTGTCATAGAAAGAAGTTAGACTGGTTTGACATGGTGTCTTTGTGACAAATCCATGTTGGCTATTACTCATCTTTTGTTTCCTTCTAGTTATACAAGTAATTTGTTTATTTGTTCCAACATTTTTCTGGGAATTGGATTTTAGCTCTATTATTTCTTTTCTTTTTTTTTTTCTTTTTTTTTTCCCCCTTTAAGATATAGCCATTCTTCTTGCCTTTTTGGAGTTTTCTGAAGCCTCATCTTTCCTTCTAGGGATCTCAGTGCTCAAAAACATCTTCAGCCAGTTCTCTAAATATCCTGGGATTTTCATTAAGCCCACCTGATCTGAAAATATGTGAATTACCCTAGTACTCTGTACTGCAGCCTCAGCATGTGTTCAGGACACTGTCGTGCCAAGTGCTGGACACAAGTAATAAAGACAGTCCTTTCACTGAAGATCTGATTAGCTGTACATACAAATACGTGAGACTAAGCAGAGGCCTCTGGCCAGAAAGTGGCAGGTTAAACAATGAAACATTCTTCATTAGCTTCAAAGATAAAAGTATCCTCTTGTGCATGGCCTGGCTGTTATCAAACATTCTGCAGGCATTTCAGCAGGGGGGGTGTTAAAGCAGGAGTCAGAAGAGGACAGTGTTTTAGCAAGCCTGCCTTTTTTACACAGATATGCTAAAGAAATAGAGGAGGCAGGTATAAAGACTAGACAAAGGAGTGAGTGTTAGGAACAAATGCTGAAGAAGAGATCACCTGGACTGCTAGACTGGAAGCACAGTCTGAGGTAAAGTTGTTAAAAAGAGTGGGGAACATAAGGATAGGCCTCCTGCCATATGCTGTGTGCCAGCAGCTGGGGTCCACTGGTGTGTTTTGGTGGTGTGTGTCACTGGCAGGTGCCTCATTTGGCATAGGGTTAAACTGGACACCTTTGCATGAAGGAGCTAGTGGGGTTCAATTTGGACTGGGCACATTTGCACTCTGCTCTGCTCAGTGCTCAGCTGTAACTGCTGTCAGCTCATCAGCCCTCTCAGTCTGACACTGAGAGGAGGGCTGTAAACTTCTCCTTTGAATGCCTGGTGTTATGGCACTGGGACAGGGAAATGGGATGCACATCTTGGTGAGAAGGATGACCAGAGCAGAGAATAAAGAGGAGGCTATGAGAAGTCATTGGCCAAAGGTGTTTTTCACTCAGAAGTTTTGGAGACTTCTGAGTCCTGGGCAGTGTCTAAGACACTCAATAATTCAGGGATATCATTCCCAGCTGGTGGAATAGCTGAATTCAAATTGGTCCAAAGTGGCTACAAACTAATTACCCCAGCCTTTTTTTCCCTGATACATCTGAGTCTGTTCTTGAAAATTACTATTTTAGTGGTTGATTAATAAGTAGTGAGCCACAGGGGGTAATTAGTCTGGTAATCACCAGATTTCACAACCTCACCAGCCATTCAGATTGCTCTCAATGGCAGCCCTTTTACCTCCATAATGCTAAACTGGCATTCAGGAACACTGTTAATGCTGTGATGCTTCAGTTGAGCTCAGCCTTGCCAAATAGCAATAAGCTATACATGCACTGTTTCACACCATGGGGCTCTTTGCTGTAGAGATTGTTTCTGCAATGGACAGCTTCATTAATTCAGTCATTGCTTCTTGCCATCTAACGAGAGAGAAAAGTGCACTGGCTGAAGATTTCATCCTACTGCCCAGAAGGTTTAAATAAACAACATAAAAATAAAGAATAAAGCCCTCTAGCCTACGTGTTGTGCATGGCCCCAGCCGAGCTGGTTGCTGTCTTTGCCAGACTGCTGCTGAACTCTGCTGCAGGTGTTCTCTGTCACAACGACACATGTTTGAACCAGGTGCCCTGTGAAATCCGAAAAAGTGCACTTCCTCTGCTTTGTCAGCACGGCTCCCCTTTGCCTGCAAGGCTTTCAAAAGCATGAGGGAAATGACTCACCCAGCAGAATATGGGAATTATCCTGTTTAGCTGCTCTGCTTTATCCTGTCAGAAACACACGATGAAAAACTCTAGTCACAAGAGACCAAGGGGGCTCCCATATAACTGACAGACACCAACTGTTGGAGAGCACTCAGATCCTGTTATCGAGAGGAGCCTGACCCCTGTGCTGCACCTCCATTTATCATCATTTTAATCCAATTGGAAGTCTTTTCAAAGGTCTCCATGTTCTTTCATTCTTTTCCCACTTTCTCTTACCCCAAATATTCTCCTTTTTTCTCATTTTCTTTTTTTTTTTCCTGTTGTTTACTTTTAAACTCACTGCCCTCCCAGATATTTTTTGTCCTTTTAACTTAGAAAAGTATACATTTTTAGAGATGATCCCAGGCCAAATTTTCTCTGTTGAAGTGGTATGAAGAGAAACTTACTTCACCAAAATCAATTGAATCAGTCCAGATCTGGTTGTCTAATTGGGCAGAATTCATCTGGCTAAGTGACTTTTCATTTTTTATTTTTCATCTTCAAAGTGATCCTGAAAGGTTCCAGATATCAACTGAAAATAGTTTACTCATACAAGGTAGAGCCCCAATTTCTCCATCTTGTTTGTCATTAAGGTAGTGTTACTGTGACAGGTATTTTCTACTCAGTGTGATAGATGGTTCTCTTCCTTGAGGTCTAAGCCTTTCTGCATGAAGGCATTTAAATGCCTGAGCACTTTCTAAGAGCTGAGGGAGATTTTGTGTTTTACTTCCTATATCTGTCTAAATATATTCTGAATCATTGTGCAAAAGAGTCAGGAAAAATAAATTGCTTTTGTCGTTCTAGTTTTGTGGGAAGAAGCAGAATGATTCTGAATGATTCTGTCCCTTGAAAATAGTACCTTGCTGCTGATGTGCTGGCACAATCCTCCTGACTCTACTGCTTGCCCACAGTTGGACCTTAGTCAGGATCTGGCTGTGATGACGTTAGGCTGTGGCTGTGGAACTTATCTTGTTTTTGAGTTCGCATTTAGCACAGAGAAAGTAACACAAGACTGTGGAAGTTGTGAGGAGCTCGTTCTCCTTTCTGCTATCCAGCTAGTAGGTGATGCTCACATAGTTGTCCTGTGCCTTGGAGCTAGAAAGACCCCTAGGATGCCTCTGAATGCAGCTGTGGGAAGGTGAGGAAGAACTGCTGACACTTGCACTCAGAGTAGGAGGTTTGAGGGACCACAGTACAAGTACCTGCTAAGCAGGAACTCCTGGGGTACAGATAGGTCCTTGGAGTATGGGACTGAGGTACTGCCTACTTCTGTAAATAGCCTGATGTAGTTATAATGCAGCATATAGTCTGAAAAAAATAGGGGGGAAACTATAGTTTTCAAATTATTTATTTTCCTTAGAGAAAACAAATCAGCTGATGAAATTTCTCATAAACCAGGAACAAAAAGAACAAGCTTAAGCTCAGAATGTTTTTTTACTTTGCTTTAAATCTGGCATGAACACCATGAAACATCTTGGTTTTCATGGTGTCAAACACTAGTTATGTTTTGTCCTTGTATGTACTCTGATGCTATCTGGACCCAACAGTGTTTCAGCAACGCTATTGTAAAGCTGCTGACAGTAAAGTCATGCTTTCTGAAAACAAAACAAAGACTAAATTGTTTTACTGTGATTTTGTGTCAGTATATGTATTACGCATTTTATCTAAATGATAACTGCTACTGCCAACAAAATAAAATGAAGAAAATAGTAAACAAAAGGTTCGTTGAGTCTTAGGAAGGGCTGAGGTCTAATTCTCACTGTGCCACAGGGCCACATTTCCCCTGAAGGCACTCTAAAGCTGAGCTGTTTGGCTAGCTCTGACTTCTTCTAAGCATTCCTGCCTCTCCCTCACCCTTTGGTGCCAGTGAGGATGTCTCCAATAAGCATCTGTGATGCCTCAGCTATTTTCACTTGCTGGCAATACCTTTTACCCTGTGGGTGTATGGTATGCTTTGGACTGTCAAGGCACAGGGCACTTTTCTGTGAGTAAAGGTGCAGGAGACCTGGAGCAAGCACAGAGGTCCTGGGGCACACTGCCTTGCTCTGTAGGGAAGGGATTCCCTCCCCCTTCCCCTTCGCCTTCCCCTTCCCTGTTTCTGGGTTTCCAGTAATGGTTTATCAGCCCTGTCATATACAATAAACAGACATGAAGTTATTCAGATTTTCTAAAAACTTGGTTGGGAAATTTTATATCATTCTCTTAGCTCAGTGTTTGTGTTGAGAAAGGAAAGATGGTGGCAAAAATACATCTGAAACATGAAGTACCAACACCAAGCAGGAAACTGTGTTCCATCAAACTGCTAAACAGGCTGATGAGAGGAAAAGGAAGTTCACAACCCCTCCCACTCATGGGATTATGGGAAGCCTGAGCTCTCCTCTCTAGTTCCCCTTCTTACCTTTTCCTGGCTGAAGCAAAGCTAATCTAATTAAATTTTGATGTTCAATATACTCAAAGACCAAAAATCAAGGTGTGACCATCCATTGTGCCTGGAGCAATATTGCAGGTTTTCCAAAGCCATCTGTAGGGAGAGGTATATAAAATATATCACTGCTAAGTCAGAGCATCCTGGACGCCTCCTTATCTCTCACATTCAGGTCAGGGTCTACTCCTACCTATTTACTTATTTATTTCACAATTTACACCATATAGTTACACAAGTTTTCTATCAAGTGTCAATATGTAACATAGGTGGAAAAAAAAAATCTGTAACAAGGAACATCTCCATTCAGCTAATTTTTCCAGATGGTGAAAAAACAGAGTGCATAAATCAATTCCACACCATCTTTAAAGCATTGCAAACACAGTTACAGATTTGTATGGTAAAAATTTCATCTTACAGGGACATTACAATCGTCACTTACATGAGGATATTCTTAGAATGTAACAAAAAGGGAGAGCTTGAACTATTTATTCTAGCAGAGCCTGAATTATTTCCATGCAAACTTTTCTGAATTGATAAGACTGCCCTTTAAAGTAATGTTAATAGAAATGTATAATTTAGCAGTCCTAAACCCACAAAATGCTTGAAAAGTGTCCAGTGTCATATGAAATTTTATATTCATCTGACTCTGAAAAATGATTGGGTAAAACTGAAGTCTTGCTGTAATGATCTGGTCATTGTTTGCATTTGCTGTCTTTTCTGGCAAAAATATCTTGTATTGCTTGAGAGTCCCATTAGTACTGCAGCATTGGAACAGCCAGGGAAGAGGATTGCCGCCAATACCTTCCACTGTGTGGCAAGCAAAATATTCTTGCTAGTCCATTTTAATCTTAGCACCTGTGCAAATCAACTTCATAAACTTAAGGCAGAGCAGCTCCCTGTGCTTTACTGAGGTTGTCACTGGGTCTGTAGAGCTTTCCTTGCTTGCCTGGATGCTAAACAGAACCAAAGGAATCCAGCATGACTCTCTGATCCCAGGCTCAGTTTGTAGTGCTGGTGGTTGTGAGGAGATCCATACAATAACTGTTCTATCCAGAAACTGAATAGAAATAAGTCTGGACCCCCAGTAACACTAACAAACCCTTCTACAGCTTCCCTTGCTGAGCTTTGAGAAGGCTTCTATGGAGTTGAAAAGGAATAATTCTTAATAAAGAATTCCTTTAACAATTCTCTTATTTTCCTATTCACAAACAGTTGTAAAATTCTCACATTGATTCATGATTTGAAATTATTTTCCAGTGAGTTCATGAATAAATACTAAGGTTTTAGATTGTGTCTGTTGGAAATAATAGAAAGAACTGTGCCTTCACACAGTGAAGTACATTAGTAACTAAGTTGATTTGCATAACTTGAGCTATACAAATAATCATGTTTCTAATAACATGCAAATGTTGAAGTACAGAACATTTTTTTGGGACAGTCTATATTAGTTCTGTAAGTCACATAATCAAGCCTGGGAAATAATCACAGTGGATAACCAGTTATTATTTGGATTTTAGCTGGGATGTAAGGGTTTTGTAATGCTAGCACATGTTGAAAGCATGGCTGTAGCTGCCAAATATGTTCTTATAAGAATCCCATACTTCTGGGATTTCCTGAGCACCTTGGTGTTTCTTTCCTACCTTTTCTTTTTTAATCTAAAGCATTAGAACTGTGAATACTGATATTTTAATAGTGATATTTTAAGGGAGAGCAAACATATTCTCAAGGCACCTCTACCTTTAACTGCATTTTTCAGCATGGAATTCATTAGAATTTGTGTACACTGGGAGTGATAAAAGAGTTTTATTTTGTGGGGTTTTTCTCATGATTGTAACTCAAAAGAATTTCAGAATGTATTTTCTGGTCTATTTAAGAAGGGCATACTTTACCTTCAGTGCTCAGGGAGTGTGTAACTTTCATGACATCTCATAAGTAGCTCCCAGGAGTGTTGTAGAAGATTTGGTTTTGTTTCTCATACCAGTGTGAAAACAAATGTACCTGAGAATTTATTGAAGTTTTGAAAGTCACCTGGATAGACTGGAGAGTTTATTGCAATAAACTATATTTATCTGCTCATGGCAACCACCTTAGCAGCTAACCAGTGTTTGCAATCTTTTAAGCTAAGCTGTCACAGTCTCAGTTTTCTCACTAGCTATCAGGCAGGTATTCAAGCTGGGATCTTTCCCATGGTTGATGTAGACTGACAGCCAATCTCACAAAAACTGTGGGAAAAAGAACTTCAATAGACCATAACTGAGGTTGCCAGAGATGCTGAGTATCAAGAGCACAGTGTTGGTTTCAGTGAAATTTGCACCTGCTTACACTAGATTTGCACTTCTCTCCAGCAAAGAGGCACTGCATGTGGCTGAGCTTCCAGTTGCACTGCGATATGTGGCTGTTCCTGCCTGCTGGGAAGGTGCTCTGGCTAGGTCCCAATGAGCTGACCAAAACATGAACCAGGCATCCCAGCTGCTTTGTAATGGCCCTGGTAATTCACGTTAAGGTAAACAACTTACTTGAAATCCAGGCGTTTGCTGTAACATATGTTTCTGCAGATTTGCCTACAGGCTGAGGTAGAGGCAATCCAGTGTCAGGTACAGGGACTCAGTGCAGGGGAGCTTCCTGTGCTTTCAGACTGACCAACTGCTCCTCTTTTCTTGTTGTCTGATTCACTGCTGTTGAATCATCACTATAACTGATAAAACAGAAGCAGGGAAGCTCATTTATTATTTTTTAGATATGTCTAGACACTGGCTTCACCACCTGAAGTGGGCCAATGGACTGGAAGAGTTCTGCACATGTCCTCGTAACACATCTTCTTGTAGGGATTATTTCAACCTGTAATATTGCTGTTGCAAACTCTATGCACTAGAGACTGTCTTGAGACCCTTAAAGTGTTCTCACAAGTCTCTGCCTCCACCCAGCCCAGGTTTGTGTAGAAGGTAACATGCCCTCCTGTGGTCTGCAGTACACAGATGACATCACTATCACCTCTCCTACTGTTTATATATGACTACTATTAAAGAGCTATTCACTGGAGAATACTGTTCTCTTCACTACCTGCTTCTTTTTGTTTTCTCCAACCTGTTCATTTTGTATATAAGGGACAGAAATACAGGATTTGCTTTTTAGAGGGCCCTTCTAATACCAAGCCTACAAACTGGAAACTCTTCATTGTAGAGACAGCTTTCACATAACCCACCTGGGAGCAGTGTCAGACCTAAACCACTGCACAGCTGGCTCCTTTCCATGCTATCTCCCGTCAGTCTCTCCAAAGGATTCACTGTTATCCAGCTGAGATTATCCAGCCTGTAGGATGTTCTTATTGCAATAAATCTTGCAGAGGAATGAAGTGACAGCAGAGCTGTGAAAGTGCATTGCTTTTATGGGTATTTGCCTTGTGGTACTTTTAGACCTGTTCTGGACTACATGAGGCACAAAATTCAGGCAAGAACTCCTGCCCTCTAGAGGTTTGAGGGTCTGTTGAGGTTTGCAGCTATGAATTCAAGGTGTGGGATTCTTTGCTTGCAAAGATATAAGTTCACTATTTGACTTGCTGGCTATCCAGAATGTTTGTATTTCCTTCAGGTCTCACTCTGTTGAACAGAAGCCCCCAGAGCAGGTCATCCTCTTGATCAAGAAACCTGCTTGAGAATGAAGTGGTGGCTGTAAGGCACCTAAAGAAGTTTTTCTTGTGTCTGTGGGCAGAAGTGACAATTCTGAGGTAAAAATAGCCCAGTGCTAGCACTTGAAGAAGCCAAGGGAGTCTCCAGGCTTAATGTAGAGGCTGGCATCTGGCCTTCTATAGATAATGCCAATGCCCCACTTTGGCCATCCTGTTTGTAGAGTTTTTCCAGTGTTGTCCAGTATGGCATCATTCACCCCTCCTTCATTGCAAAGCAGTGGGCATCTGGCAGATGGCAATTCATTCCTCAGGGTTGTCACAGAGAAAAGCAGACCCTCTCCCATGACTATTGTTTTACATACCGTGTCTCAGAAACAGGTTGCTCTCTTGCTTCTATCTCCCTCCAGAACTGCAGGGTTGTCTTAGATTAGATGCAGTGACACTTTTTCTAGCTCTGCTGCCTCCTTGAGCATGAATTTTTGTATCCACCCCTTGCTCTCCCCTGCTCTCTCAACTGAAAATAAAGGAGTCTTTGTTGCTAAGTCCCACAGTCAGCCTAAAAGGACCAGAGCAGGCTCTCATGCCCCTGCCACTTCTCTGTGTTTCAGTATGCTGGTTTTTTAAACATGTATCCATGTTTAAAGAGATCACAGGGCAATACCTCCTGCTTAGCTCTGAAATACTCTGAAAAACACTGTTCTTGATCTCCCTCTTGTATTTTTTTCTGACTTACTCTGAATCACAAGATGTGTAGAATTCAGGAGAGGAATCTCATTCCTGAGAGATTTCATGTTCCTCATATATGCCTCTCTACTTTTCACCTTTGTGCAGAAATGGAGTGCTTCAGATCAAAGGTGGAAGTGTGCTATTTTACTGTCTGTGAAAGAGAGCTTTTTTCTGTGTTTTGTTTTGGTGTTCTGGTTGTTGTTGGGGTTTTGTTGTCATTGTTTGCTTTTTTTGTTTTTAAACCAGAAATCCCGCAGTTATGAGGTATTTACAGAGGTCTGGATTAAGGAGTCCAGAGCAAAAGCTGAGGTGTATGAAGATGCATTATAACAGTAGGTTCTCTTTAGCCTCTCAGATGAGGGTGAGAACTGAAAAGTGCCAGTTGGTGTTAGTAAGTCTAGGTAACAGTGCATTGAGGTTTTCTTATCCAATTTTCTACATGTGGAGCACGTAAGAGATGGAGCAAAGGGAATTGATGGGTATGCATGGTATGAACATGGTGCTCTAATATGATGCCATAAAATGAACAGCCTTATTGGGGTACAATTTATCTCCTCCCCCCCACGTGTAGACAACAGAATGAAATGTCGGCTTTCAAAAAGAAGGTGGTCTCTGTGGACAGTGTTTTGCTCAAGGCAAGTTCCCACTGCCTAATCAGAAACCCCAGCCTCTGTGAGACAGTGACAAACCACACAATTGCAGCAAAGGGTAGGAGCCCCATTTCCCCACCAGTCTCCTTTGGTGAGGTGTTGCTGGTGGTTTTTCTTGTGGCACATGAGAGTGCAAGGCACTGTATTGTGGTTCTGCTTCTCTGCTCCCGAGCTGCCACAATTTCTTAGGGCTTTTTTCTGCATTGCTCTGTCTACAGTGAAGTCGTGTTATGAGACACACACTTTGTATCTGCTGACGTCAGCATGAAGAGAAGGAAATCTTCTTTTCACTTAAAGTGTTGTAAATCAGCCCAGTAAACCAGACTATACATTATGCTTTTGTTACTGAGAGTTAAATTACAAGGAAATGAATGGTGCATAATAATTCCCCATGTCACTGAATTCTCCACTTCTCAGCAAAATAGTCTCTCACACAAACAGGTTTACAGCACTTGTCCCATCGCCGGGGAAGAGGCGCTCTCTAGTGGCTTTTTGTCTGGAAAATTGCTTCTGGGTGGTGGCAGAGCAGCTCAAAATAGACTCATCTAAATGTGGAGAGGGTGATTATGAGAAGTTGTATTCAGATAACTCATGTTATCCCAGTTCAGGATTATATTTTGTGGAATAATATATTCACAAAAAGACTAAGGAGTTGTTTGTATTTACTGAAGGCATTATTAGTTAAATTGTGAGCTCATGTTTATCATGTTTGCAGCCTTATTCCATCAAAGGTAACATGCAAACAAATATTTCAGTTTTGAAATAAGTGTTTGTTTTGGTTCCAAGTGGCATTTGGTGATCACGACTTCTAGGGCTCTGCTTTCTTCAGTTGGGTATGGTGGCTGAAGACTGCAGAACGCATGTGCAGTTCTGGTCACCTGCTCAAGGTATAACAACCAAGTTTGAACAGATCTCTAAAACTAAGATTTGAAACAGACAGAAACAGGTCCACATTTACGTACCTCAGGTGGCCATTTCTGTATGGAACATACATGCACAAGTGTGTACAGCTAGATATAACTAATCATGCCAGATTTACAGATACCGTTGTCAAAAGGAATCTTAAACAAGGATCCAGTCATCTGGGACTGTCCCAGGTGAATGTCAGCTAAGAGAGGCGGATCCTTCATGTGTAAGTCATTCCTTCAGGTAGGAAGGGCTCCCAGGAAAAGCATTTTGTTTGCGGCATTCCCACCCCTCCCCGCACCCTTCATCCCCCTGCAGAACCAGGCTCTTCTCAGCTCAGGGAGGGATGTGTCAGCAGGGGAAGGTGGGGCAGGGACAAGGAGGAATGCATGTCATATCTTTTCAGTCTCCTAAGCTTGAGCCTAGAAGGTGTCTAAATATTCAGGAAACATTTTTCTGATACGGATACTTTGGGAAGGATGACAATGAGACTGAGGGAAATTTTTAACTGGAAACAAAAGGCAGGTATAGAAGCTCTGAGGCTTTGAGTTTTCCCTTCTCCCTTAGAAGTCCTGTGGCATCTTCTAGTTTTAGGCAGTAAGCCTTACGGCCTGCTGTGCCAGGAGAGTTCACTTAAGGACTTGACATGTGTTTTGGGCACAATGTCCTACTGCAGGATGATGGCATGAAGGATATGGGCTGGTTTGTGGTTGCTGACACCAGGGAGTATTTACTCAACCCCTCTGAACTCAGTATCATCACAATACTCGCAGACTGAAAAAAGCCCTGTAAGCCCTGTTAGATAATACATAACTTGCAGGCTGAGTCAACAAGAGCACTCTCCCTTTTCAGTCTGCTGGCCTTCCTCTGCTTCATTTCCTACTGGATGCTAAAAAGTTATGTTACTTCAGAGCTCTTTTGTGGAAGATGGCTTCATTCTAATTTGATTTTTGAAGCTGTGGGCTTCAGAATCTGATCTCCTAGACTGCAGTGTTCTTCCACACTCACTGTCCATGCCATGCACATATTTCTAGCTGTATGGTTAACAAACCAATACCTTTAAAGACAATGAGTCAGGCTCAAAAGCTACCACAGTTTCATCTTGAAGAAATATTTAAGGCCTTGGCTCCTAAGACTGATGCAGTTACTGGTTCTGAATGATCCTCAGCCTCACTTCTGAGTGGTGCTGCTGTCTGTGGAATTGCATGTGAAACAACTCCTGCAATGCTCAGCATTACAGCTCAGTGTTAATAACAAGATACTACCAGTGTGTTCAGGACATGAGAAGTACATTGCAGCACTTAAGGTTCAGCTTCATTTCTATAGTTCATCTGTTCTTGTTACAGGGGAGGAAGCCTCCAGGGGATATGGAATACAGGACTGAAGGGCTGCTACTCTTCAAATTTAATCCAGTCCTTCCATAAGTCAGCAGCCTTCACTTTGTGTTGTCTGTCTGTTGGAGTGTCCAGCCAGTAAGGGCATGGGAAGACGTAATCAGGGTACTTAGTTGTCTAAGGATCTATTGTCTGCATTTTGCAAAAAGGTAGACATTAATAATGTGAGGAAATGAGAGATTAAAGGATGCTGATGTATGAAGAATTGATTATCTGAGCTTCCAAGCAGAGCGAGAAATGGCTCTTCATTTATAAACCTTTTTTCCCTCTAATAAACACTGTAAGACATCATTTTGCATTAAAAACTAATGTATGTGGCTCCTTTTTTAAGGGTAAGAAAAGAAAGAAAGGAAGAAAATGCTTTGTTTCTCAGAGGCACCATACGTACCACATGCTGCAGTTGCTATGGTAATTATTCGCATTATTGAATAGCACTGCAAGGGGTTATACAGAAATGAATCTGACTGGCCAAAGTGCTTGTTAGAATGAGTATGTCCAGTTATTTATAAAAGCCTCCATGAAGCACTCAAAGAAAATAAGTATGTGAGGGAGAAGGAGGGAGGGGAAGAAGAAGAGACGGGAAGACTTTTATAAAACCGAGACCAACACACTGACATAACATCTTTTTTCCTCAGTTGAAGATAGCATTCCATACGCCCTGTTGCACAAGAAGAACTAGCAAACTAACTTGTATTTATTAAAGCTATTAAGTTGTTAGCCAACAAAATGTAATTTCTTTACAAAAATACTAGTGAGGAGCCAAGCTTGAGGCTTCAGTAGAACCTAAAGGGTTAACTTCGATTTGCTAGATTTGACTATGTTTATACTTTACTTGTCCCTGGTTGAGTCAGTCCTTGTGTGCCATTAGAGTGGCTTTCCAACAGGAGCACTCATCTGAGCTGACTGAAATCCTGAGAGAGTGAATGACCTGTGAGATGACAGCTTCCAAGATTTCAGCCTTGGCCAAAACTGATGTGATTTGAGATTGCAGTCTAAGCATGATCTCCAACTGAACAATGTACTTAGCAGTTTCCCTGAAACATAACATTGTAGTTAATAGAGCTATCCATGGAAGAATATTCCTAGGCAATGTAAATAAATTAACAGGAATTAATTTAGCTAATTAATTTGATTACTGTAAATTGACAAAATTTTACCAAATGCATAAATCATGTCTATGTATTTTCTATAAGGAGATGATTAATGTGCCTTGATGTCAGAGGCACAATAAAGCTCAAGATCTTCTGTACTTAAATCTAGGGAAATGTTCTCTTCCAGCGACTAGAGAAATTATGTCCTTGGACTGCATGTAGCTAAAGGCATTTCTGTGTAGATTGGCATTTTCAGTGACCAAATTTTGTAGACTTGGGAAGGAGGAAGGCCACCTACAGATCTGAGATACTAAGGTTCTAATGAACATTGGCAGCACAGTTTCTGGGCAATTACCACCAACTAGAACTCTGCCAGGGTTTGCCAGATCTCTGGAGACTCACAGGTGCTTTGGGGGTTCACATCAAAGGAGTACTTACGGATACAGCAGTAGCCAAAACTGTGGTGTGTTTTCAACACCGTTCTAGCTACCAATGCAAAGCATAGCACTATGAGGCTGCTGTGGGATCTCAGCTAGATCAAATACTACATCAAAAGATGATTTTGTGGTTTCAGGGTCCAGTGTCAGAGTGCTGCAGATGGGGGAGGGGGTGTGTGAAGTTTAGCTTGAGATTTAGAAGTGTTAAACAAGGCTATTGACCTAGCAAACTCTGCTGGAGCAGGGTCATCTTTCAGTGCTGTGCTTGCATAGCACCTATTATAGTGGGACTGTTGTGTGTGAGTGGGTGCTAGAGGGGAGTCTTATATCTCTTCAGTAAGTGACACAATTGATGTATCGCCTAGTTAAACTTGCAGGTGGCACCAGGCAGAGAGGGTCTATAGGCACATTGCTTAGCAGGAAGATAATTCAAAAAGACACTTCCAGTTTGGAAATGTGGTCTGAAAAACAGTAGAATGCAGTTCTGTAAGAATAAGGTACAAATGTCTGTATCTTGTTAGGAATAATCTGTAGCAAAAATGTCAGATGGGGGACAAAGAAATAGAGATAGAATCTTTGCAGAGGCAGGAGTCAAAAGCATGGCAGCATTATAAAAAAAGCAGAACTGCTACCATACACATTTGATCAATTAATTAATTACATTTTAAATGTCAATAAATTAGTGAAAACAGGTTTTTTTTCTGTATTCAGTACTTGAGCTAAGTATCCAGTTTGGAGTTCTGTAATTCAAGGTATGGATTGCCTCAGTGGGAAACAGAGGTGATGACAGAAACGAACAGAAATTTAGAAAAGATGGCTGGTAGAGACAGACTGAAGGATTTAAGGTTGTTCAATCTACCAGAAGGAACTTAGGGGTGATACGAGAACTCTACAAGCCAGAAAAAGCTTGTTTCAAAGGAAAGGGAATTATCTATTTTCCTTGCCCATAATTAGAAATGAAGAGAAGCAATGGGCTTAAATGGAGCATGAGATTCAAGCCATGATTAGGAGAACCTTTTGCATTGTAAGGATTGCGGAAGACAGAGTAAAGCTGGAGGTTCCTGTCTTTGAGGTATGAAATGGGTAGAGATTTTCTTGTTCTAGAAGGAGGAGATAAACAATGTCATCCTCAGAGGTCTTCATGCTCCAGTTCCTGTGATTATGAATAAATTCTCATGAATCCATAACATATAATGTAATATGTATAATGACTCACAATTCTTATTAATTGAAATTACAAACTTTCATGAGGGCTGGGTCTTTGGACCAAATTTTTTAGGGACTACTGCTTCTTTGAAAAAGTCTCACAGGGAGTTAAAGAAGCCTTCACTGCTTGAGAGAAGTGGAGCAATGGGGAAAGTAGAGAAGAATTCCCTATGTGTATACCAAACAGAAGGAATCCAGTTAGTTTGGCTTAATTTGAGAAGAATTGTAGGGCCATCCTTCCCTCCAGAAAGGAGGTTGTTTTATGTTGCATGCATATGAATTACTTTGAATTAACTATCTGGTCAATGTTAGGATGAGCCTCTTTTCTCTGGGAAAGAGGCTCTGCACAGAGTGAGAGAGGAGTAGCTGGATATAGACAGGAGCTCCATGTGTGGTAAGCTAGATTTTCAGGTGAGAAGAAAGGATGTCTGAAGTGCAAAGGAACAGCCCTCATAGGGTTGGTCTCCTGTCTGCAAAGTACCCTGTGCTATGGCACACTTGGCCTCCCTAGGCAAAGCAATGGGTGTGAATGTCCAGGAAGAGTATCTCTGTTTCTCTTCCCACTGCAAGGGTTTACCATGGTTTGCCCCCACATGAAGAAGTTGGCCTTGGTTTGGTGCATGGCAGTGACCAGATGAGGCACCCAGCTAAGGGGGCTGGAAGCGGAGCCCCACTGTGAGGTCTTCCAGGGAGCAGAGTCATCTCGTGCCACTGAGTGCACTCTTCTGGTAATCAAGGAAATTGGTTTAACAAGCTGTCCTCAGGGGTGTCTCTACAACGAGGACTCTTCTGGCTCAAGTGTTTGTGCTTTGTTGAGACTGGATTTCACAGTTGCTTTTACCCTCTCTTCTGAGCTTCCTCTTGGTGTGACAGAGGAGATATGTTTTGTCTGAGCATGGGATTTGGTCTGCCACCTTTGGGGAGCCATCTTCCAAGCAGATGGAAGTGACACTCAGAAAGCAACCCCTGCAGCCAGAGACTGAGCAGCTTTTTTTAGCTGGCAAGCAGGGAGCTTCTTTTGCCTGCAAGTCTGTGTCCATCTCCTCACCAACTCCCACTAATTATGTCAGCTTGTCTTTCACCCAACTTCCAGCCGCTCCTTTTCAATGCCCACATCTGTGACTACCAATTAACAAACAGCAAGTCGGAACAGCACTACCAGGCAGCCCCCTTTAGCCATAATGGCATTAAAATACTGTTTTGACCTGAACAAATTCTCTTTGTTGGACAGTTGCAGCCTTATGGAGGCTATAATTACAATGGTAGCCTTAGTTCTGCAGATATAATTTATGATGTACTGAGAACAAACAGGATTACAAGGCAGACTGTATGCCCAAATATTCACCAGTTAGATCACTTAAAAATCTTTAAGAAATCATTGCAGCTGAAGCTGTAATATAGTGTGTGATTACATGCTCAGTGTTAACAGAATAGCTTGTCACTTGCTATGGGAAACAGGCAGCACACAGCAGAATTTATTTTTAAGCAGCATGTGGCATAAATAGTAATCTTCCGGGAGTTCACCATTAAAAACATCACCAGAGACTCAGCTGCAATCTGAAGTATTTGGTGAAGCAATGTTTTGAGAAGAGATTGTAGTTTAACACATAAAATATTTAGATAAGGCACTAAAGATGTGCTCAGCGTCCCAGAAATTCAGAGGGCACCTGACAATGCATTATTAACAGCTTTGAAGTTCAGTGGTGGGAGGGCAGGAGAGTGGAATCAAGACGGAGGGAAAGCTTATGTTGGGTAAAGAGATTTTGTAGTAAACTCTCCAAAGCCTGGGCCTGGAGGGGAGTGGAGGGAAAGAAAGCTGGTTACTTAATAGCAAGGGGTGCCCACCAGCCCTCACTATAGCAATGAAGAGTGCCTGGGAGGCATATTCAAGTTGCTGAGGGCAGACATGTCAGAGAAAAGGATGCCTGAGGGAAGCTGAGAGGCTCAAGGAACTGATAAATTAAATGAGAATTGAGAATGGATTGACAACTTTTCACCTTTTCCTGGAACCAAATAATTATTGCCCTGAGAAGGCCAACTTGAAAGCTTAGGGTAGGTTTAATCTGTTGCTGAATACCTGTCTCTCAAACACAGCCCATAGCTGGCTTGCGCCAGGGAAGCTCTTCCTAAGGAAGAGATACTGACTACTCCCGTGCAATCTAGAAAAACCCTCGAGTGTCTGCTTTGAGTCAAAGTAGCCCACCAAGTAGTGGCATAGAATAGCCTCTTAGGTACCCCAATAGATGGGCACTAGAGCCCTGTATGAGTCCCTAATGTGGAATCACTTCTGTGCTCTGCAGGAAGATGGGCACAGTGCCAGGACTGAGGCTCTTCAGTGTGCCACTGTGTGCTGGGGAACTCCAGCCTTGGGGGCTGCCAACTAGCAGCTCACCTGCACACTAGATGTACTTTAAAAATTAAATCTCTACTCTAACTTTCCAAGTCTTTCTGAATGAATGACTTTCTCTGGAAAGAATTCATGAGATTTTTTATGGAGCTTGTGTTGTTTGATGACTAGTGACCTGGAGACATGCAATATATTTTGGATTAAGTTAAGCTGACCTCTACAATCAGAATGGGAAGGAAGGAAAAAAAAATCTTTGTGCTTTTAAAAGGAAATGAAAATGTTTAAAGCTTCTTTAATATGTAAACTAAACAGAATTGCAAATCAGTAACTGTTTTTGAACAGCTCTATGGAGAACTTATGTCTGTCACTATTACTAAAAGACAGGGACCTTAACAGAAAGCACAGGGAGCCTGGCAGATTTTAACTTATAGCTCTGAGTGCCAGATCTTTCAGAGCTAATGTTTTGCATGTATGATATCCTGCCCTTCAATTATGGCCACAAACTTCCATGACAAAACCTGGAGAAGCACATTTAAGGGGAAGTACATACATTTTTTGTATTGTTGGGAAATGAAATATAACTTAGTGCAGATATGTCTGAGAGAATAAAGGAATATGATAGAGAACTGAGCTGAGGAAGAAAGAGATGTGGAGTGCTGTTCACTTATCCCCAAATTCTCGTTTTCAGCCATAAACATATTAATAAAATAGTTTTTCTTAAGGTTACAGGAATAAAATATTCTCAAATGAACAACAACAACAACAACAAAATATAAAAGTGTCTCAGCTCTGTATTATAGTTTTCCACTGATTTTTTAAAACACCTGGAAAAGTAAAATAAGGACAAGTCAGATCAATCTCACACAAATTTTCTGATTGTATGCTCAATTATCTCACCCAGGTCACAAATGAAATAAAAGATGTGTCTGGACAGATCAGTGCTGGGTCGTGTTTAAAGAATCCCTGCAGCTAGAGAGAGATCCTCTAACAGTATGTATTCTTTGTCAGTGCTTTTTAATCAGTTTGGTACTGATTTTACAGTGATTTCTTCAAAGCTCTGATTCTGTATTTATTTGGAACAGCATCACAGACCTTCACAGTGCATGCTTCTCCTGGATCCTGTCAAAAAGGGATTTTTGCTACACTCTTTTGAATGGGTATTGATGGAACAAGATGTACATATGAAGGCAAAGGATGTTTCAGTGACAAAAATGATAAATCAGGAGTATTCATGAAACCATGACTGAAAAGAAAACATTTAGAGATGTTGCACTGAAAGCTATGTGTAAAGCCTGTGTTTAGGCTGGGTTGGAATACTGAGGGGAAGATCCCAACCACAGACATCACTTGGACCATGGGCAGGACGGGAATAATATTCAGAGCAATTCAACAAGAAGAAGCAAGGGAGTCTGTAAGTACAGGGATATGCAAAGTCTCTTTCCAAAACAGCTGAAACACATATTTGAAATACAACATTTGAAATACAAGTTGACAATGCATTCTGACAGTTTCAAAGTAAAGTAATCCCAGGTATATATCATGAACTTAGGCAGAATAGATAGTAAGCGATTTTAGACAAAAAGAAAAAGGAGGGAGCATTGTTTTTAAAATGCTGTTAAGTTTCAAACAAACTTTCCTCTTCTTTTTTCCATTTTTTGTACAGATGAAACTAGATTGTCAAAGTGTTCCATACAAACTCACAGTTTGGAGGCACCTGAAATACCCTTTCTTTGGCAAATTGTCCTTTTGTTGCAATTGCTCAGCCCTCAAATGCAAGTGGGGACTTCCATGAGCATAATAACATGGAGGAAGAGGAGTTGAAAACAGCAGGAGTTTACAATGGAAGATAACAGTGGGAGTGACAATACTAATATCAAAAAGTTCTGTGTGGCAAGGAATTGTAAGGAGGAAAGCATGAGGGCACATGGAGACCTGATAAGTAGAAGAAATAATACCTTTCTCTGTGTGGAGACAGGTACAGAAAGGCAGAGGAAGGGAGCATCTAAAGCCATGGAAAAGGTGCAGGGAGGATTCTTTCCTCCCATCTCTCTTCATCATTTTTTATATATTTTTTGTGCTCCACACATTCCATGAATCAGTGAAGCTTCTTTCCTTTTCTTTACCCGTTCATGAACAGTTAATTTTGCTCCTTGAGACAAAACTGGCACCAAGTGTAATTATTCTCTGGTGCCTCTGGGAAGTTACTTGTAGCCCTCAGCAGGGCCCTGGGTTTGGCTCAGAGAGACTCCCCTGCTTTCTTCCTCCAGGTGATGTGACTCCCTATAAGAAAATTTTCTGAGAGGTTTCTAAACTGCCCTGTAGGGTAGGCCTCAAGGTTTCACAACAACACACTCACCCTTGCTTTCAGAGAGGTTTATGCTGGCTCTGCTCTTTTTTCTTCTCTTTGGATATTCTTTTATTCAAACAGCTCCTGCAATATGTATAATTTCAATTACCCTGGAGGTTTACACAGTGCTTACAATGAACTGAGCTGCGCTTCCAACTTCTGCCCATTATATTCTCACAAAGAAGCTCAGAGGCAAGGCTATGTGACTGGTGAACAGTGTGTGAGGCAAGGTTCAAAGGGAAGAAGCTTATACAATAGTTACTCATAACTCTTTTCCCTTTTCCACAGTCTGGTTCTGTCCTTTAATATTGAAATTCAGGCTGCAATCAGGGGCTGAGAGACTATATTTGAAAAGGTTTTTGCTAAAGGTAATAGGGAAAATGTAAATCATCTGTTTGTTGATGCTTCTGGACAGTAAGAACATAGGCAATTGTTATTCCAAACATTCACCTAAATACATTGCAGCATTCTTTTTATAGAAGATTCATTTAATTTAAGATTATCCAACAGGCAAGGGACTGCTTCATGGGAACTTCTCCATTAATGGGGTGTTGGGGTTTTTTCAATATTTGCCAGCTCCTCAACCCTTGTCCCTTCCCCATCAAAGTCCTAATTGCAACAGCCCTAAAAGCCAGGAAAATTTCCCATTGTCACCAAAGCTTCCATACATTATTTGAAACCAGAGGAATAACATTTCTTTGCTACAGGGAAACAGGTAGTGTCCACTGTGGCTGGCAGTCCCTAAAAATAAAATGCACTGCACACAGATGGAACATCTCCTGCTTTTAGAAATGAGGATTCCCCAGATGGGTGTCTTTGAAAGTAATTTAGTGTAGCCCTACTCCTTACATTCCTCAGTGTGTCCAATCTGGTAACATCTTGCAAGCACATCTGGCCAGGAGAAAGGATTGTATTATAAATGCCTAACAAAAGGATCTCCCTTTTCTTTCTCTCCTCCTTCTGCACTTACTAAGCTAATTACTTCATTTTTAAAAAAGGAGAAGCTCATCTCCATCCTTCACATGCCTCCCATCTCTCTGGCTTGATCTCTGAACGCTATGTGCTTTGACTGTGAAATGCAAGGTAAAAACTCACATTCACTATCCAGTTGGAATTTCAAGGCCAGATTTTTTTTCAAACCAGCTTTCAGCTGTTAGTCAAGGGTCAAGTCACTGTAGACAAAAGCTTTCAAACTTCAGAAGAGATAATTCAGCTAGATTGGTTGAGGTGCTGATGGAAGGGAGGTCTGACCATGTCTCCCTTTGGTTAAGGATTGCAATGCAGATAAGAACGTGTTAATGGATGCAACCTTTTACCTTCTGACACCTCACTTGGTCAGGATTACTTTACTGTCACCTAGGATGATCATTCTCCTGAATATCAGGGACTTGGACAGAGGGTCTGCTTCTCTCATTACAGCTGAGCTATCAAAAGGAAAGTAGGATAGGTACAGTCTAACATGGTTATTTTTGCCTAGTTACTCTGATGTTTTTTAGATGTCTGAAGTCTTTTTTCCCCATGTGCTACTGCCTGACTTACTGATAACTGCACCCACGGTGGGACAGACCACCATGTTCTTAAAAAAACCCTGCCTCTTCAAAATTATATTTTGGGAAATAACAGCAGGAGCATTAGCAGTCAGCTCAGGGATAGCAGGTGTGCCAATGTTGTTCTGGAAATTCATTGCTGCTTCTCTACTAATGCTTGCTTGCATGTCATCTCTTGCACAGCTTGAATGGACAGGGAAGAATTAATACTTTTTATTTAATTAAAAAGCTACTGAGGTAGCAAACAAATTCAGCAAGTAGCTTTTCCTTACCTTCAGAACAAGTTTTTATTATTGGTGATACTGTGATGACTCAAAGCTCTGCTGAATTTAGTATCTATCTGGAGTCCTAAACAAAGGAGATTTCATAGCTTATACATTCCCTTTGGATAGGACAGGCTGAAATCCTGACCTTTGATGGGTTTCTTTTCCCATCCAGATTCACATTTAGCTGTCTCTCCTGTCTAGGGGGAGACTGCTTAGCAGCATTTTAGGCTTTCATGAGCCATCTTAGTTCCGTGGTAGAGGGTGTCTGTCTCCTATACTGACAGACAAATATACTGTATTGCACATGGACAACCATTACTTGTCCCTGCTTTTCCCACTGATTACTTGCCAACCTTCTACCCACCATCAACCCAACCTTGCAATCAGTCCTTCATTGTTGTTTTTTTATTCCTTTTTTCTTGAACTGGAGGGTCTGAGTGTGCAAAAACTGAAAAACCAGGGAGCAGAAATATCAATCCTTTATTTCTAAAAGTCATAACTCCTAGTATAAACTTTTGATGTGTACTCTTTTAACAAGTAAACACCTACTTAGCAATGCTAGGAAAATATATTTCCTTAGCTCCATTTTGCAGGCAGACATATATCCCTTATTGTTCTTTCTTGACATGTTTGCCATGATGTTAATCTGCCAGACCCTCAAAGACAGCATTTCCCCTCTTTGCTATACATGCTTCATCGACAACTAGATATCTCTCCAAGCATGGTACCCTTTGCTGCTGCCTTTCTGCCCTTTCTTCCTCAGACAACATAAAACCCATCTGTCAGAAACTAAAATTACTTGTTCTGTGAAGTGAAATCTTCAAAGCTCTTCAAATATCTAGTGTATGAAAACCCTTTTCTTTATCCCATTTAGGATTACAGCCAAAAAAATAAAAAAAGGCAAAGACAGTTCCTTCCTCACAAAGAAAATAGTGATTAACCTTCAGGATAAAAGCAGATACAATTCCAAAGATGGACTTTTTTTCCAAAGGAATTGTGGGGAAGGTAAGTGCTGGGGACAGAAACAGGCAAGTTGTAGAAGACCAACAGCTCCCAAAAATATTTGTGCCACTTAAATAAGAAAGTAAAATAAGCTATCTAACACTGGCCTACTTTGGAGCTACCAGAAATCCTAGTTTGCATCAGTGATTTGCAAATGTCTCTCTCCTGACACTGTGTCGAATAAAACCTTTGCAGCTCAGCAGTTGCATCTGAATTTGGTGACTTTCACCAATATCTAAATGGCATGATTTGAGAAGTGTTTGAAATAGAGCTTTTAGAATTATGTTTAAATTTCAAGTCACTCAATATTCACTTTTATAAGAGCAATATATTCATATTACTGGCTTTCACTTTGTTATTTTATACTCATTGAGACATGACAAGGGTGATTAGAATCAGTGACCCAAAACCAAATGTCAATAAGTATCAGAGGGTAGCTGTAAAACGTACCCTGTCTGATTACTTCGAAAATCTTTGGAGAGAAGGTTCCTACTGCTTTGGAAAGGCAAACTCCTGTGTTTCTAGCTTCTTACATCTACCTAACATAAACTGTGTAGCAGCAGTTTGCAGGACATGGTGAAAAGGATAAACAGGCAGAGCTGTAGGATGATTTGCCCAAAATGAGACATCTCCATGAAAGGGAAGATAGAATATAAAGAAACACAGCCTGAACCACATATACTGATAAGAGAATTACAGAAAACAGAGTAACAGTGACATGAAGTTTTGTACGGCTTAGCAAATACGGTTTACAGCAAACACTTAAGTCAACATAAGTTTTAAAGAAGTTTATCAGCATCTAACTTTCTTTTTCATACTATTCTTCAGATTTTGCTATGCCTCTGAGCCATCCAGGTTCTCCACATATTTTTCTGCTCCCAAGAATGAAACGTCAGCTTTGCAACCAGAAGTGGTTCCTACCCTTGGAGCTTTCCCACATTGATTTTTCTTTGGCTATTTGTTCACTTCAGCACCTGCGGGCTTAGGCACCTGAGACAATCATTTGGGCCCTCATTCTGCTGCTGTTGCTGAAGGCACTGACAAAGGTCTTTTTGGCCCAAGGACTGGTATGATCTCTTTTTGGAATTAGCAAGAACAAGTCATCCACATTCCAAGAAAAGACAAAATTATTTGATCAGTTCCTTGTCCAGAGAGAAGAATGCAGGGACCCATACTGCTGACCATTCTTACCCTTCTGTCTTAGCTACACACAGAAACACAGCAGCAGGTAGACTCTTTCCCCAGTAGAGGAGAAAGAGTTAAGTCTCAGACAAAGCTGAAAGGATATTAAAAAATGTTTCAAACCTCTCTAATTGCTTGCTCTTTTCAGGGATTCATTTATTAACATTAGCTTGGAGGTGCTCATTTTGCTGAGTCAATACTGGGTCACACAGATGAAACTACATATTTATCAGTTTTCATTATCCTCTTTGTGGATTTATACACATATTTGTGATTAAATTTAACTTTAAAAATTTAACTTAATTAAGCATGTCTTAAGTCTCTATGGGTAGGGGCAGGCAGAAGGGCATCCTGTAAGTTCCTGCAGGAATTGCTCGGCTTCGAGCTATACTGATCTCATTTGATCTATGTGGTTACTGAATGGCCTCAACTAAGCTTCTTGACAGCTCATGTGGAATAAAAAACGCTGTCAGCAGGGGCTTGTTCCCTAAACACTGTTTCCATCAGAGCAAAGAATGACAAATTATTTTCTCTTTCCCAATGACGAGAATATCACAAAAAAAAGCCCCTACTGTTGCACTTCGTCCTTATTTTCTGAAATGAGGTAAAGAATAAGAATAGGAGGGGTGTTGAAGTTAGAGACATTTTTCTTTTCTTTTGTCTGTCCTCATGTATCATTCAACACTTGGGTGAAGAGCATGAGCTATCAGCTGGTTTGTGTGGCACAATAAGATCTGCTGGTGGTTGCTGCAGAAAATGGGTATGTTTTCTTATGGGGGAGCAGTCCTAAGGGCAGCTGCTGGCTGTTCACTGCGTTTCCAAGGCAAGCACCCCAGCTTTGGAGTGCTCTAGAGGACAGTATGAATGTGCATCTGACCTCACTGCAACCTGCACTCCAGCTGCAGTGCTCTCACAGAATTACTTTTCAGAATGCTTATAAATAGGGTATATTCTGCTTTTCAAAAGACCTGGAAAACACTGGATGATGGTCCAGGGAAGGTTCTTCATCTTAGGCATTAACCTCGCTGAGGTGTAACCCCATCTCTTTCTTATAGTGGAACAGGGAGGAAAGAAAGAGGCTAAAGCTTTGCACTTGGTGACTTAAATGTCCTAAAATGGAAAAGGCTGGTGCAATGTTGTTTATTTTAACTAAAGGTATTTCCATGGCCCTTATCACTGCAGCATCTGAACCAAGTCCAAAACTCCACTTTCCTGTCAGGTCTGGAAGACTGGAAGCAGACAGCTGAGGGATAAGTGTCTAGAGAGCAGATGCAGCTGGACTTTGTTAACCTGTGAGGCTCACTGAAGCGTGCAAAATAAAGAAGAGAAAAGGAGTGGGTAGTGGGAGAGTGAAGTTTGGGAAGGGATTTGGTGCTGTCCTTGGATCCTGCCACATGCCTTTTTGTTGGACAGTGTGCCATATCTCTCAGACACAGGAGGATCTTTTGCTCTGTACCAATAAGCCTTTTTCACATCTGTGCAACAGGGTTGTTTGCCATCCATCAGCAGTTCCCTCAGTCCTGCTACATCTACCCTGTGAAACTGTGAGAGCTAGTCCATGCTTAGGAGGAAGCAGGGCTCTAAAATTGCGTG
Source organism: Climacteris rufus (assembly GCA_013398175.1). Lineage (NCBI taxonomy): Eukaryota > Metazoa > Chordata > Aves > Passeriformes > Climacteridae > Climacteris > Climacteris rufus. The sequence continues at coordinate 1,990,252 of VZRZ01000277.1, read as the reverse complement.
TCCTTGCTTTGCAAGATAGCTTGTCCCCTCCAAGCAGAGTATTGTGAAGAATATGTCCCTCAACATGTCCTAAAGTCCATTTGTAAGGCATTATTTTTACCCTGCAAAAACTGTGGGATTTGTGAGAAACTACTAAGTGTGAGGCTAGTTTAGCAAAGGAGTTTGTATTCATTTGTCCTTGTAAGAACACGCATCCTTCTCCCTACCTGGCAGCTTACCTGAGGCCTGGTTTGCTCTGTCCCACAGTCCTGTGCAAAGATCTCAGTTTTCAAATGTATAATCTTTCTTGCAAGGTTATCAGAAAGAGCCTGGGCAATCTGGCTTCCATCTTCTCTTTTGGAAATGCTGTTACCTTTTCTTTCCAGAGGGGTCTTTCTCTGCATGGTTTCCTGGCCTGAACGGAGGTTGTGCTCCATGCAAGTCAGATTTTTCAGTGGAAAATGTTCTTTTTGTGGGTAATCTTGAAAGCATTCTACAGAAATAGCTAATTTAGGCCTTGACTCTTACATGACTGTATTCTGCCAACCACTGGTTTTATAATTATCCTGTGTAGCCCCACTTACTTGATACTTTCTTCCTATATCATTACACTAATTAGCTGTCTTGCCTTTATTTCAACAGTCAAGTCCTTCTTAGTGTACCTTTCCTAACTTTGAATTTCTACCATTGAGACTTTCTGGAAGGGAAAAAAAAATCATATATAGTGCCAGTTAGATGAGTAGAAATTGCTTCTGCATTTAAAAAGCTGTTGAGTGGCCCTGAAATGCCACTGAAGAGAAGTACTGCTGCGTAGATAATAGAAATTTGGTGGTTGTGGAAGTGGAAAGCCAAGAGCAAGGAGTTCAGTTCCTGTGTCAGCAAGTCATGACACCTTCGTGGGCCTCAGCTTGCTTCTACAGAATGGAGATACAGTTTTCTCAGATTGTCAGTGCTTTGGATCTATGTATAAGCATGTAAGACCCCCTGTATCTGGATTTAGCGCAAAATTACAAGAGTAACAACGTGAGAGACTGTCACAGGAGGAAAAGAGCTTTTTCGCTGTGGTATTTGCAGCTCCTCTGAATGTTTCTACCACTAGCTCGTAGACAGGGAAGACCTGGTCTTATGATGGTTTGGTTAAATCTCATTTCTACAGCCTATCACTTGAAAGTGCTTTGGACTATGGTAGTCACTTCATCAAAGATTAAAAACGCTGTGTGACTGATCAGTGATACCATGGAAGTGGTGAATTGTCAGCTGACAATTTATAGGCTGATTTATAGGCTGAAAGGGGCTTTGTACAAAACTGCCTGATGAATAACATGGGACATAGAAAGTATATGTATTTCTTACTAACTTAGTAAACGAAATCCACCAAATCAGTTGCATGATACAAATCATGCAAAGTCACAAAGTCTGATTTTTAAACTTAATAAATGTAAGAATGTTGGCAGTGTTCCATGTTGGTTTTATTTCACGTAAAGGATTAACTATCCAGCAGTAGCTCTTGCAGTGTGAGTCAGAAGCTAGTCTGAAAACTAGGACTCTAGGCTAAGTACAGGAAGGGCTCCAAGTGTTACTCATTGGGGCACATCATCTTTTATCATATCCATTTTTCAAAAGTCTATCTCCATGGAAAACACAAAGCTGTGCCCATAATCCAAAGGGATTTTTTGTTTGTTTAAAAAAAAGCAGTGTCTGACATAAGATGTTCTGCCTTTGTCTTAATCCTGAGACCTCTCTCATCTGTGGCCTCACAAAAACTGCGACTCATCAAAACTGGTCATCCCCATGATCTCAACTCTGAGAGACAAAAAGAAGAAATGAAAACTGAACTGTACAGAGTAATCTTTCCCCTGGTACCTCCCTCCTGTTTCTATAAACTGTGGCCTAAGGAGAGGGTGTAGCAGTGCCTACAGCTGAGTTCCCCCTTCAGGACCCTGATTCTGCACCATTACCATCTGGTAGGCTTGTTTAATTAACTGGGGGAGGTTTGGCATTTTATTACCTACCCCATCTGCTTAATCCTTTGTATTTTCTTTGCATCTTCAGTTAAATCTAATGACATTTTCCAATCCAAGCCAACAGTTTTCTAGAAAAGTGTTTTTCCAAAACAATGGCAATTATAAAGAGTATTTTGAAATTGGAAGGGTAGCAGTTCCTGTCCCCTTAACTGAAACTCACTTTTTTTCCTCATTACATTAATTGCCTTATGAAGGGAGTCACACGTATTTAATTGTTTATTTCTGTCTCTCAATTACTTTTTTGGCTTGTCTTACCACCCTAATCAAGTCTGTGTATTTCTAATTAGTTTTCAGACAGTATTTTTGTGTTTGATTTTTTTGAATCCTTGCTTGTGTGTGTGTCCAGCCTCAGCTTGGGGTGTAGAAAGTGCAAGTGGCTTCAATCAAAAGAAGCCATCCTTGCACGAGGAAGTGCAGCACTTAAAGCAAAGGTTGTGACTGCTCTTGGAAAACATGCTCAGTATGTCTTTCAGTGTGGGATGGCTGATTGCTTTGTAGCTTGCTTCTCTGTAGACTTCTTGTTTCTGCTTATTTTTCTTTTTCCTGGACACTTGTGTTCAACATTGATATTCCAGAGACTAGTCTTTGAACAGCTGCCTCCCAGTCCCCTGGGTACTGACTTGGCTTTTTTGTGCTATTTGAAAAACAAACATGAAACAATTAACAGGAAGATCAAAATCACTCAGTGCTTTTGGAGCCCCTGAGATGATTCTGTCTGGACCTCAAGTACACGCCAAGGCTGACTAATTTTTTTTCTTTTTTCTTTCTTTCTCTTCTCATTGACTTCAATTTCTCTTTGTTCCATAAAAGATTTTCCCCTATTACCCTGCAATCAACCAATATCAAACTTTATGCCAGCTGATCAACATCTGCCAATTACATTTTTGCTATCTCTGATCAATTGCTCTGCCATGGTCCAGTGAACATTTGGGGTTGGCTGGTACTGTATTCCTTTCCTGCTACTGGCACACTGGATGGTGGTGATGAAACCATTTCTCTCATCCACACCTCAATCTCTGACTCAATAAAACACTGCTTGTCTCTTCTGGAATCACATGATAGAGAGAATTCTAAGAGGTAGCTTTATTGTACAGATGGTGACCATTGTTTTACATAATTATCATTGAGATAAAAAATTATTTCTTTTTTCAACTAATAATTAGGACACTGTAATTTTTCAGGAGATGTAAAAATTGTGTCCACCTTCTGACAGAAAATTGTGTTCTAAGAAAATGGTTTGGAGGGTTTGTTTGGTTCTAATTGTTTAGCTTACTTTTCCTATTTTTTCCTCTTTGATTTTCCCTTTTTTTTTGTGGAAGAATTTTTTTTTCCCAGCAGAAATATTATAGCCTTTTACAACAAACATCTCCTACAACTGTCTTTACCTTGTCACTTTTATCAAATTCTTCATGAGGGAAAATTACAAATTCTCTCCACTGGCTTGTTTTGACAACAATCTTTGGTAAATACAAACTCAGGTAATTTGAAACACAATCATTCCTCACTCCTTCAAGCTCAATCCTATCTGGTTTTCTTGACCAGTGCATAGAAAAATTTATCCTGTGAAGAAAGCAGTTGCATGGGGCTGCTGAAGAGCTGGTAAAGTTAGAAGACATTTGTTCAGGCTCAGGGCTGGAAAAGTACAGTGGAGACACCCAGGAAGTGTGGGGGAGCATATGCAGAGGTTTTGCCTGTCCCAGCTTTGTAGACATGACCTAAATAGACTTCAGGCTAGGTGAACAACCAGAGGGTCCCACTAAACATGCTTTTCATGTAGGAGCACATCTTAAAGCACTTTCCTCTCCAAACCTTGCTTCAGCCATTCTTATTCCCGGTAATTGTCTTAGGAAAGCCACTTGGAAAAGGTTTTCCTTTGCTGAAGGAGGTGGTAGATATATTCTGATGACACTTTGGTACTTCTGGTTTGACTGGGACTTCTCACAGAAAGCAGTCAAGATGAGCCAGAATGTAACAGCTGTGTGAAATGCTGGTAGCATTGTCCACTACACTTTCAGACTCCTCTGCTTAAGAAGAAAGACCTAAGTCATCAAAAACTTAAGCCAAGATTGCTAGTTGTAATTTTTCACCCTCATGCTGCTTTGTGGGCAGTGGTTTGTGCTTGGCTGGCTGTTTCAGATGTAAAGCCTGCTGAGTTTCTTCCTGGAACATCCCGACACAGTAAACAAGGGAAAGCAAAGCAAAGGCAAAGCTTTTCCTGTGCAGCCAGCTGGAGCGCCTGTGCTTTCTCACTTCTTTGTGCATTCTTACCCTTGACCCCAGTGTGCTATCCAGTTCCCTCTGTCAGGTTCTCCTGAAAGCTGTGATTTCCTCTCCTGACAGGCAGCAGGAAGATGAGAAAGCTGTTGGGCAACCTTTGCTCTGGAGAGAACTGGAGGGTTATTAACAAAGCATGCCTGACAGACAGGGTTTAGGAAATAGTGATAACATCAGGAAGAGGGAGGAAAGCAAACAGTTCAGTAGCTTAGGGTGTTTGTCACTGTAAAATCGGCCCAGGCTAGCAGCTTTATAAGTTGTTCTTTCCCTTGCAGTGTCACTGTCACAGGCTTAGTGCTGCATATGAGGTCACACCATTTCCACCAGCAGCTGAGATAGACTCAACACCTTAGCTGGGCTTGGTCTGAATCAGTCCAAAGGTTGGAGATGTTTTGGCTTGCTTTCAGTGCCACACAGGACAGTAAGATGACCCAATTTATTCTGTCGTTAGATGTAATGGTGTGGCAAAACGGAAGTCTTCTTTCCACTGCCTCATAACCACTGCAAGGAGTAACCACCTATCCTATCAAAGCCACGAATAGGACTCTTGTCATTAACTTCCACTAACCTGGCCAGCTAGGATATTTAACTGGGAACTATGAAATCCCATCCTCTGGGCAGTTTGCAGCTCAGCTTTTGATATAGGCTTTTTCTAATTATCACTGACAGGCAGTTCGAGGGTAAGATTATACATTTGAGTTCTTGTTTTTTCTCTTCCCTTCCCTTCTTCATATCATGTGTCAGCTCTAGTTTCCAAATACATTTCTGTGTCAAAGCACTAAACTTCATCCATCATGAGCACATTTGTGCAAGTCCTAATGAAATAACCCTGCTGCCATGTCTCTCTGGGAAGGTGGAGGCTCCAGTCATAATGTAACATGACAATGGAAGCACCATGATACTGGGTAGTGAGATTATATCTTTTCTATTTGTGAAGTAACTGTTGTTTAGCATGGCTTGTCAGTCTGTCAGATAAAGGCACACAGCCATCTATGAAGAATTATTAATGAAGATTCAGACATTTTTTCTGCTGGCAACGGATCACTTCACTCTTCATCTCACTGACTTCTTACATTAGAAAACTAAAAACAGCCCTGAGTTTTTAAGGAAAGACCTTCAATATCTGGCAGGTTTTGCCTTTCCTGTAGTCCATTCCCCAGAGAAAAGGTAAATACACAAACCCTTTTACTAATGGTCTGAGCTGAACATTTCAGAGCCATAAACATGAATACAAGGTGTGTATCTTTTTCTGTTAAGCACATTCAGTCCACCAAGTCCCCTTAACATTCAAACAAAAAGAAAATACCAAGGGAAAAAATCCCTCCACCCTCAGATAATTTACACTTTTGAGGAAAAGGGAGGTTAAGAAAAATAAGTGTTAATCACAGCAGCTTGGAAAAATTTGGTGCTGCCAAATGTTGTACAGCTTTCTCCACTTTTCCCTGCCAATGCAGTGCAGTCCCTTTCGAAGCAGCCCTGCTGTCACAAAGCTGGGCTGTGCTGTAGCAGCATCTTTCCTTTGCATCACGACATGTTGGGGGATGCCAGGGCCATGAGAAGCGTGCTAGGGGTGAAGAGCATTCTACAGGCAGCTGTCTGTTGATGACCCACATTATTGCTTTATGACTTAGAAAACTCATTTCTAAAGATGACCTTGACAGGGCTTGCCTTTTGCCTTTTGAAAATAAATGGCTACAACCCGGAAATATTATTGTCCATACAAGCAGGCTATTTTCCTTCCTCTCCCCTACACCATAGAGGATGCAATAACTGTTTAGATGCCCAGAACTGCATTTCAGATGCCAAGGATAAAGTAGGTGTGGTTGTTTGCACTCTCTTCCCATTTTCCATCACAATGAGAGTGAGAGACTCATGTGGTGAGGATGAGCTGCCCTTTCCAACAGGCATATGCCAAAGGCCCCCGAATAGATGTGTAACATGATGCTAAAGCACCACAATAGGTGTGCAACAAGATAGCACCTTCCTAAGGGGCCAGCGAAGTTCCCTGCATACACTGGCACATGTGTGCACACACACACACATCTGGTTCAGAGACCACATTAGAAATGGGTGATTCACTTTTCACTTTCATTTACTGGGGGATGGGATAGAGTTCATGGCCAAATGCACAATCCTGAGGTGTCCCCTTTGCATTGCATGGGGCAAAGCTTCAGGGCAACAATGGCTAGCACTGAAATCACAACACAAGGAAAGAAGATCAGACTCTTCTCTGTGCCAAAGAATCTGAATGTGGTTCCACACAATTTAACATAACTAACTGATTCTCTCAGATATACTGGGGCTGAGTTCTACTACTAGTGCTTTCCAAAACCAAATCAAGTCAACAGAGTGCTCTGCAGTGCAAAGCAAAACAAAACCACAAAAAGTTCAAGTGTAGTCACCAGAAAAAAATTTGCTAAGTACCAGCAGAAATGAGGAGTTAATGGGTCCCATATGGCAGCTAACCTGGGCTTTATAAGATTTTCCATGAGATTTCTGAAAAAAATTCTATAGCAGCAAATAAGAACAAAAATCCATTTTCTTGTTAAACTGGACAGCTAATATTCAGGCTGCATTTTCTTCTATAGCTGAGTCTATAAATACAGGCTAACAAACCTGGATAGGATTCTCGGTCTAAAAAAACTGATGACAGCCTGTAGTATTCCTGAACAGGAAGACACTTAGAGCTTTAATCAGCTTCTCAAAAAAACAAGATCTGAAACAGTTCAGAAAATATTTACCTTTTACCTTACTCTACACTTTGTGGAGATGTAGTTTTTTAGAGTCTTCCTAGATATTTTTGTTTTCATATGTTGCAGTTAGATCACATGCCTTGTTTCTTGATACAGTGTACACATAACTCACATAATTTGATTAACTTGGTGATGCCTTCTACAGATGTTCCAGTGCTCCTGTAGCACTCACTGGTGTTTAATCCTTACTGGGATGGAAATGCATTGTTGGGGTGTACTAAACCTGAGGAGGCTGGATTTGGTTTGTTTTTTTCTCTGTTCATTTTAAGTTGCTTGGAGCAGCAGGGATAAGAAATACTGTTTTCATGTGCTGACATCAATTCAGTGAGAAAGGTCAAACCACTGGAATTCTGTTTACCATTGCATAAGAGAAGGATCAGTAGGCTAGGTCTGAAAACTAAAACCACCATGTTTCTCCCAATGATGGCCTGGAGTGCAGATGTGCTGGGGGATTTTACATGTGTGATTTTAAGGGCTTAGGCTGGTAAAAGTAGCATTTGGGGAATTTTGAGCGAGAACTCCTGACAAAGAATGTCTCCCAAGGCAAATTAGTAACAAAAACACTACAGGCTGAATCAGCATCTTTGTCTCTTGGTACCCATGCAATTTCTATGCTGGCATTCAGAAGATTGTCTTTTGATCATTTTCATGTTTTGAGCACAGCCTCATATACAATTAGGAGGGCTCTTCAAACCTTCTTCACATCTCCCCAGAAAAGCTCATCAATGTAGAAGCTACTAATTACCCCTAAGAGCAGGACAGAGAGTTGCTGTTCCTTTGAGACCACTTGCAGAACTTGCTTTAACGTTTTGTGGGGACCTTTAGCCTCTATAGAGGTTAGAAGTTTAAACAGTATCAATAGATACCTTGCCACCTTATCATATTCTCAGTTTTTCTGGACTCTCAGATTCTGGGTAGCTTCATTCATTTTTGTCTGTAGCCTTCTGTGGGGTCTTCAGGTGGAAAATTCTCAAGAAGTGTGAAGTGTTTCTTCTGAACTAAAACTGACAGAGATGAAGAATGCATCAAAGTGTGAGGGCAAACTGCAGGTGTTTATGAGGAAGATATTATTTTGTTCAGTTACCCTGTATTACAGTCTGAGCTGACCTTGGAGATTTATCTGTTCCTGTATTACTTTCCCAGAAATAAGTAATAAAGATCCAAACAATTAAGACCTACAGTTCTGTCAGGGTGGAGACAAAAGGAAAGAGAGAAAGAGAAATTCTGTGGGTAAGAGATGCCATGATGACTGGCAAATCTGGAGAATCCTGTTAGACAGTCCTCAATAAAATATCACAAGAACAGCCAGAAATTGTGTCAGTGGGTGATGTAGGAGGAAGATATGAGCATAAGTTTCCCATATGTTGCTGTCCTGTAAGGGGTGCACCAAAGAACAACTTTGTCATGCCTCCTGGCAAAGCATTGGTGACTTCAATGGGCATGGGGAAGATAGCTCAGGCCAAGGAAAGCTGAACCTCACAAATAAGAGACTGCTTTATTTTGCCAGAATCAGCAGTCTGTTCACGCCTTTTGAACTGCCTTGGGCCTGTAGGAGGAGCATGTTTCTCTGTGACAGGCAGAGGACCAGGTCACTAAAGTGGCACAGAGCAATCAGTGCTGTAGCTGTCTGGGAATACCATGAGATGAGACACCGAAGAGCAAACTCAGGCAGGGAGTAGGCCCAAAGCCAGACACAATGGGTGCAGTCTCATAGGACGCATCCCACAACACTGCAAAATGCAAATACTGCTTGAGAAACCATATGCAGCCTCCCACTGGAGTGCCTGGGCAGGAGTCCCTGGTACTGCCAGCAGTGGTGGGACAATGAGTGACCACAGAGCAATGCAAGCTTGAACCCTGAGCTAGTGTCTCCAGTGGAGCCTTGGGATTGCTTTTCCTGGTGGACATGCTTTTTTGGGTTCCCTGATTTAGGGCAGGCTTTGGTAATCCATCAAACACCCTTTGTAGAAACAGATGATTTCTTCCAGTGTGCCTGAGACACTATCCCTTCGTCATAAACATGGCTGCTCCTCAGGAACATGGAACCTGTCTAGACATTTCTATTCCTTTCAGAACTGGCAGACAAGAGAGTTTCAGTTTCCCTTCTCTAATAAAACACTTGGCAAGCTTACCTTGGCCAACCGTTGCAATTAATCCAAGTTTCTTCTAACTGATCTATTTCTTAATTATTCAGTGACCCCAGAAGACTCTGTTTGTACAGAGGGGGAAGAAGAGCTATGGGAAATTGTTTTTTGATTGTGTTTTTGTTTGTTTGTATGTTTGAGGATTGATTTGTTTGAGTTTTTCTGTGGACAGTAGCCAGGTCTTTGTCCAAGACTGTCTGTATGTGAACAGGGCATCACCAAGACTAAATAACCCCCATTGTTAGCCTTCTGTCACTATCCCTTGGCACATAGGTTGCACTTAGAAACAGAGAGGCAGCAAAGAAAACAGATGTTGAAAATTATATTTGCAGGCTGACAAGGGTACAGGAAGATCACTGTAAAAAAAATAAATTTCTTTCTGGATGATCACAGCCAGTGGACAGAAAAACCTATGCACTGTAAGTGGAAGACAATGACAATCTTCAGCATTTCTCTCTTCTTTACCATATTTGTGGTTCTGCCAAATCCTGTTACCTCTTCATTTGCAGTGATTCTGAAAACTATCCTTTCTTTCTGAACCTGACTATAGAATGTTTAAGAGTGGATCTTTAAACATTTATTGCATCTTGGTTCATATTTGTGGATCTTCTTTTGTGTCTGAGCTTTCTTAAGATATTTTCCTGCTTGTTCTGATCATGCTTCTTCCTTTTTCAAGAGTCTTAATTGGTTCCTTCTATTGTCAGGTTCAGTGTTTTCATCCTCCCCTACTAATTGCACTCAGCTGTGCCCCAGTATACTCCCTCAGCACACTAACATCAGGGCAAACATGGTACATCAGTTCAGCAAGCTGACAGGTATATCATCATCTCTTCTAGAATAAAAATTTCTCTTTAGAAATGTGTGTATATATATATATATATATTTTACAGTTAAGTGCAAGGGAAAAGTAGAGCTGGATGAGCCCTCAGCACTGCAGAAAGGTGTAGAAATGGCTGGTTTTGACTGGATGTGGGAGAATAATCAGTATTTCAGGGGACTCTACAGTTTCATTAGAGGTCTGGAGAGAAGGGAGGAAAGCAAGCAGAAATGCATGTGGCCAGAAGCTGTGCTGTCCCACTGAACGTATTGTCAGTGCTTCTGTGTAACTGAGAACCTGTTTGGTGCTGGAGACAGAAATGAAAAATGCTGGAGAAGAACAGGTTCTACACATCTCTCTGCAGAGTGGCATGTGCTCTCACACTGGTGGACTGACAGTGAAATACAACATTGACACCAGACAAGCTCCAGATGCAGAGAAGCCCGAGGTTGCAATTTAGGACATGCGAAGAGTCAGTATCATCCACCCAGATAAAGCAGATATGCTGACATCTGAAATTATGTAGCCAGGGAAAGATAAGGCTCTGTCTAGGAGGAGCGACAATACTTGTTTTTTAGTGTAACAGATCAGAGATTAGGCACTCCCATCTGAAATCTGCCATGCTGGAAACAGTAGCTTCCGGTGTTGATGCTAAATATTTGAAGGAAGACGGCAACGGTCCACAACATCCTCCTCCATTTATCTCTAAAGAGAAAGAATTACATTTACCCGCAGCTTAAGTTAATTTTGAACTTGGAAACACTGCTACTTCTTTCTTCTCTCTCTGATCATTTCCTCATAGAAGAATGGAGGAGATTGGGTAAAGCAAGCAGAAGGACCAGCAGAGGATCTGCCAGCTGAGGGCATGTGGGGGAACACTGATTTAGGACAACTTGCTGTTGACCTCCTGGGAGAGCTTGTAGCAATGTGTGTAGTGTTCTGCTCTCTGGTGTAGCCAAGGAAAAGAGAACTGAAGAAAGTGACTAGCATGTCTCCTTTTCATCTCACACATCTTTGCTGCAGTTTTGTTTTCCCTTGAAGTGCTATTACTGAGCAGGGTGCTATATAACACTCAGCTTGCTATATAAAGCAAGAGAGCCAGAGAGCTGTAAATGAAAAGTAGTTAGCCTGTTTTGGTTTCCCCCCAGCCTGAGGAAGCAAGCAGAGCTTTAGTCTGTTTTTACATCTGCTTCATGAGTGCACTGCACAGATCCATGCCCAGAGACATGTTACAACCTCACCTCCTTCTAACACACCAGCACGTGTGTCAGCATAAACGCAAAGAATTGGGTTATTTTGTCCCTGTGAAGTGGATTTATTCCTCCCCCTCACCATTCCCCACAAGCCTCACGACCCTTTTGCCCCCCTTTGGCAAACCCCCTACACTTGTACTCTGGAAAAACAGTAGTAGCTAACATTTGTGCCTTTGGCAATAAAACCACAGGCCTCGCAAACCCCAAATGGCAAAAAGACATTTCCATTCCAATCCCAGTTTTAAATTAAACTGTAATGAAAAATCAGCAGTGGCAGCTGGGACCAGAGACAGTGATTGTCTCGAGGAACAAAAAAGGGGAAGGAGGAGGAGAGAGAGAGAGAGACTGCAAGGAAAGCTCAGTCTGGTAATAAAGCAGCTGGTAAACCTTGAAGTAAAAAGAAATTAGAAAAACAAATGCAGGCGAGAGGGAAGCAGACGCCCGCCCTTCCGCAGAGCGCTCTGGAGGAGGCCGGGCGGGAGGCGGCAGTGCTGTGCTGACACCTGGAGGAGCCGGGGGGCACCCGGGGCTCAGCTCGGCGCTCGGCGCTCGGCCCCCGGCCCGGCGGCGCAGGGACAGCCGCCAGAGAGCCGCCCCACCGCGGAGAGCCGCGCCGTGCTCCTCGGGCCGGGACAGCAGCACGCTTTGTGCAGGCAGCCACCCACACGGAGCTAGCGGGTGATGCCGCGCCGGGAGTTTTGCTGCGTTTCGCCATGAGAAGTGGAAAGCTAACCAGCAAAACTCTCGGGTTTGTTTTTCATGTGTCAGTTCTTCAAGAAGTCAAAGTTTTCTTTGGCAAGGAGACACTTTACTTTGGCCTAGTGGGAGGTTAAAACAAGGAAGACAGACCAACTTTGCAAGGGATGTGGGTCTGCAATGTGATATTTTTTTGAGAGTTTGGATTTTTTTTCTTAATAACATATACAGCAATGCAGCCAAAGTCCTAAGTTGCATTTTCCTAGCATACCTTAAAAAGACAATTGCAAGAATTTAATGCTCCATCTTGTCCTCATGGACGAAATTGTAACATCCGTGAACTAAAAAAGAATTTATAGGCTTTTGTTTTTCTCGGTTGTTATTATGTTTTGTATTTCATCACCCCCGCATGAGACTGAAAAATGAAAAAGCGAGAGAGTTTCTGCTCTGAAGAATTTGCAGTGAGAGAAAGCAGGCCCTGGGAGAGGAAGTAGAAGTGCAGAGGAGCACAGGGATACTCCAAAGGTCACGTAGCACATGAATAACATGTCTAAGAAAAGAACTGAGGTCTCTGGAGAGTCTATTTAGTGCCCCATGCAGAGGACTACACAGTCTTTCCAGAGCCTCTACCCCTCCTGGGGCCTCATGTAGATCTGATAGGGTGACACCGAAGGGTTTATGGTACTCGCATGCAGTGCAGGTTGGTGCTTAACTCTCTCAAACACACACAAGTGTGCCTGTAAGTCAGGTGACAGTGCACTGCAAACAACCACAGCGTCACACCACACACTGGCCTGTACAATTTTGCAGTCAGCACACACAAGTGCATCCACATTTGCTCTGCCAGACCTTGATGTGACTTGCAAGTTTCAGTTATGTTATTGTAGACCACAGAAAGAAGTGCCAATTCAAAACAAATTTGTAGTTTCATTGATCCTTAGCTTCTAAAAGTATTTGGAAGAAAAATGAGCTGCTAGCCAAGCGCTCTCTTTAGATTGTCGCTAAGATACATGGTGAAACTCATACCTGGAATTAAGATCCCAATCCAAGTTCCTCAAAAATAGGTGGCTAAGTCCTTTGGGAGTCACAGAGTAGGAAGCACCTGAAGAATCTAAAGTTCCATGCTGCTGAACACCACAAGCTTTTACACTGAAGCCATAGGAAAAGCCCTTACATATTTAAAAATTAGACCAGTTATATTTGCATCTAAGTAAGAATTTAGAGCTTACATATAATTCAGAGGAACTGTCCACCTACTTAGAAAAGTCTCAGCCTATCTCTGCCCCAGTTATAATTGATGATGGTAATTGTTGTGGTGTCTACCTGTAGAACATGCTTCAATCTGTGCAGCAAAACAAAGGGTGTGATTGTTTGCAAAAGATTGTTCAGATTATTTTGTTACAGGATAAGAGAATTAGATATCCAGCTTCCACAGAACTGATTGTGCTTCATTCCTTGGCAGTCATTTAGAGGAGTACGAGTCAAATATTACAGATGAGATCTGAGAATAACTCACTGCTGTATCCTGTTGTCTGTTCTCCATCCCAAGACACACACACAAGCAAACCTATCCTATTGAGCTCTTCCTCGTGTGCGTACAATGGGTGTGGTGTGTGTGAGGGCAGTCCTGCTGAACAATGCCTTGGCCACTATACACCCTTCTATTTGCCTGAAATGTGTATAAGGAAAGTCATTCATTCAGCTCTGGGAGAGCTTCAGGTGGTCCAGATCACTTGGAAATGCACACAAAAATTCAGAAGTGTGGGACCACTTGATTTTTAGGGCTTTCAACACAGTGGACAGGCTTTCCTCAAAATCTGCATTCCTAATGGTTTTTTTAGTCACACCCTAAAACTCAAAGTGTCACATCTGCTTGCTTCTTTACTCATTGTGTTGGCCTTAATGTCACTGCTGCTATGCTTACACTTATGGAGGGGGAAAGAGAGAGACATTCAATTAAGACTGCAGCTATATTTCACAGCTGGGTTTATCTGTGCTGTTTGTTTGCTTTTCATACAAGCCATGTTGGTATATTTGCATGATAATGCACTTTTGAAGGTGCTCTTGGATGGGACTGAGTCCTTTTTGTTTGTACAGTGGTTTGAGCCTTTCACAGTTGTGCATTGGCCAGAGGCCAAAATTCTGCTGCCTGTTCTGTGCCAACTTCTTCCACTGATTCCTAGACAATGAAGAAGCCCTGGAAGCTGCCTATGGCTGTGTTTGTCTGGGGACAGAGCTTAAAACTCTATCAGTGAGTTGTTAATTCTGTACAAAGCTGTAAAAAAGCAATCTCAGAAATCAAAATAAGCTCCTGTGAAGACTTGAGACAGATACACTCTCTATTGTTGCTACTTTGGTGAACTTTTGCTTTTCAAACACAGCAACTTGATTGTGGAGATCAAATCTGAGGCACCATAACTTGTTCCCTATAATTATTTTCTGTTGTGGAACTTCTGTATAAAAAAAATAGTATCAGATTTCTCTGTGAAAGGTTTACAGACCCCGAACCATATCAAAGAGGTTTCCTGAGTTATTTAAATTACAGGAGGTCACATCTAACCCTGTGTTACTTAAAAGATCTAGTGGGCAAAGCTTTTTATGCTGTGGAAATTGCTTTGGGCACATACAAACATTCCTGTATCTTTTAATCTCTGGATAGGGCTCAGAAAACAGTGCATCTATTAGCTAGAAGGACATAGAATAGGAATAAACTTGGATCTGTTTGTAGTTCTGTCAAAGTCAGTGGCAAATGTCCCATCAATTTTCCAGAGATCACGTTCAAGCCCCGACAAGCACAGCAGATAATGCTCGTACTGAGTGGTGGGTAAGCAATATATCCCTGAAAGCAGAGTCCAAAACTGGGTTGCATGGAAGTTCACCATTAGAAATAGGGTTGGGATCTCTTAGTGCTGCTGGCTTTCTGCTCCATTCCCAAACCAGAGACATTTCTCTTAAACGTTCCTCCCCACAGGAGAATAATACATTTATAGCACATACATTGAAGAAGGGACAATTGTCAGAATTTGTTCTGACCTACTGGAATTGGTTTTATAGATCTTATATCTGGTCCTTTTATGAGTCAACATATCCTTACTTACATGGAAAAAACCCTTTAATCTCCAAATCTGGCACTGCAAGTTCTTGGTTATATGGCTAGAAAGGAAAGGCTGTGCCTAAAGCTCACAGGCTGTTCCTGGAATGGGTAACTGAAAGCAGCCCCAACGCCAAATTTTCTGTTGCCACTGCTGACAGCCAATGCTTTCAGAAAATTAAAGAATCACAGAGTGACTAAGATTGAAAGAGAGCTAATGGAGGCCATCGGTTCCAAACCCCCTCTCAAACAGGGTCATCTAGAGCCACTTGCCAATCAGGATGCGTCCAGACAGCTTCTGAGTATCTCCAAGGATACTTCATGGGCAACTTGTGCCAGTGCTCAGTCATCCTCACTGTAAAAAATTGTTTCCTGATGTTCAGAGGGAACCTCCTGTGTTTCAGTTTGTGGCCTGTCACAGGGTGACCCTGAAAAGAGCCTGGCTCCAACCCCTTTGCACACCCTCCTTTCAGGTACTTCCAAACATAGATAAGATATCCCTTCTCCTTTCCATGCTGAATAGTCCCAGCTCTCTCAGCCTTTCCTGACAAGATTAATTCTCCAGTCTCATTATCAACTTTGTGGCCATTGGCTGGACTTTTCCACTATGTCCATGTCTAGGGAGCGCAGAACTGGACACACGACTCCAAGTGTGGCCTCACCAGGGCTCAGTAGAGGGGAAGGATCACCTTGCACCCTCTGCCAATACTTTGCTTAATGCAGCCCTGGTTACTGTGAACCTTCTTTGCTGCAATGGCACGCTGCTGGCTTGTGGTCAACCTGGTGTCCACCACGAACCCCAGGTTCTTTTTCTGCCAAGCTGCTTTCTAGCTGGGTAGTCCCCAGCATAAATTCTAACTCCATAGGAAATTTGCTGTGTTGAGGCATTGTTCTTTGAAAGCCAAAACCCCATTCTCTCCCACCCCCAAGTTTTTTGGGACTGTTTTTTTGTTGTTTTGGTTTTTTTTGGTTTTTTTGTTTTTTTCTGAAAACTGCCAAAGAATTCAGTAGAAATTTGCTGGAGACAGTTGTCTCTTGATCGGGGAGAGAAATCAGAGGATATTTTAGAAGTTCAGAAATTAGCTCATATTCTTGCAAATCCAGCAGATAACAGCTTGCTCAGTGCCATTCACACAGCTGTAGGGGAGAATATTAAAAACCTTTCAAACTCTATTTATTAAACTTGCTAGAAAACTTGTCAGAGGAAAAAAAAACACCTCTTCAGCAACTCCATTGCCTCAGTTCATGTGAGATGCCATGGTAGCAAAAGAAATGTCTGCAGCTTTACTGGAGAAAGCGAAGTGTTAGAGTGACAGAGCAGGAATTAGGACTCCTGTCTCATTCTGTCACTGCCTTGGACTATTTCTGAGCAGCTCTTACCTGGGCAGGTCCAATGACACAGCCTGACCCATTCAAGTAGTCAAGAAGACTGCAAGACTGATTTGTCCAGAGTTTTGGGATAATGATGCATGGTAACAACATCTGGCTGTCTTACATGTAACAAGTGATTCTGAATAGTTAAACTGGTTTGAGATCTTTTGAGTAAAAAGAAGTTTGCAATTACAAAGAGCTCATGTTTTAGCTATCCTACACTGGCAAGTTCTTTGTAAAATACAATTTTAATTGCTTTTTAAAGAAAGATATCTTCCCTCCACCTTGAAGATAATAAAAGGTTAAAAATCTCTAGCACATTCTGCCTTATTCTTCAAGAAAATTCAGTTCCATTTTTGAAGCTGCTTTAAGTGAACAATAACAAGTGTTCATAATTTTCTCAACCAACTTTGTAGAAACTCAAAATATAGGTCTCAGCCTTTAAGACTCTTGATCGGTTTCACAAGTAATTTCAAGTTCATATCAAATGCTAACTGATTCACAGGGTTTTTTTCTTTTTTTCTTTTTTTCTTTTTTTTTTCCAAAGCTATATTTAAAATGCATCTATTTCATTCCCATTGGATTGATGGTCATAATTTATCCATTTTCTTTATCTGAGAGAAATGGGAGGGAATAATTTGACAGAACCAGTAATCCACTTGATAAAGCCAAAGGCTGTTTGATATTAATATGGAGAATGATTAATCAAAGAAAGAGTAGCCCTTCAGTAATAAGCAAAAAATGAGGTCATTATATGGGCAGCAGAGACCAGGGAGCACTTAAGGATATGCACTGGGGTCAAGAGTGAATAAGGAAACCGCAGGAGTTTTCAGTCCTTTAGAAATGAAATGGCCTTAGTGGGTTAGATCAAAGATCCCTCTTGCTATGCAGCCTGTTCCTGACACTGTCCAGTAGCAGATGTTTGGGGAAATGGGTAAGCTGAGAGTACTCCTTCTTTCCTATATAACTTTTCAGAAGTTACTGGATTAAGGACCTTGTAAACATATAAATCATTGTATTTAAAAACCACTGTAGGTATATCTGCCATGAAAATGCCTGGTGATTTCCCTAACCATCTGTACTTTTGGCCTCCACCAATAACGAATGTTAATGAACAATGCAGCTGGGCATAGCCTGAAGTAGAAACCATGATATAGTGCCATCAGTGATGCTGCTATCCAGGCTTGAGGAATATCAGAGTCAGGAAGCACCTAGCATTTCTTTAGTACATTTCTCCAGTGCTTGTTGAGGACTGAGAGTGTGTCTGCTTCCCCACAAACCTGCCACTACAGGCTTATAGACAGCCCATGTGCTCCAGCAATTGGTGAGTGCTTCAGGCCTCATTTTTGCTGTGTATTGGTGCTCCCGAGTCAGTGTCTGAAGGGGTTTGGCTGTGAATGAATGCAGAAGATAGATGCTCAAGTACAGGAATAGTGTCCAGAGGTATCCAGTACTGAAAGTGATAGGAAATGGAAGACCTGGGTGATATAGAGAGTGTGAGCCAGAAAGCTGAAACCAGTTTTGAATGACCTGCTGAATCACCTTGGCACAGGCAGTCCTGAAAGCAGCTTTGCTTTTAGTGCAGAACAGATAGAATTATACAGTGTGTGTTGTGAACTGCAAGCCCAAGCTCTCCAGGCTACCAGAGAATCAGTAGGTCCCAGTCCAGTCAGTCTGTTGGTTCTTCCTCTCTGTAGGGGATTTCACCACTTGTGTGGTGTGGCATGGAGACCAGCCTGGTTCCTTGTCCTGCTGAGCACTCCCAGTCATGGGAATGAGCCCCTACTCCAGACACAGAAGGGAGTCCTCAGATGATGCTTTTGTCTGGACTTAGACACCCACAAAGGTTTGACTCCTGCTGCAGTGTCTGCCCAGGCACTGAAATCAGTGAAACTGTGCAGATGCAGGGATTCAGCCACTTGGATCCAGCCACAGGGACAGGGACCCTTCTGGGTCTGAGATAAGTTGCAGATAAATGTGCCTTCACAGGCCCAGTGTTCATGTGTTAGCTGTGTTACACTTGCAAGGCAAGAGCCGAACGCATCCAAGTCTCCTAGAAGCCCCCCTCCCTTTCCGCTGCATATATTAAATACAAAGCAGATTTCATCTGTAATAATTCTTAAAAGTCAAAACAACAAGTGCATTTGTTCCATCTATTTTTAGCTTTGCCGCTTGTTTAAATCTAGGGTTCTTGACACTGCTTAGATCTGTGATAAAGGCAGACAGCAAGAACTTTATCACGCTTTGATAGTGCTGGTTTTTGTCAGCACACTCTCTCTTTGTCATCAGCCTCAGAAGACAAAAAGCTGGAAACGATTCATTGGGAAATAACTGAAATTTGTTCTGCCAAAGAAAGAAAAAAAGAAACTCAAAAGACAATAAAAAATGAAAAAGACCCTTGAAACTGGCTGTGGCAGTACCCTCATGATGAGGGGTACCAAACCCTGGAAATGACTCAGTCTTTTACAGGATCAGGCCAAAGAACAGCTTGTCTGCTTTTCACAAGAGTACAAACACCTGTCTAAATCCTGACAGAAAAGCACAAGGCCTGGAGATGGTTTTCTACATCTCTCCCCCAAGCCTCAGATGTGTACACTAGATTCTACCTGATGGGGAGGGAGATCTCAGCATCTTTTATTCACGTAAATCACCCTTCCCCTTACCTTGTGAGGACAGGAGCCATCTTCTTCCTGTCTTCTGCAAAAGCTGCTCACTCTTAGTGTCTGCCTTTTTGTAGTGAGCAATGAGCCTTCCTTGTAACCTCTTCCACTCTGTTCCTCCCCAACAGACTGAGAGGGAAGGACATCCATCCTGGTCATGCCAGGTATATATTCTAGTACCATATAGTAAGATAAAGGCAGACCTTGCATCGGGATCACTCTCCTGTTTGCCATGAATCCCACAACCATTTGCCCTGGCTAAGGCCTGATGTTCTCCATACACCATTTCAGGAGCAGGATGAAAGTCACACAGACTAACAGCAACTCCATGGATTATGCAGGACCACTGTGAAACCTCTACAGGTGCCTGATCCACGTGCAGTGCTCCAGTGATTGTGCTCTTTGCTAGATTTATAGAGAGAAATGACATATTGTCCAGCTCAAAGGGTAGGTTTCTGAAGAGAAGGGTAAAGAACCCTTTTTCCTGACAGGACCGATTTTTCTAGGTTGATGGAGTAGTTCTGAATTCTCTTGCACTCTTCCTGTGGTCTGTTTTAGTTTTGGGGCTTCTATTGTGCAGGCAATAAGCCTGCATTTTTAAGGGTCTGGAGTTTATTACTATGGAGAGAGACCTGTGCTTGGTTTGCTTCTACTGACATAGAAGTTGGTTTTAGAAATTCAGCCTTAAATAGACACTAAGGAGGGAAGAGCTTTACAAATTATTTGGAGCCTGTTGAGGCTTTTGACACCCTAGGAAAAAGGTAGTCTGGAGGCAATGCTTTTGCAGTGGAGCAGGGACCTGCTTGTTCTTTCACATCTTTACTCTGAACAGCATTGCTATGATATGAAAATTTGGATTTATAGCTCTTCATCTCAAACAACTGCTGACAGCAACTGCTCATACAGCTCTGCAGTTGAATAGGATTTCTATAAAGAATGGTTTATTTCTCTGATACAGAAGACACAGGGCAGTGGCATGTGCTCTGTTCCTAGCCCTACTCATGCTCTGTAGGTACATATTCATTTTTACACGGGCACATAGTGATAGGACAAGGAAACAGTTTTCACTAAAAAGGAAGAGATTTAGATTAGATGTTATAAAGAAATTCTTTACTCAGGGGGTGGTGAGGCACTGGAAGAGGTTGCTCAAAGAAACTGTGGCTGCCCCACCCCTGGCAGTGTTCAAGGCCAGGTTGGATGGGACCCCAAGCAACCTGATCTAGTGGATGGTATTCCTGCTCATGGCTGGGGAGTTGGCACTAAACGATCTTTAAAGTCCCCTTCAGCCCAAGCCTTTCTATGATGATTCTATAATTCTATGACATGGGAAGGTCACTCAACATCTGGATTTCATTTTTTCCCCAAAAAAACTGTATATGAGAGAAGTGTCATGAGCTCAGGATCATACTCTCAGCTTCTACAATCAAGTTAGTCAACACAATTGGCTATTTCATCATTCTATATGCAAATACTTAATTTGAGCTTGCAATCACATCTCTTGTTTCAATGCAATTAGGTGCACACTTTTTAGAAACCCAGACTTCTTAAAAAAACAGACAGAAACAGCTGTAGCTAACAATTTGGTAAGCCAGTTATTCCATGTCTTTATTAAAAAAAACAAAACGGGAGGGAATAAATAAAGCACATTCTTGACGGGAGGCCGTGTTAATATTTTATAATTATCTTCAGGTGGCAAAGGGAAAAATGCGTTAAGACACATGCAGTGTTATGACTTGCACTGTAGAATGTGCCAAGAATATGATGCATTGAAAATGCCTGTTACTGTTATAACACCATCAGCCAGGATAACTGTGAAGGATTTGTTTTTATGTCTCAGCCTTTAATTTCAATATGATTTTTAAAAATTCCCAGAGAGTGTTGCAGCTGCTACAGCATTAACAGTCTTGAAATAGAAATGTGTTACTTAGCAAGATACAGCTGCAGAGGAGAAAAAAATTCCCCAAACAACCCCAACATTGGGATTGATTACTCTACCAAGACTGTTATTCGTATTTTAAATTAATGTTGTTTAAACTGAAATCTGTTTGCCTCCCAGCCATTTTATTTAGTTATGTTTTTCCTAAAGAGGTAACAATTTCCAAGATCTGCATAAATAATGAATGCTGCCCAAGCAGCTCAGCAACTCTTGCCGCTTGTTGGCTCCTACTTGTTTCAGTATCAGAAACTGAGCCACTGAGATTGCTCTCATGAGGCTCTTTGTCCACAATGGTGTAAATAACTATTCCTCCTTACTTTGCCCTTTCTGTAATGTTTCCACCATCTTTGGTCTTTCCTAGGTACAGGGGATTTCATACCATCATTATTAGAGGTTGGAAAAACACAGAGTATTTGCACGTGTCCAGGTATAGAAGACCGAAGGGAGCAATAGAAGTTCAGCAGTTCCCAGATTGATTATCACCCACTCCAACTCTGCTGTTAGCAAGCATATTTCTGCTTTCTTTGCTTCCAGTTTCATAAAATCATTGCTATCTCCCGAATTTGCTAGAGTCCTTCACTGTGTATGTCTTGCATTACAAAAGCCTGTCTGTAGTTCAGTGAATCTTCCTGCACCTTAGATGAACACAAGGGAACCCCTCTAACAACCACTATCAGAAAAAGGGGTCTCATAGAGGGGTGGCAAATTTTTCTTCTTGAGATTTGCTGAGAGCCACATGAGACCTGTGGTGACTTGAGTGATGAGGTAAGAGAGCTCCTTTGCCTGCCAGGCAGGAGGAAGCATGGTACTGGTCTCTGCTTAGCTGGTGGCCGGGCTCAAAGTAAAGCATTCCCTTCTAGCCCTGCACTTCCCTCAGCCAGCACTGATTTCTCCAGGGGCCCTGGACAATCCACAGAGAGTTCCCTGTACAGAGAGCTCCCTGCATTGCATTGCAGAGGCCACCTCTTTGCCTGTCCCTCCTCTAGAGATGCCAATGAGAACAACTCTGAGCAGACCTAAAGGTGCCTGCCTCAGGTACCATCCTCACCCCCCAGCAGCACAGAATCTTTCTCTCAGCTCCACCTCAGAGCTGACCCTTCACACTTGGGCGTATGGTGAGTATCTTGCTGGGAGAACCTCATTTTGGACGTTATCCGTGGCTGTAACCCCACACAGCCTTTCACATATGGTACTAGTGAGATGTGGTTGGGAAAGGAAACAAAAGAATAAGAGAAAGCATCAAGCTGGGAAGAATTTTCCTTCCGACATGTCCTGTGAGAACTCATTCCGTAGTGCCTCCATCCGCAGGAAGATGAGAGAAACGTGACTCCTGGAAAAAACTGTGCTACCACAGGGGTGTTCCTGGAAGTATAGCATGAGAGCGGGCAGTCCCAAAAAAACAATGTTTCAGACCTCCTGACATGCTCTGATATCCAGGGGATTTCCTCCTGCAGGCTGTAATATTCATGGATTTTGGAGAACTGTTATCCCTTCTAGTCCTTTGAGACCATCTAATTTATAGAAAACTGAGAAAACAGGAAATCTTTGGCATTTCCCAGCCCTCTCACATTTTTTGTGCTGATGCTATAATTCCATTTTCATGATCCAGAGAGAAATACATCTTTTGGTCAACTGATTATCGTGTAGCATTTAATACTACTCATGTCATTGACTCCTACACTCATGCATTATGCAGGCAAGCGTGCTTTACCTCCAGTATGACACTTACAGGAACCCAGATGGATTAATGTTTTATTCCTTATTTAAAAAGAACTGCCCAAGGTTATCTTATCCTGTCTGACTGTACTTTCCTCCCACTCTAAATAATTCCTTTGCCCTCATATTGTTTCAACTTTTTATTTAGCAGCTCTACATTTCTCTCCCAGCTAATTTATTCCTTGAAGTGCCTCATCAGTTCTTTTAGTTTGTCTGTTCTTTGCTGATGACATTCATGCACCCTAGCTCAAACAGGCTACAGCAGATTTTTCTTCTTCTCTCAGAAGTTGCCTGCAGTACTTTAATAAGTCCTATAATCGCCTTTCTTTTCTTT
>VZRZ01000277.1:1955815-1967181 GCA_013398175.1 Climacteris rufus | reverse complement strand
TTTTTTTTTTTTTTGGTAAAGAATGCAAATTCAGTTTACCTAACCTTTCTAAAAACTGCTGTGTCTGAGTCATATCTGTTGCCCTCTGGTACTTTTCCATAATATCCTTCTTTTATAAAGTGCCCAGAAAGGCATACAGCAACTCAAGTGTGACCTCACATGTACTTAACCAATGCTATAATAATTTCCTGTGACTTATAATTGATACTGCAATATTAATGTTTCCCAGGATTTTGCAGAGCAAAGAGGTTACATTCCTTTTTCTTGAGGCTTCCCCCAAATGCACTCTTTCAAGCTGGCTGTCCCTCATGCTGGCCCACAAACTTCTGCTGTTAACCATGTAATTCCACTGCCTCCTTATGCAAGTCTGGACAAGGTGCTGGGAATCATGCTTCTCTTTACCCTTTCTGTACTACTGATAGGCATCCCTCTTTGAAAGGTACAGCTGTCACTTGCCATATATCATTCATGTTGAAGGGGTGACGTTCCAAGGATCATTTTCACTCAGTCCTGTTGTTCATGAGTTTGAATGCTTCCAGACTCCAGTGATGCCTGTGCTGTGTTGGCAGTGAATTAAGTATTTACTGTTCTCTGGACAGGAGAAAATCTGTGTTTCCTTCTTCTGAAACTTGGATTGTATCTGACTGGTGGAGAACAAGTGCACAGTAGCTCTAACAGTAAGGAAAGGAATAAGTCTAGGGAAAGAACGAGAAATTACTGAGTTTCAGTAGTTGTAGAAGTTCAAGGCAAAGTAAACCTATGCTTGATGCCTTCTATAAAGTGCAAGGAATTCCTGATCACTCACCACCCAGCAAACTGAATACTTCAAAGGATAAAATCTGGCTCTTTGTGCTAGAAAATATATTACATTTTTTTTCAAATGACTCTTGGCTTTTTCAAGTCTGAGAGAATGATTCTATAAAGATAAAGAGTAGAATTTATGGCCTATTACCATTCACCCTCACAGGTATTAAACCAGGTATCTCTAGCCTCAGCATTCTTAAAGGCAAATTTCAACATGGATAAAGGGAATCCCTTTCAGTTTTACAAAGTAATTGTGCACATTTATCTAGACACTCCAGACTGTAGACTCCAAGTGCTATTAACCTACAAGGCAACCACTTGTGTATGTACATAATGTGCTTTTCTGGCTTTCCTGCTTGAACAATAAGTACACGACTATGCACTCATGCACATGGCCTCCTTTTATTCATATAATTACATCTCTTGAGTAGACATTAAAGCAGGTGTGTGTTGTTTTGAAAAGAACAGCCTGGCTGGCTGGCTGAAGAGGTACTGACTGAGGTTTTGTTGTTACACAGTGCATATGACAGCCCTGCAACCAGCTCACAGGTCTACAACACATACATAGGTGAAAATATGATTTGTGCAGAGTATGATTGCAGCTCCCCGTCTATAATCACTTCATCCTGAAGTGTACTTGTTACATAATTATCAGGAGGCCTGTGGTGACAGGGCAAAAAAGGACATTTAAGAGGTGGAAAAATGACCTGTGATCTATTCAGACAAAGGAGCACTTGCTAATTAATTTCACTGGAACTCTGTGCTACTCTAAGACTTTGAAGACTTCTCCAAATCACACAAACCTAGCAGTAGCTAAGCAGGATTTCAGTGAGTGGTATTTCACAGCATTGCAGAGTGGCTGAGGTTGGTGGGCATCTCTGGAGATTCTGTAGTCCACCCCTTTTCCTAAACAGACTGCTCAGAACTGTTCCATCACACTCCAAGTGAAAAAGTTATTTGTTTGTCTCATTTCCTATATTTTAATTTGGTACCATTGTCTTTTGTGCAGCCAGTGGGTGCCACTGAGAAGTCCCTGTCTCTGTCTTCTTTACTTCTACCATCAGATATTTATAAAGACTCAGAAGATCCCTCTGAGCTTTCCCTTCTCTAAGCTAAATAATCCTAACTCTCTCAGCCTCTTCTTGCACAATAGATTCTCTGATTCCTTTATTATTTTTGTGTCTCCCACCTCCAGGTAGAGGAACTGTTCTGGTAGCAACATCCACATGCTTTGCTGGGGCCTTTTCAGAGCAGGTGGAGTGAGCACCTTCTGCTTCACACACAGGAACACTAAACTAGGTCTTCTTAGGCTCCCTCGGTAGAAAGGAACAAACTGCAATTCCTTTGTTTTCATGAGTTTGTGAACTATTTATTGGATTTGCATAACCGCTTTGATTTTGTGAACCTTCTGTGAACTTCAGCTATGTTTTATTCAGGGATGACTCATGTTAAAAATATGCACACTTTTCTAGCTATATTTCTGGGAGCTGAAGTTTATCTGTCAAAACCTTGGCTGCCCCAGATTAATGCCCTTTCCCTAGACTGAGTCCTTGGCTGGCCCAGACGGACATAGCTGTGCTGACATGAGGGAGTGCTCGAGGAGCTGGGCTGTTTTATTTTCTCCCTAACCTTCTCTAACTTTATTCCATGTTTCTCTTTTACAAGAGATGTTGGCTGCCCTCTGATTGTGCAGCATATCACTCTCACTTTCCTTCACCCCTTTGTAAGATTTTCAGCCAGATCCTTACCTATCACAATTGTTCATTGCTCCTCTGGGCTCAGTTTGGTTTTACTTACCAGAGCTGCACAGCTAAGGGAGTTGTGCCAATTTTTAAGAAACAATGATTTAGCCCCTTTTTTTTTACCTCTTGTTACAGCATCTCCCTTGTTTGCCTTCTTGTATATTCAGGTTCTATGATGCTTGCTGCAAGAATAGCATTCTCCCTTCTCCCAGGAATTTCTTTATGAATAATGAAAAAAAAAATCAAAACCAAAACCAAACATTGATAATGCAGACATCTTACTGGAGCTGTCTGGCTTATCCCTATCTGGTCAATAGGCAGACCTGGTTCAGAGTGAGTTTCCTAGTACGTCAGCACACTCATGAGACGTGTTTTGTGCCATTTTTTTTTATTCTCTCTGTAACTACCTGTCTCCAGCTCTTTAAAATTAGATATTTTTTTCTCATTAATTAAGTTCAGTGGCCTTTATGAGAAAATTAAAGGAATATTATCTTTTTAAACCAAATTGATATTTTAAAGGTCTAATAAGTAAAATTGCAAAATTAAACATAATATTTAATCTTTTTCTGCTGTGCACATTAAATATTTAATTAAATTCCAGGCTGAGATAGATTGATTGTTGAGAGGAGGGGGTTGTGAATTGCCCTTGCACCCACAAAAATCTTTTATTTGGAGGACTAAGGACTTTGTCAGGAGAACAAGCCTTCAAAGCTCAACTGTATGATACCACTGCTGTTAAAACAGTGAATTGTAACTAGTTAGTTCAATCCATCTTCAACTAAACCTTGTATTCACCTTACCATTTCCTGGCTCTGCCTAAAGGAGTTCGAGGAAGGGGCTGAGTGTAGCACAGCCACTTGTGTACTCCTCTGATCTCTAGTGTCCTCCAGGTCTGGTTGATCCAATGCACAACTCTGCTGCTCTCCTCTAGTTCAGAAGGCAGAGTGAGATTTTCTTTTGCTCAGCTCTGTGGGGCCAGAACTTAGTGAACTCAGATAATTTTTCTTCATCTTTCTCATTCCTTTATTCTGGAACTCTTGGTGCTGCTGCTGCTGCTGTCAGTCTGGTCCACTCCAGATTTGTTAGTTTTTATCTTTTCCCTCTTGTGATGCCAGGCAAACAGAGACTCACCACAGTGCTGCCTGCACTGGCCATAGCTCCTCACTGCTTGGAGGCTTGGAGCAAGCAGCAGATATTTAGTTTGTGGTCTCAGGAATGCCAGGTTAGTGTGAAGCAGATTTTTGTGATATTGTGCCACTGTGAATACAGTGCCACAGACAATATCTTTTTTGTTCTTACATGCCAACCGTTTGTTCATGTCCAAAGTGTTTGATTATGAAATAAAGACTATAATTAACCATTTGTTAACCACACTATACACAGATTCATAATCAGATCAGACCTCACTTGAAAAGAATCCCCACTAGATAGGAATCCTTTTATTCTGGAAAGTTGATTTTCACTCAGAGTGTATTGCTGGTTGATTTAGACATATTTTTTCTTTTGGCAACCTTATTTTTCAATGTAAACAGTTACTCCCCATGAGAATAGACCTATAGCAATGTATTGATACACAGCAATCTGCTCCCTACTCTACTCCAGATCTATCCCAGTCTGAAACTCTGCCTTGAATACATTTGGCCAGTTTTCCAAATGACACCTCAGTAGTTGTCTGATTACATCAATGCTCCCTTATTTTCCCTGGAAACCTTTCACCCAGAACTTCTTAGTTATTGTCATATTATGACATATTATGAGCCATATTACATTGCTGGCTCATGATCATTCAGTGATTGTATACAATACATCCAGGTTTTCTCCTTCTTAGTAATTTCCAACTAATGAGCCAAAGCTTACAGTAGGAGTTACTGGTCTCTAAGTGCATGACTTCACACTGCTTAACTTTATTTCATTTCTGGTTTTCTAGTTCTTCCCACTTAAGATAGTGATAGTCTTTTCTTTTTACTGACAATGCCTTCTGACTTTGTGCATCTGTTAATCACTTCTGCATACACTGGATCTTCATGCCAAGGTCATCAAAACACAGAGGATACAGAACGAGATTGATTTCAATAGCAGCTGTTGAGGGCTGACCCTAAGAAACCTCCTACCAGAAATATCTTCTGCACAGAGGGACAATTGCCTCATTCCCTTTAAGAAGCTGTCACAAGTTCTCTCACAATTTTAAAGCTGTCCAGTTTCTCCACTTAAACCCATATCTTTCTATAGTGTATCATATTAAATGCATTATTGAAGTCCAATTAGTAAAAAGCAGATCATTGCCTTGAAAAGTAAAACTTTTTGTTGCATTTTCTTTTAACTACATGTCAATAGGTTTTCACTATAAAATAAGTTCTTTAACCTTGCGTAACATATGGGTCAGGTTAGCCCACTTCTCTGCTTGAGAAATTAAAAAGTACCTAGAGTGTGCAGTTGGTTAGCTATGCATTATTATTATATATGGTTTATTATCTAGATGCAACATCAGCACTTAACAAGTAAGAATGAATTCTGTGTGCTAGAGTTATGACTGAGAGAAAGTAACAGATACAGGCAGAATAAGCTGGTATTAAATGCTAAATCATATGGCAGCTCATGAGCTCACCTTTCACCTCTGTGAAGGTGGCTTTAATAGAAATCTATTGCAGGGGGAAAATTATACCTTCAGTTCAGCTCCTCTGCAGTTCTGCATACCCCAGGCAATTGGGGGTGTGTGTTGGTGGGGGACTCATGCCAGAACAAACAGGTAAGCTCTTGCAGGTGCAGCAGCTTGCACAGGGCTGCTCTCTGTGAGGCCCTTGGTATCAGGGCCTGTCTGACCTCACTGAGTCTGAAAGCAGTACTTGGAGACTGATGGTACCTTACTAGTCCAGGCTTTGGGAAGGGGTGAGCTGGGAATTGTTGACCATCCAAGGAAGAGTGTTTGTGTACAGGGAGCCTTCTGCCTCATTCTACCCACATATACCGGGGTCAGGTGGCTTTGTCCCCACCTGTCACTGCATAATGCGGGGTCTGGGGACACCTGTCATTTCCTCGTGTGCAATATCTATGAGCTGTGGGAGAACTGCAGCAGAGAGGAAAGAGCTGGCCATCAGGGCCATGAGTGTGCCCTTCAGGTTTTGAGAAAGAAAATGCCCACATATAGCAGGAGCTGCTACAAGGAAAGCACTATACAACCTCATTCACTCACCTTCATTTGTCTTGCATAGATGTTGGGAAGATTCCCACGCAGACAGCAGCAACACTGATGTATATTCCTCATACATCACTTTTGCCATTTCCTTCCCACCCATTCTCCTGCCATCATGAGCTGTACAGGGGTTCTACACCAGGTTAATCCTGGGAAACAGCTGATCTCTTCCACTCTGTCCTTTCACAGACAGCCTGGCTGCTCTTGCCTGTCTCAGTCTCCCTTGCTGTCCACAGGCTACTATTTGATCACTGCTGGTTTGGCCTGTCAGTTCTCCTTGCAGGCAAGTGACCTGCCCAGTCATTTAATGTCCTTTGTTTTCTGGATTACATTGTTCTCCTGAGTATGTTGCTTGACTTGCATGAAATGCTGTCTCCCTTTCTGCCTTAGTTATTCAAAATATCAATCACTCCACAACCACCTTTACTGCTATTAACCTTCTTCCTGTCTTCCAAATCAAAACCCATTTCTCACTTCCATATGTCGACACCAGCAACAAGCATCGATTAAATGTCTTTCATTTTTAAAGCACACAGCCTTGCTACCCTTGCTTATATCTTAATGCTTCCCATATGCTTCTCATCAGACTCTAAATTCCTCTGTTTGCTTCCTATGAGAAGTCATTCTTCATTATAATAAGTTGCCCCAAGTAAATTTATTCATCATCTTTTCCTATGACAGCCACGTTCTTTCACTACGGGAAATTAAACACTGTACCATATGGCCAGAGCAGCAAACTTTAGTGCTCACTTGTTCAATTGTTTTAACACTTTGCCGCCTTCATACAACAGTCTGTTTGCCACTAGCGTGTCAGGCTTCCGCCTGACATATGCATTAGACACATTAATAGGAAGGAGGAAATTAAGTGAAGTTGACAATGTGAAGAAAGAACAGTATGATCCCATTAAGTTCCAAAAATTCACTATTTCTACTATTTTTCACTGGGTTGGGGGAAAAAAAAAGCCCCTTAAACTAATTCCTCCAAACATGGTATATCATTAGCCTGCTGTGCCGCCATATGACACCTTTCAAAACCAGAACAATGTGAGAATTCAGAAGTCTGGGGCAGCATATACATGGCTCTGCTGTGCATCCCTTTTGTGAGCCTTGTACTGTCATTAGCTTTACTTTGCAAGCTGCAGTTTTCTCAAGCCACACAAAGTCCTGTCTAATTAATGGCACACCATCCACTACTGCTAGAAACTTAATTTTCTCTATGTTTGTCTTAAGAATTTTTGCTCTCATGACAGAAGCTTTTTGATAAATGTAGAAAAATGCATGTAAGACTATAGGAAGAACACAGACTTCCTTCCCTGGAGTCCTGGAGTCTCTTCTGATGTTGACTTCTTGAATAATTTTCTTATATATTTATTGATCTCTTCTCAGGACATAAAAAAAAATAAATAAAAATTGGGGTTGAAGACAGTTTTATGCTACATGAATTTTATTTCCTTGCAGGAGCATGTAATTCTTTTGCTTTGGTCATTTTCTACCTCTGGGCCACCAGAGTGACACCACTCAGTGACATCACTCATCAGGTGACACCACACCCCTGCCCCTACAATGAGTAGAATTATAACTGCTTATGCTAGGGCTGAATTTGGCCCTTCTCTTCAAATTTCCTCCTGCTCATTTCTACTCCTCTACTCTCAAATTCTACGTTAGTTAGGCAGCTAGGAAAAAATTGGTACATTCAGCTATGCTGAATTTCTATTCCTGGTTGTGATTTACAGCTGGGAGTGATGTAAGAGCCAAGCAGTCCCCAGCTGATGGCTGTTGAGCTCCTTGGACGTGGCTCTTTGGCTCCCTCTCTCTAGGGGGGATGTGACTCACTGCTGACTAAAGCTCCGCAGGTGGGTTTCCTGAGAGCTCCTCAGCAGAGCTCAGGCTGCTGGATGGAGCCCCTGGGTGAGTTGGCATAACTTTAGATTTCCCTGTGCCTGTTATTCCATCTCCCAGGTCTTTGGTTTTGTCTTGGTTTGGTTTTGGAGGATGAACTATTGTTCTACAACTTACTTACAGCCTGGTGACCTCACAGTTGTGTGTGGAGCAGCCAGGGATAGTCTCAGCAAGGCAGCTGTGCCACTGGACACAGAGAGAGATAGAAAGATTATTAAGTCAGTGTGGCATGTGACTCTTGTGGGGCAGTGCTGTTTGTAGTCTGTAAAATATCCAGCAGGCATTTTTCTCAAAAAAATGGTGTTCTGAAATTATAAAGTTTTGAAATGATCAAATTTTACAAAATGTTATTGATTTTTTACTCTCCTGAACATGAAAAAAAATAATAGCTTTACCAGCATTATTCATGCATCAGATAATATATAGTTTTGCATTTTATCAATTCAGTTGTATCCTGTGGGAACTGAACTGGACTGCACTATTATTCCTGCTGTTGGAAGTATTGAAAATGTTCTCAGCAGTTTATTTAAGAGAAGAAAGGTATAATAATACAGCAAAAAGGCATTTTGCATCCAGCATGAGGCTGCAGAAGTCACTGTGAATAACATGTGATCTTAAGGAAAAATCAATGATAATCTCTGAAAGCTCAGGATTGGTTTTCAAGGCCATTGCTAGGGGGAAGGATTAGATGGTGCTCCTGGACTTCCAGGCAGGTGTGGGCAGCTGATCAAATGGCAGAAGTCCATGGAGTCCATTTGGGCTTTGTTTGTGTAAAAGTATCTGCTTTTGCCAGGATTGCTGCAAGTTTAGAGTTCTGCTCATTTAATATAAAATAACAATGTCCAAGGATCTCCATTACATTTCCTCTTTCTGGATCCAGTATTCGGCACTAGTGTGTAACAACCATTAAAATGAATACCTGAAATAAAATTAATAATACGCAATAAAAGGAAGCCTTTCAAAATACTTCCTGTACTTCAAGTAGTGATGATTTCATTCAGTGCAAGATTTCCTTTATGCTGTTTTTTGTATTATCTCTATTGCTCAGTGTACAGGGTTTCTGCATTATATATGAAGGTAGATTTGGGAGCACAAGGAATCACAGGATTGGAAGGGAGGTCATCTATTGTGTCCCTTAGCCCAGAGAAAGGAAGGAAGTATTGTACTTCTGCCATTTTGACCCCCTGTAATGGGAACGGTACAGTCTCTCTAGTCAATCTATTCCAGTGCTTTATGCCCATAGAGAGAGCTCTCCCCAGTATCTTACCTAGGTCTGCCATGCAGCAATTTTGAGTTTATTATCCTCATTATAACCACCATGAGAAAACAGGTTATCCCTCTCATTTCAAACCAGCCTTTTATGTATTGGAATACTGTTGTCACATGCTCTCCAAGTCTCTTTTAGAATAAGCAGTCCCAATTTATGTCATCTTTCCCTGTAAATCACATGTTTCTAGAAATCTGATCATTTTTGTTTCTCTCCTTTGGGCTCTCTTCAACTGCCCGGGTCTTTCTAAAATCCTTTTCCTGCCATTCCTGAAAGACTTGATGACACCTTCACGTGAAGCAGTCAGAGAATAATATTTTCCTTCAAGTACTCTCCATGGATAAGTGAAAAGGCTGCTAAATTGGCTCACATAGCTGTTCTCAAATTTAAAGTATAACCCTCTTTGAATAGCATTGGTCCAGTGAAAAAAATAAATTATGCAGTTCTGAAGTGTATTCATTCACCTGCAAAATGAGCTGCCATTATGACCAGATAAAGACATTTCTGAGTGAGTCAACATGAATACACATCCACATGAAATTAAATGAGTCCATTGCATGTGTGCCACTGAGTAGTCAAATAGAAGAGGCAAAGTGAATCAGGGAGTTAATGCATTCACTGCTGGTAGAGCAGCCCTGAATAGCACTGCTTTGCCAGCCATTGTGCAAATGCATAGTACATGGCAAACATTGCCTTGAAGACCAAACTGCCTAAAGGAAAAGAGCAAGCAATGGTAAGACAATTTCACAAATGAAAGAACTGAAACTTAGGAAAGGAACTGAGTTCCCCAGGACTGTTGTGGCAAAGAAATTGATATTCACTTTCCTGAGCTCTCCTCTTGCCACATCAATGGGACATTTTTCCTTGCCATAAATGAATCCCTGCTAGTCCTTGGTGTTTGCATGGTGCTATCTTCACAGCCTTGAAGGAACCCAAGGCAGGGTTTCTTTCACAGAATCTAATGAGCACACAGGAGTCAGATTTGCCATGAAGGACAGCAAAAAAATGTTGCACAATACCTATGTGTACAATCTTCTTTTAATTGTCTCTGGCTTTAAAGATACTGAGTTGTCAAAGGGAAGCCTGTGACATTACACACAAAGATGAGATCATCATCTCTTCTGCACTCTTAGTCTACACCTGTGCCATCAATTTGGCATGAAATCCAATTTGTCTTGATTCAAATGGATCAGCAGGGTTCCCCTTGGGCTGTTGTAAAGCTCTAGGAAAGAGGGAGTGCAAGTCAGAAATTTTCATACTTTGAATATTATGAATTTTCTGCCTGCAGGGATTTGAATTTGTCTTTCTAGGACTGTCAGCTGGCTTTGTGAGGAGTTTCTTCATTCCAGTGGGTCTCTGTTGGTGCCTTTTTCCCCTTCTTCTTTCCCATCCAAGGGTCAACAGCTTAAACGTTGTAGATATGAAAGATCTTCTACCTCCAGTGTCTCAGAGTTATTTACAACAATCTGTCTCGCCCTGAGAAAGAGAAAGAGCTGAGCAGCCACAAATGCTTCAGACCACCTTCCTTGTGCATTCTTGAAGCTTGTGGCACAGGCAGTTGAAGGTGTCCAGGAGACATCCAGCTGGTCTAATACCATGCTCGCTCCTCCAAGGGAAGCCAGCTCACCATAGAGCAAACTAGGGATTCATAAAGTTTGTTCTCCTGCCATGAGCTCTTCAGGGATATAAGTTTCCCGTTATTTTTCTTTTCTGAAAACTGTGTTCTTTTAAAAAGCATGCTTATTTGAAATTAAAACTTTAAATATTTCACTGTTAGTTTGCAGTCTAGCTAGCCCCTTACAGACTTCCCAAGAAATCTGACAGGCACACTTTTGGGTCATACTGGGAGCACTCAGAGTAGGGGACCCTCCTCTACAAAGAATAATGCATGACTGAATTGTAGCCAGAGAATGAGATGGGAAAACAGCCACCCTTGGCTCCTTAATTGAAGCTGCAAAGCTCCAAATTACCCAGCGTGAGCCCACTCTCTCTCCCTTGCTCCCCTGCCATCTCCACATCCCCCAACCCTCACTCCTCCCCAGATCCCATAGTTTCCACGGCAAAAGTTAAACCCCTTAGTTTTAGCAGTTGCAGTTTGAGAGAGGGACACATATTTTTGCAAGATTTTCCAGGCTTGTGGTTTGCACTGTATTCCCTCTGAGCATAATTAACATAGGGAGGAAATGAATCTTGCAAAATAAGTCTTAGTGTGTTTCGATGCTGTTCAGTTCAGTTAGCATTGCTCATGGTTTCAGAGGGTTGGGTAGCAGTAAAGATGTTATTTGAATGTGCTGTATTTCCTGATCACTTCATCTAAACTAAGCACTGGTACAGACAAAAAGCCCAACAAAACCTGAGAAGCCAGAAGATGCCCACTGCGGTCAGATTCCATACTATCCTCTTGTTCCTCCAATCAATAACCTTTTTTTTTTTTTTTCCTTCCTTTTTTTTTTCCTTTTTTTTT
>VZRZ01000277.1:1923984-1955793 GCA_013398175.1 Climacteris rufus | reverse complement strand
TTCCTCCAATCAATAACCTTTTTTTTTTTTTTTCCTTCATCTTTTTTTTCCTCTCTAATGCCATATGTACAGCTTGAGGTTATATTGGAATGTATAAATCTCATGTGAGCCACAAAGCATTAAGCCACCATTATCCTTTTAATTTAATTATCTCAGTTCCTACCCTAAAACATTTAAAACTAATTGAACACCCGAGGTTTTCCTGTGAAGTT
The DNA here is from genome assembly GCA_013398175.1 of Climacteris rufus. Lineage (NCBI taxonomy): Eukaryota > Metazoa > Chordata > Aves > Passeriformes > Climacteridae > Climacteris > Climacteris rufus. The sequence continues at coordinate 1,955,581 of VZRZ01000277.1, read as the reverse complement.
TATTTCCTAAACATTATTGAAGTGCTGTTGATAAAGCCAAAAGGTACAAAGTCAGCACTTCCTAAAACAGCCTGATTTATTAAAGTGGAAACAGGTTTTTTTTTTATAAATAGGATCCAAATGCCAAGTAGTTCTTATCATTTTATGTTTCCATGTTGTGTATCCTAGTTGATTTCCAAGAACAACTACTTAACTTCCATGAAGTTGTGCCAGTTTTCCTTACCCTTGTAATATCACTTTAAGATGCTTGCCAGTTTGTTCTTTTTAACTATGAATTTACATTGTCTCTTGGCACTTTCTTTTTCTTGATCTGAACTGTTTGGCTTTCCTTGTTCTTGATGTCACAGGCTGTATCTAATACTTCATTCATGCTGTTAATGGTTCCCAAATGTTTTCATGTTACAAAAGGCTGTATTTTTCAGTAGAAATGTATTTTATAGTCTTGGTGAACTTCATAGCATAAAAGACTTGTGTAGCACAGAATGATCATTAAATTTCTTCCTATCATGTAAAATCAGTAAAATAGTTTCACATACATACATGTTGCTCTGTCATTAAAGTTAGTTCTGCCTCTGCATTTCCATCTATTACAATGAAGTTGGATCCAGCTGCAGAATTTGGACTAGAGCTTAAGTTTGGTGTTTTCTTTTGGCAGGTTATAAAGGCATAAGCTGTTGGATTTTTTTTCCAGAATAAAGAATGGCACTCATTCTTCCAGCATTAAACAGTTTTGCTTTTATATAAAGAAAAATACAGATGAGGAGAGATGGAAAGGTCAGAGCTTTCTAGCTTTGTGTGTTTTGTACAGGTAGTTGCAACCTTAAACATAATGGCAACTATCAACACAACAATGAAGAAAGTTGGTTTACTACTGAAAATGTGATAACTAATCCAAGTAATAACAAACCCTCACTCCCAATTTCAAATTCAAGTCGGTGTGCTTGTATCTGAAACTAAATTCAGACCTTTATCTGACAAAGGGCTACCTGTGTTGTTTTCTCAATACAACAAATTGAAGTAGGCATAAAAAAGACAGAGGTTTTTAAATTTCAGCCTGCTGTGTTACCTTTCCAAGTAGCTCTGTTGAAGCCAGTAAAACTTCAGTTCAAAATCAGCAGGCAAGATCTGCCTATTAGATCACTGGGTCTTTGAGCTGGCCATGACAATGGTATTTGGTAGCTGTTTTACATGTAATATCAGATTTCAAGTGAAGAAAACCAAACTAAATCAGGTAACCAGTGAAAAAATGAGTCTTTCCCATTTTTAAAATAAATTGCCAGCAGTTACCATAGTAACTGCTAACAGTAGAGCATTATAAGTGTCTTTATTACAAACAGCAAAGTAAAACATTCCCTTTTCTTGGGAGAACTAAGGAATGTTCATCCAATACAATGGATTAACTAATCGTTGCTGCTATGGCGATTCATCTCCAAGACATACAAGTGCAGCAGGTGGCTCAGCTCCTCTCCAGTGGTCAGTTAAAAATTGCAAAGCCAAAGCATGATTTGTTGTCCCAGTCAGCTGGACTGCCGAGAACAGATAATGACATAGCAGACCTGGAGGTTGGCCTGGTTTGTCTCTTCCTAAAGAGATTTCGGCCTGTCAGATATGGAATGTAGAGATTATGTGTAGGAAGGCTGAGCATGTCTCATTGTCACAGCTCTCCAGGTGAAACCATTTCCCCAAACTAATTCTTAACCAGAAAAAGATTCAGTAAACCAGACTGAAGGCAAGGGAGCAGCAGTTCAAACAGCAGCAAACCATCAGGTCTCAAGCTGTGTTGGTGAGCACTGGCACTGCAGCCTGAGGTATGGGTGTATGACATTTTGAGGCTGGGTTGAGACAAGGTTAATATAAACCTCCCTTCCCCCCCCAAAAAAAAACCCCAACAAACAAACAAACCAATCAAAAAAAAAAAAAACAAAACAAACAAATGAAAACCAAACAAAAAATAAAAAACTAGAAAAAAAACCAACAACAACAAAAAACCAAACAACCAAACATAGTCCATCTCACCTGTCCCTCCAGGAGCTTTTACCATATTGTTTTCACTGAAAAATCCACCAATGCTCTTTCCAATTCAGTTTGTCTGATACAAATGATGGGACTTTCACCACTGCTATGCTGAAACTGCTTGCAGTTTCCCAGGTCTCCCTTTTCAGGCATTTTTCCTGAAAATCACCTAGGCCATCTTATTCCAGTTTCTAGGGGACAGCTAGCCATTTTCATGACAAGTATGATCACCAGTGCAGCTGTTACCAGAAGTACAGATATTCAGCAGGGATGTCCACAGAGTGACTAGGTACAAAAACTGAGTTACTCTGCCATTCCTTAACCTAACTGCTCTCAGTCAGATTATCAGTGGAGAAAGTTTGGGGAAACATGGTCTGCTCAGACTAGTGTCAAGATCAAAATCAGGCAGCCCAGGATCCTCATCTGTTATAAAGAAAGAAACGGCACTATCTTGGTTTGCATATCTAAGAAACCTCTGCCTTTGTTTTTGAATCAGTTCCCATCAGAAGCTGTTGGACCATTTTAGACTGTTTCTGTAGTCTTTTGTAATTGATGCTTTTCTCCTTTGAGCCTTATGCCTTCTTAAAGTGAAAGGAAAGCCATACCAAGTATAGCTAAATATCTATTTCCTTAGTCATCTTTTGATCAAACTTTTTAACCTGAGGTCTTTTAATGTCTGATCATAAACCAGTCCCTTCAGTCCCTTAATTATGTTTGTTCCTGCTCTTTTAATTCCCCGCAATTTGCCAGCACCTGCCTGGATTTGAGGTGTCCTGGAGAAATGGCAGTGTGTACTGACTCCTGACCTTGGTGCCCAAGGAGGGGAGACTGGTACCACCCTGAAGTCCTGCACTGGTTGCCATCAGACATGGCATGCCATCATGCAAAAAAGACAGCAGGAAAGACAAAGAATATCCAGTGGAGGTGTGCTGTATTGAGCTTAAGTAAAATCTGAACTTTGTTTATCATTAGTTCATGTCAGGAAAATATTTGGGACACATGGTTTGCTGTTACAGCTGATAAAAATATCCTTTTAGGAATCTGTCACCAAAAAAATGGTACAATCAAAGTAGGATTCCTTTTTTTAAAAAAAAAAAAAAAGGTTCATTATGGTCTGATCTAGTTATATACATTTACTGTCATGGGGAGTGGAAAGCAAGGCATGGTCATAGAGAACAATCTTCATTGGAAGGGACCTTTGGAGATATCTGGTTCAATTTCCCTCCCAAAGCAGGACCAGCTTTAAAATTATACTAGCTTGCTCAGAGCTTTAATTTTCACATTGCAAAGATTTCTGATAAATCTCTGATGAAGACTTCTGCATAAGCAATCCAAGCTTTCTTCAGAGAGGCTGCCGCAAGTTTCCAGGACTGGGACAGACCCTGGGAAGTGAAGTCTAATGCTTTATGAAGGATTAACCCATAAAACTCATCCAGTAAGTGCTCCACCACTAAGTATCTGCACTTATTGTTAAAAAGATGTCTCAAATCCAAGAAGAAAATACCAATATTGCACTAGGCAGCCATCAAATTTTGTACTTTGGGTCTTCCAAGATCTCTTTTGCCACAGTAATACATAGGTGTGAGGCCACAAGTGTTGATTGGAACAGACAGAAGGACAGGGACAGAAGATAATGAGCAAGCTTGATTCTGACTGTTGAACAGGGGAAGGGCTCATCCATTTCAAGCACCCTGTGGGGTGATGTGTGGTAAGAGCCATTGAGGAGACCTGAGACCACTTTGTGTGATCTCAGGATCTGGCTCCCACTTCTGGACCCAGCGTGGCAGAGCCATCTCTGGTCACTTCAGTGAAACTTATTAACCTCTCAGTTTCTTCAGAGCTTGTCTCCTTTTTGTAATTTTGTGATGCAAAAGTTCAGTTAAGGGGAAACTTTGAGAACATGATCCGACACCACATTACCAGAGCTAATTGGGGAGCCAGACCTGACTTCAGTTCTGTCTGGTCAGATTTCATGAAAAAAAGGGTTCAGAATCTTGCCAGAGCAGAAGATAAAAGCTGATGTCAAGAGAAACAGTGTGTTCTTTCCTACTTTTTCTTTTGATGATATAAGTCCTGGTGGTTTAATAGTGCTGGTAGTTAAGCAGGAAAGTTTTCTGTATTTAACTCTTTGCAGTGACAGATATTAATTAGTTTTACTTCGACAGCAATTCTTCAGTAATAGCTCTTCAATGGCAATTTCCATTTGACTGATTTATAAGGGCTCTTTACCCTCTATTAAAAGACAAGTTAAACTTAAACTTAAATCTTATTACTCATAATTGGAGCTTGGAAAAAATAGTATAGACTTCAGAGTTTTAAATTTTAATTATGAGTGCATTTAATAGTAATGAAAGTGAACAGCTAATTGCTGTGGTTTCAACTAGGCACAATGCATGTTCTGTACAAGCTTCATCTTGTAGTTCAGCCACTGCACCTGAACCCTGAATCCTGTTAATCCAATCTTGTGGGGTTTTTTGTAACAGGACAACCAGTTTGTCAGTGTGTTTTATGAGTTACACAAAAAAAAGAAGCAAAGCTAGGATTACCAGATTCTTTCTTTATCCAAAGACAGACTTTGAGCTTACAGCTGCAGGAGGCAACTGCTCGCGTAATAGCCCATTGTTCAGCAGCAACCTTTTGCTTCTGCAGCTGAAACCTAATGGGGTGAATCAAGTGCTTATCCATAAAACTAGTGAATTTTATGTAATTTTTTAAAGGAAAACTTTTTGAATCCTAATAATATTTTAATGTTACATACATTGTCAAACATTTTATGTCTCTTTCTGGATCAATATTCTATCAAACATATGTCCATTCTTCATATTATTTATTTTTCCTTCTGTAGAGATTAGGTGCACTTGGATGTGATAATAAATTCCAGCTTGCAGTACTCAAAATTCATTGCCAGAGTATAGAGAAGCTTGCCATAGATGTTTATAATCTCTTTTTGTGCTTTTTTGTTTTTGTTACTTCCATCTGTTACCACAGGAAGGATGACTTGGTAATAAACCCTGTCTGTACCTTCAGCACAAAATGAGGGAGGAAATGAGATGTCAGCAAAAATGCATAGTGTGACACAATCATATTTAGCAGTATTCTTAGCCGTAACTTAAAGCCTCTTCCAAATGTGTCATTGTTAAGGTCCATATCTCTGAAGAGTTTGGGATAGTTGCAATGGGGTAAGATCATCCAGGATGCTGCTCCTCCAGAGCTACAGTGTCCACTGAGAACCAAGTAATCTCTGGTGTGTTGATTCACATTCTAATGCAATTTGTACTTCACCTTTAGGCTGAGATACTACTGTGAAAGATTTTACAATACTGAGAAGCTATCGTGTGCTTTACTTTGGAAAACTCTGTCCAAATGGTGTATTTGTGATAACGAGATGTCCACATTTCCATCAGTTGGTCCAAATTTGCAAGTCAGCCATCCTTGTGGCTCTGCTGGCACAAAACTGAGATCCTGTTCTCAGTCTGCAAAGGTCTGGGCTTTGTTCCAGCATCTAGCAAGAGGATCAATACGCTTCATGACTACCTTTTATACATTCATACTCTAGGGATATCTGGGCCCCAGCAGACACCCATACTCCCTTCTTCCTATCTTATAAGCTCAGCTGGATTGCTCTGAAACCACATGCAGGTGTCTCCTGATTTTAATATCCTCTACACAATGATTATCATGATGTGTATGAGAGAGAAAATCCCACACCCCTCTGATACAATGAGCTTGGGCGTCTGATGGGTTTCTGAGCAGCCATGAATGTGCAGTGCTAGAGAGGAAAAAGCTGGGCAGCTGCAAGTCTTCAGGTGCTTTTGCAGGAAGGAATGAGAGTCTGGGAATATGAGACATTTGGGGGAAATCTTACTTGTCGTTTAGTGGGGTTATAGGCTTTTTTTACCACAGCTAGGCAGACCCTGCCTTCAGGCCTAAAACATTCCACGCTGGAGGCCTTTTCCAAAAGACTACAGTAGTCTTAGACCCAGTGCAAAGTAGCTTGTGGAGAGTAAGGGACACTTTTCAAAGGTTATTGATAGGAGTTTCAAGACCACACTTTTGGTGTTTTCTGTCATTCCTCTCACTGCTACATAGATTCTGTACTTGCCCCTTCATCTTTTCTCCCTCCAAGAAGGCACAGTGTGGAAAAAGTGAAACATCCATTTACTGGCCAACCTAGATGTGCCATCAGGCCCATGAAATCCTTTCTGCTAAATGTGGCCTCACAGTTGAGCCCTTCCTCAAAGTACCCAGAGGACCACAGAGACTCTAACGGTGCAGTTTACTCTCCTGTTCAAACCCTCCCGCTGCCTCAGTGGCTTGCAGCAGATTGTAACAGGTCAGCCCTCAGTAGTCTAGGCTCATGTTTCAGAAGAGTGAAGCTAGATCCATGGAAGTCTGACATTTCAAGGTACCTGAATGCAAGGCCTTTGGTTTATTAACCAGAGCTATATCTCTTAGCTGTGTCGTGTGGATGTGCTGCAACATCTGAAAAGCCTTTAAATGTATTTTTGAAAGCAGCGTGGAATGAAAAATAGAAAATCTTCCAGTGACACCTTCCAACAGCACTTAAAACTTCCATTAATATTATTAATGAATTCAGCCCATAATCTGCTGCTGTATCAAAACTTCCAGCACTGTATTCCAACTGCACTAAAAGCTGTATTTCTATTAATGTGAAGAATGAATCCAACATATAATATATTGCTGAATCAGAATTTATGCAACAGGTTGGTTAAGAGGCTGCAATCAATTCCTATAACTCAAATATCTGAAACCTGACCTAATGCTACAGATACCACAATTAAAAACTCAGCAGTAGATACGAAAAGCACGTCTATCTGCAGAGGAAAATCTATTTCTCTGAACAGTGATGTGGACAGGAAGTGAAGAGGTTGTCAAAAGGGACTCTGAAAGTAAAGTAGACACCTCTTTGATAAAACAGGCTACTATTGCAGCCTGTTTTCTTGGCAAGGTGGCAGAACATGTAAAAAATTTAGTATCTCTATTTAAAATTTTAGTACCATCTTATTTTGCTTCTTCAAGAAAACATACAAGAGAAAGTACAATAAAAGTTTGAAAAAAATACAAAAAGTTTGAAAGATAGTACAATAATATGTTCAGATTTTTCAAAAATTGCCTTCAGAACCCTGTTCTCTGAATGTGTGTGTCTCTTTCTCTTATATTTTGTTGTTTTGGGAAAACCCTGAACTTGTTAAGTTTATTTCCTAATTTATGAGGATGACTACTCTCTTTAAGCAAGGCATTCTTCCTCTGATGGATGACAGGAGTTACAGGTAGAAGAATCCTCAGAGATCTCAGCACCTCACTCGCAGTCTAAGAGACATAAAAACATAAAGAGGCAGCAGCTCAGTTTTTGAGAGGCAGAGCTCTGGTATGGTTAATAGGTTGCCTGGGAGAGGAGACACACCCTTTCAGGCTTACAGGAGACAAGGGGTCCTGGCAGGAATTCCCCTTCCCTGAAATTGGACCCTACATTTGCAAATTCTCTTCCCATGTAACAGTTAGTGTCTTGGAGGGAAAGAGAAGGACCTTGGGTGTTTTGATTTAGACTCCTTTTTCCCCTCTCTCTCTCTCTCAGTGGTGACATGCACCCGTATTGTCCCTCCCATGAGGTGGCAATATATAATTCTACCTAAAGTTAGCTCTTACAATATCACTTCTGCTTTGATGAGACTGAATTTTACTAACAGGTTTATTGCCAAGCTTGATATCTTAGGAATCAGCATTACTCCATCTCTGTCTTTATTATCAACCCCTTTATTTCAGGCCCCATCTATAACATTACTTGCTATTAATTTTATCTTTTTGTTCTATATCATTCTATACCATCTTCTAAATTTTTTGTGTTTCCTTTCCCATTTTTACTAATGTAAAATTGCTTTGTCATTTGTTTAATACTAAGTCTTTTTCCATCCAGAGCATCAGTTTTAGCTGGTCTTGGTCTTCTTTCTCAGAAGTGCTTAGACATTCTCAGTCAAAGGCAGCTGAGGATGTGCAGTCCCTTGCAGGATCAGACTGAGACATGAGAGGAACTTCTTTGCTCTCTAGATGTATTAAACTAATTGCTTTGACTTCCATATACTCATTGTGGGTTCAAAGGGCAACAACCGAGCATCCTATTTGAGAATTTCAAGGGAGATGGCAGAGCACAGGGGAGCCTGGGAGCAGGTTTCAATTATTTTATTAGACAAAGGGTTAAGAGTCATGCTTGGGAGGAGAGATGAGTGTTTCTTGACATGGGATTTGGAGTGTAGCAAGGAGGACTTGAGGGCTTTTTGATCTGGCATCTTTCTCAAGTATTATCTCACTTTTCTAAAAAAGAAAATTGAAAAAGGGGAAAGGATGGAAACGTCTCCTAGGCAGGAGATCTTGTAATGAATTCTGACACCAAGAGGAGCTTAAGAAACACTTGTGTGAGTACAGCTAGCAAATCCTGGGGCAAACAAAAATTCATGCTAAAATGATAATGAGTTTTGTTCACTGGGAACATGTTCCCTGTCCTGATACTTCCAGCAATGAATTAGGAAACAAGTTTCCATGTTTTGGGCAGGCTTATGTATTAAGAGTTATTGCCTGGAAAGGCCATTAAGAAAATAACTGCAGTGAAACTGTGAATCAATTATGGAAGAATATCTGAAATACAATTTTAGTTTATAGATGCTTTCAAGCAATAAAGCTTGATGAGTTAATTCTCTTATGCCTATTTCTAGAGCTGCAAAGATGAGATTAGAACTTGCAGATTTCTGGCATCTTGTCTGTGCTCAGTCCACAGCCAATTTAAATTTTACAGTATTTACTGTGCTAATGCATGGAATATGGTAAGTCTTTTAATATTACTGTTCCAGACTTCTGTTTCCCCACTTTACATATTTTAGTCTCCTGTTATGAACCACGTAGGAAAAATTTACTGTAAAATAATAGAAAGGAAAAAATTGCTGTAAAATAATAGGAAAAAAACCCAACAAACAAACAGAACTCCTGTAATTTATGTAAATTCCAAAATATTGAGTGTAGCTGGCTATATATTCAGTGACATCCCATAGCATAAGCCTGGGAAAAATAAAAGCCTTTTCAGTTTACATCTTTTTAGGCAGCTTGGGTTGTCAGTAGTCATTTGAACGAAGTCATCTGCTTAGCCTTAAAAACAGGGAGTGGAACTGTTTAATGGGAAACTGGGACTGAATTGTAAAACATGGAAAAATAATACAGCAACTACGATAACTTGCAGTAGTTTTTATTCAAAGTTGCTTTCAGAACAAAGGCTACAAAAGAGTCATTTCAAGAAATACACGTCAATAGAAAAGAGGTACATGAAAAACCATAGAAGGTTGAGCTAGATTCAAACACCACTTTCATACTTGTAATGAAAAGTAACTACCAGGCAGTGTATTCTCCAAACGCTCACCATATGAATCAGTATGTCCATGAGTAGGTGTAAATAGGGTACGATAACGATTTAGCTCTATTCCTACCGCCTACACTGCAGCAGTATTTGAATACTACAGAATGGTTGGTGGATTTTGTCTCTCCAATGTTACTCCCCCTCCTCCTCACAAGGCAGGGAAACAACCCTTCTCACAGGTAAGTAGGTGTTAAGCCTGACAGAGAAAATGGGGTTGTTTGGTAGAATGGTCTATGTGTGTGCCCGGGTGCAACCGCAGTGGTGTGGTCTGTCCATCGTTGCCAGTACCTACAGAGCTGATTACATAACCTGCATAAGGCCACACACAAAGTTGATCCAGAAACTGAATTTTCTGACCTAGTGCTGAATGCCTCTTGCAGAACTGGTTTTCTAAATAATCTAATTCTTTCTGATAGAACTAATTCCTTTGCCTAGTCCTATGAAGAGCAATCATAGGGTTTGGTCTCCATGTAATAAAGATATGGTCCTGAAGGGCATTCCTTTATGGACATTAGGAAAATTAGAGCCTTGGAAAGTCCAGGAGAGTTTCTTTTGAGACCTTCCCCTGGAAAGACTTGTGTTTACTGTCTCTGTGTTCCTTACAGCATTAAACACTACACTTTGCTTTGTGAATTTTTCTAGTGAAACCTTCATATGAAGAAAACAGTGAGGACATGATGGCTACTCCTACACCATAAAATATTAAACATTACCTTTTTTATACTACTGCTATGCCTGTTAAAATTGGATATATTAATTCTTTTACTGTGTAGTGCATTTTCATGTTCCATAAGTGTTAAAGTGATTCAGAATCCATGGACGTCTACACATTAAAGTTTTATTTTCTTTCTTTTATATGCTATACTTTATAAAAAAGTTCTTGAAGCTCAGTCAAAACAAGGAAAATTAAAAGGGTTCATTTAAAAAATATTGGAATGGGATGTTTGGATAATACCAAGAATACCCTCCCTTCCCTCTTTTGTTTGTTTGCCAACATAAACTTAAGCCAAATGGATGCAGTTTGGTGAAGGGCATTTGGCTTGTGGGAATTGCATCTTCTGACAGCAAATGGTTCCAACAACAGTGCAGGCTGCATTTTCCAGCACGTTTTCTGTGTGCAGCGTCCACCTCAGGACCCCTTCAAGGTGGTGGCTTTGAGAGACTTGTGAATACTCTCTAGTCCTATTTCAAATCAATTTTTCAAGGTGCCCTCTTTCTATGCAGCCTCTAGATAGTTGATGAGTGACCGTAGCGTTAAAAGTTGTGGTTGTTAAAGCTCTGCCTAAATCAGAAATGAAAGGGTGGAACATGGGGATAGAGAAGTACACTCCTGAGCCAGACCAGTGGTCTGTGATTCCATGAACTCTCTCCAGGGGTAACAGTAAAAGCAGTTGTTTAGGGAGACCATGCAAGCTTGGCCATTGTCTGCAATCCATCCCTGTTGTACTCCCTGAGCATCAAAATCCTCCTGTGGCAGCAAATACCAGAAATCCTCTATGTGTTTTGTAAAGTAGTAATTTATTTTAACTGTTTTGACCAAAACTCATGCTGCTGTCATCAAGCACCCCTGTTTCTCAAGTTACAGGACTTGGTGAAAACTGTTCTGCCTTTACCTGAGGAAATTCTGTGTGCAGCCAGTGGAGGTGGAGGAGGAGAGAGCAGGAAAGAGCATTACATGGGTTTCTTATAATTTCCTGACCACAGACTTGTGTAAAAATGTCTCTTAGTAGATAAAGTAACCTAAAGCTCTAGCAAAAGCCAGGTAACATCCTCTTGGTATCTATGTCCTGGCCCTGAAGGCTAGCCCAGCGTTTCTAAATTCCAGAATTAGGGAACCAAATTGGTGGTTTAAGTGTGGTAATTCACTGCCTGCGTGAGAGCATATGGGTTCTCTGCCATGTACAGAAAGCTTGTCTGCTACTTAGCCTAAATTTTCCTTTCTTTAGAATTACTTTTGTATTTGCAAGCATAAACCCAAGGACCACAATAAGTAAGTAAGAAAGTGCTTTCTTTTCTTGATTTTCATTTTCTCTGTATGTTTGTCACATCCATAGCTGTCACTGTGTCAGGTTATGCAGTACAAGGGCTTTTTTTAGCTTGTTCTCTATTCACTAGATTCTCCCCATCCTATGGCAATTTTAGTTGTGTTTTTATTTCACTCTGATTCCCTGAATAGGATTTGTCTCTTGGCTGTCTCATGTATGTTTTATTTCAAGAGACGTTTGGTGTCTGGTATTTCTCAGCTCTCCGACTGGTTTCTCTTAAGGTCCATGAAGGTTTCTAATTCCAGAGACGCCCATATTTTTTATAGTCTCACTGCCTGAAGCAGGGGCCAAGAGACAAAACAGAGAAATAAAATCAAATAGATGCCTGTGAACTACCATCTCCTATTAGTGGCTTTATGCAACTGTCTTCTATTAGAGGCTTCATGCTGCTGTTACTAGAGATGTTTCTGAATCAAAACCTTGGAATTAAAATTGTGGAGCCCCGGGGGGAAGGGACTTGCTCTAGATCTGAAATCTTATGCTTGTGTCCCTCTGGCTTCTCTCTCCCGGTTTCCTTTGAGGCGCGTTTCATTGGGAAATAGAACTCCTCAAAGGATGCAGTGATAGTGCCCTCTTGTGGGGGGAAAATGGAGAAGAAATGCGGGGAAAAACTGTGACACAGCAGTGGGACATCGTTTAACGCAGATTAGAATGGATCCTTGCGGCAAGAGGGGGAAATGGGGAGTTCGCTTGGCTATGCAAAAAGACTTATTTCAAGGATTTACTGATGGGCACCAGAGGAGCGTTGGCCAAATGAGATTTGAACAGATTGCCTGCAGCAGGTCTGCTGGCCTCACAGCCGAAGTGTGTGGCACAGCAGCGTGGAGCACAGCCAAGGGCTGCTGGCCCTGGTGCCAGCACAGGCAGCACAGTCTGTGCTGTCCCCTGCAGAGCTCCAGGCCCCACCACAGCGGGGGCAGCTGCCCTGGTGAGGACTCCCCTGGGTCTTTGGGCCTGGCCATTAGCTTGCGCCTAGCTCGGCTCACATGTGGCTGCAGGTTTGCAAAGGAGGTTCAGTGTCCGCTGGCACTAATTTCTTTGGACTGCATTGTGTGGCACTGAGAGGCCTTGCATTTCATCAGCTCATGAGTCACCTCTGAACGGAGACTGTATACCTCTTTGTTTTATCTATGTGATCTTTGTTCATGGCATCTTATACCTACATCTTTATATTCTGGCTTTTCAAGATCCCTTCTGGTTATGAAAAACAGAGTCCATAAAATGTAAAAGAAAGCATGGTTTTCTCCACATTCAGCTTGGTGTATTTCTCATTCTCTTTTTCCATAAGCTAAAAGCCCATGGATTTTCTTGTTGTCAGAGGGTTTGTGTGCTTTATTTTTATGAAATCATGAAAAAATCAGGCTGTTGTACTACACAAAAATATCGAGGTTCTTCACTGGAGATACCAAGCTTTCATAGGACGACCTGCAGTTAATCATCCCCTAGCGAGTTATCTGAGATGTCTTTGGTTTCTTTCTGCAGTTAATATTTCTGGTTTTAGCTGTTTGCAGAAAATGCCCACGGATGGTGGTCAAATCTTGATGCAAGATGTTGTCTGTGGTAAAATACGAAAAAGAAGCAGTTGCATCTCTAGGCTATTAGATTCCACTTTCTTTAAGCACAGGAAAGAAATCTGTGAGCCAGCAGAATCCAGCATTAAAAGACATTAATGGAATTAATGAAGAAAAGCTTTATTAAGTCAATATTAAGTAGCAAGCAAGTCATAAGCTTACATCTAAAGCTTTATCTCAGGCTTGATGATTATAAAATTTCACTGGAAGCTTTTTTCTGACTTCAAGGTTTCTTGAAGATTTTAAACCCCTGGCTTAGTTCATTTGCAGGTGATAACCATACTTCTTTAGGCAGGCCCCAGGCTCCCCATTTCAAGTTCAGTTAATTTACTGGGCTGTATTTCCATGCAGAGTCCTCAAACCTACATTGAAGCTTGGCTAGATCTCAAGATTACTTGTGATTATTTGTAAGCAATAGCTGTACTGTATGACCAAACACCAGGGTAGTGGCAAGGAAATCAGCATTGTAGTTCTAAACTAGCTTTGAGTTATATTTGAAACTATTAAAAGTAGAAGCTAGGGGAAAGGAAGGTCTGCCATTCAAGTAAATAGAGAATACCACTTCCTTAACAGAAAGACAGAAAGAATTCTTCATGCAGGTGGCATGGGAAATGATGTATGACATTTCAATAACCACTTGCTATTTCTTTCTTAAACCTGCATTAAAGACATAGTGTGTTTAAAACAGGAACCTTGACCAGTCTCTCAAAGACTGCCATTGTGAAATGCAAGTAGATGAGAAGAAGGAAACAGGCAAACTATCATGCTACTGTCAAATCTTCTAACCCCGTCTTTTGATCTTGAAGAGGTTTTTTTCTCCCTAATCCTTTTTTACTTTTAGTAGCACTTATTCTGTAGTAAGGATAGAGGAGCAAATCAGGCCTGCCCTTTCTATCTCTGCTCTTTTCTATGGGATGGGTTCTGTCACAAACTTCCTTCCAAGGTTGGTCACCTTTTTGGCATCCAGTTTGTTCAAGCCATCTGCATCTCATTATCAATTATATACAGTCCTTCCTCAAAGCATTTTGCTACAAATGTCAAAGTCTTCTTGCATCCTTGTCTGCAGAGTGATGTGTGTCAAATCTGCCTTATCACAATCTGCCACCAGGGTTTTTACATGTGTAACTTTCATTATAGCTGACAAGAGTGATATATGCAAATCTACCACACAGCAAGGAAAAAACCCGTCTGTTTTAAATAATGTGATTTGTGGAAATACCCTCTGTATACTACAGTAAAGCTAATGGAAGATTGAAACAACAATACCTAATAAAAGTCAAATATACTATGCCAAAATGAAGACTGTTAAGGCTGCTTTACAAGCAAATACTTAGGTCTGTTTCTGGTCCATCTTGGGCCAAGTAAGAAAATATTCTATAATTTCAGGGTTCAGATTATTAGCTGGACAAGACGAGCCAGAGTAGCCAGTAGCAGCTGTATTGTGTTACTTGAGATGTTACAGAACGAAACAATCAAAGGAACCCAGGAAAGAACCCACTGAAAATTTGAACCAAAAGGTAAAATTTTGTACAGGGCCTCAGAGGTAGTGAGTCTGATTCAGCTTGTCACCAAACACCCATTCAGAATCAATATGCCACACAGTACTCTGGCCACAGAAATGCTTTTACTGGCAAAGAAAGAAAACGTATGTAACGAGGCATAACATATATTGTTCACATTCATTAAAGACAGTGAAATTATCACATTAGCTGCTGACTAAAAACTTCCCAATTTGTAATTGGCTTAGACTGAAACAACACAAGTGGTGTCAGTCTGGTGCCGTGTATGTGGGAGTGCATCAAGACGCAACCTGAGTATACAGGATATGAGACAGTAAGCAGCTGGGTATCAGAAAACAGAATTAGGACAGGAGCTCTAATCTATTATAAATTGTTTGGCTCTTTTCCAGGGCTTTTTAGACATTAGTTTGCTTTCTGGGTTCAGTTCCCACCAACTTCCTGTTCCTCTCAGGTGAGTTTCCAAGACAAATTTGGATCTTCATTTATTCCTTTGTAAATTCTTATTTCTTCACCTGAAAAAGAGGAAGGACTTTTATCACCCCTTACATTTTGCCTGTTCATCACAGAAACAGAAATGTATTGCGCACCTCTCATTGAAATCTTAGCTGGCATCTCTATTTGCTAATACAATACAAGCAATGGATCAATAAGTTCAAAGTTCAGCCTCAAATTCCAAACACTGTGACAGCAAGAGAGCCATGTAAATGGCACATGTGCAGTAATTCAGAAATGAGACTGACCAGAAGGATTTACCCACACAAATAAAGGTTCAGGAGCTTAACTGTGAAAGTGATCAACTAGTAAGATAAACTTTCAAAAGAAGTGGTGGGATTTCTCTCTTTCCTTATGTTTTGAAATCAGTCGGCAGTTCTATTTCTGGATGTTATATGTTAGTCAAACACAACTTCTTGTCTTCCAAGCAGAGACATGCTAGAGAAAGTCTATATTCCATCCATTTAAAGACATCAAATTAATTCAGTGAGTGTGGTAAACCTTTCAAGTCACTGAGGTCTAAACAAGGGAGACAAAACATAATGGAGACTCAGAATGAAGAACATATGAGGAACATTCATATACAAACCTGCAAAAGACCAAGCAGCAATTTGCTGCAGTCTAATAGCAACTGTCTCTATTTCCAACAGACACAAGTTTAATAAAAGCAAAGAGACCAGATTTGCACAAAGTAATGCAATCCCCTTCTGTGTCTGTGTGCTCCTCGCTATCCTTAAGTATGTAACAAAGTGCATTTGCAAAGACACCTTTTATTAAGAGTTAAGATTATAAACAATTTAGAGATTAAAATGGATGTTTTTCTTAAAATGAGAGCTATTTGAAAGCAAGTAACCTGAATTCAACAACACAAGTAGATTGTAAACATATTCTTTTTTTTCAATGTTGAATCTTTCAAATGTCACTGAAAAAAAATACCCTAAAAGTAATATCTAAAACATCTTTACTGTTCGGCCATATTTATGAACATATATGAGCAAATTTTGGAACCATGTACCTTAAACAGATATTTTAATCTCGAAAGTCCTGTTAAACTGAGAGGAAAGGTGACTACACTTCAAAAGCAAAACTGGGACACTTTTGCGTTGACATGTGAAATTGTGACAATGTGAATTGTGTGTGTTGACATGTGGATTGTGAAATGTTTCTGTGAAAGAGGGAGGCTCTCCTTGTAAAAATTGGTTACGTTGTGACACACTGGAAAACCTTAGATATGGCAGTGATGTACAGTGTTTTTTTCTAAAAAAGTATTTCCAATAGTTTAATGTCTGATTTGCAGTTTTCTCTTAGCATTGGAAATCCCTATTAACATTTACTCTCTGGAAAGGAAAAACTTAATGAGGACTAGGCTCATCTGCTTTTTCTCTTGCTTCCAAATACTAATCATCTTGCCAGAAACCCATTCCACGGGTTGATTTCATTTGTGATGAAGACAGAAGAGGGAATCATGATGTAGCCACATATTTTGAAAAACCTGATGTAAGAAGATGAGGTGTAAAAGGTGTTCCTGCTCAGAGAGAAAACCTCATACAGAATCTGGGCTTGCACCAACATAAAAATTCAGAGCATATGGGTGGTTTACTAGAGAACTCACATATGTTGAATGTGACAAAAGTAGGTACAAGTCAGAATGGTACTATTAATTTGGGGAACATGGTCTCAGTTTTGAGGCTAGCAGAATCAGCTATGTAAAGTAGTTATTTTTCTGAGAAAGTCCGAAGGAAAGATACAGAGAGAAAGGGGTTATTATGTATTTGCATTCAAGAGTTCTTTGTTTAAAGTAATTCTCCCTGTGTTGTTTCTGTGAAAGACGATAATCAGTTGGCTGATTTTGTCAAGATCTTTACTTGTGAAGAGGAAATGATAAAATATGGTATTTTAAAATAATTCAGGTTCAAAAAATTCAAGTTGATTAATTTCTTCTCAAACAGTAATAATACCTGTGCTCTGTTTATGAATGGCTCTGTGCCTAGATGATTTATGCTAACTGATGATATTTTTTATTGGTGTTAGCCAGGCAAAAATACTTGATGGGAGGACCTCACGAGTAGCAGAAAATGATAAAGCTCTGAGAAAAGCATCTTTGTTTTAGTACTTTCCAGAAGACGCTGAGAGAAGCTGAGATGCAGAGTTAGAAAATAGTAGGAGATTTCTCTCTTTCTGAGTGAGATTTGAAGGATTGCTGGGAGCTGTTGGGATGAAAGCAGGTTCTAGGTAGCTGGAATTAGGGACTGGGGTACGCAGTTAGTGGGTGAGTGCTAGGATAAGCACTTGATTTCCTTTCTTTTCCATAGTACTTGCCTTTAGGGAATAGTCTTTTCAAGGACCAACTGCTCTGTCTCACAGTCCCCTTAGAGGTGGATGGTTTTCAGGAGTGAGCATTATTTTGCAGATCTTTGGTTGGAAGCAATAGAATGAGGAAAGTCTGTGCCATGAGCCTGGCTTCAATCTGTGGGGGTGGGCACAGAGCTGAACACAAAATACTAAACAAGTCATGCATGAAGGAGCCATTAGCTACATCAGGCTGAGGGAAGCTGGTTTGTGCATGTTCTATGTTATGTATCAAGTCTTGTTCTGGGTGCCTTGATAGTGATATTTATAAAGGCTGCATCTGCAGTTTTTAAATTGTGATGAGTCTTACATTGTAAAATTGGTAAGTTGACAAAAACCTGAAAGATAATGCTTTCTGAGAGAGAGACAATATTGCCTCCTGGCTAACACCAGCTCTACAGAATAAATTATCTGTGCTAGGATGTCCTAGAGGACATTAAATTTCAGCACAAAATTCTTCGGAGCTCAGTTATACTGAACTGAATTCTGGAATAGTGAAAAATATACAGGGAAAACGCAGTAAAATATCTTTTGTTAGTTACTTGTCACAGTACTTCATGGCTGTGTATTTTAGTTCATGCAGACTGTTGTTGTGTAGGAGCATTTCAGGTTGCTGCAAAGCACCATTCTGTCGTGAGGTCACAGCAACCAAAGTTGCCTATTTCTGCAGTGTTTTGGGTGTGTTTGTCATGTCGTTATTTCCTGCAGGTAGAAGAAGATGCTATAGGAAAACAGGAATCAAAAGAACAGTTGGTACTGACAGGCTGAAAAAGTTGGGACTGTTCAGCTTGGAAAAGAGAAGGTTACATAGACACCACATAGGAACCTTCCAGTATCTGAAGGGGGCCTGCAAGGAAGCTGGAGAGGGACCCTTCATCAGGAACTGTAGTGACTGGATAAGGATTAATGGGTGCAAACTGAAAGAGGGAAAATTTAGGTTAGATATGCAGGAGATTCTTTACTGTGGGGGCGATGAGACACGGGAACAGGTTGCCCAGCAAAGCTGTGGGTTCCTCATTCCTGGATNGGAAAATTTAGGTTAGATATGCAGGAGAAATTCTTTACTGTGGGGGCGATGAGACACGGGAACAGGTTGCCCAGCAAAGCTGTGGGTTCCTCATTCCTGGATGTGTTCAAGGCTGGATTGGATGGGACTCTGAGCATCCTCGTCTAGTGGGAGGTGTCCCCACCCATGGTAGTGGTGTTGGAACTAAATGGTCTATAAGGTCCCTTCCAACTCAAACCATTCTTTCATTCTATGACCCAAAAAAAACTAAAAGGAAGCAAAATTCAGCAGCAGAGTGAGAGGGGGTGTGGGGGTCATGGCATGGAGGTTAGTGCAGGAAATGTGTTACAAAATCTGGGTGTTGCGTTGTGCAAGTAGGCCTGTCAGGGAAGTGCCTGTGTACCAAATTAACATGGCTAGGAAGTGATGAGAAAAAACTCCCCAGACGGTCCTGCTAATAAGTCTTATCTTTGATCTTTAGGAGCTTAAAGCAGTTTACTTTCCATGCCTGTGTAAGCCATTTGTACTAGTAAATCAGAAGTGCATGCTCTACATCCTGTTACCTTCAGATCTGCCTCAATAGCCACAAGCTGTGTAATGCCAAAAGACATGCCTCTATCTTAAAAAAGAAAAAAACCCCTGAAGGTCCTTTTGATCTAAATTGAATCTCATTCAAATCTATACAAACCCTTATGTCTGTGGCACAAAACACACTCCTCATGGCCTTGTTCCATTGCATACGCAGCGGTGTCCTGTGGTTTCCTTGTCATTTTTTGCAATCAAATCACATGAAGTATATTGTTACATACCTTGTTCTGATCATCTTGATACCACATTTTCCTGTTGCACAAACATCTTTCTCGGGGTGATTTCATCTAAAAGTTTGAACCCAGCAGAAAGGAAACAACATGTGAGGGTTTTTTAAACATTCTACTACACCACACTGAGAGTTTATTCTAAGTGGTGCATCCTAAATTTAAGCGTTGGGATCAGAGTGGGGTAAAGGAATGATGTAAGGAATTGGACCATATCTTCTTACAGCTCTGACACCACCAGTATCCTCCCAAAGATATGGTTTACTTTGATTTTAATTAGAGTAGTAAATTTATCATCTCTATGCTTCCACTTCAGAAAATTTCTAGTAATTCCATGGCGGGTGGCTTGGACCCAGACTCCCAGCTTCAATGTTGATTTTCACTCTGTTCTTCTCCTTGCATGGAAAGAGGGCTGGTGGCCAGCTTGTACTTTATGGCTGTGGGCAACGCAAAAGTGATGGACTCAAACCCTTTGGTTCAAGAACTGGAGGCCTTTCTGGGGCACAGCTGGCAGAGACAGCAAAGCCACAGTCAGAAGCATTTGCCTGCTGGCAATTTGTCTGTTCCCAGTATAGAAAGGTCTCCTGGCCCCTGGCAATGGTCACTGCACCATTCTTCACTTCTACAAGTCAGAAAATGTGGCAGGTGGCCACAGATAAAAGCCAACATCCATTAACTCTCCATGATAGGGACAGGATGAGTTAACACAGAATCAGCTCTATTATACAACTATTTTGATAAGTTTCAGCAATTCATTGCAGGTAGCATTGATGTCACTGAAATAGTGACTCAGTTTGTGTGATTCTTGAGTCACCTGAGCTGAAAGTGGCAATGTGTGTGCCAGTAACGCCTGTTTCAAGTTTGGTTTGCAGTGATCTGAGCGCACTCCCCCTCTTCTACTCTAAAACTAGATTGAAACTGTCATCTGATAAAATCAAATTATGAGCCTTCCTGAGAAGAGAGCTTAGACCAAGACTTCCCCAGGTCTCACTTCATATATAGACATAAATAAATAAATAAATAAATCCATATAAATTCCAGGCAGCACGCCCAGTACAGCATCTTTTCCCCCGTTTCAGCTTTCTGGGTTGAAAGAAAGATCCAGATCCTGCCCTTAGACATCCCCCTCACTTTAAGACAGAAGTCATCTGCTGTCAATAAGCAAAACCACTTTCTAGTACCTAGGGGAATGGGGTGAGCTGTGTCTTACATCATCTTCCTCCCTGGTGTGCCACATTAAGTGCGAGGCACAATCCCGCTCTGTGGGTAAGAGCACACCTGCAGCTGTGTGTGGTTTGCTGTGGGACAGACTCCAGTGAAGTCAAGCTGTGGTGCTGGTGAGAGTCAGGCACTGGGGTTGCATGGGAGCCTGGCCTGACTTTTTCTTTGGTCCTATTGGAGCTGAGGTTTATGTGTTCTGAACAGCATAGATTTCCCTCAGAGATCTAAGCTCCAAATGCACACGTGGGAGGAGAAATTAATTGCTATTGAAAATAGCAAAGGGGATATACAGGTAGAGCTGAACTAAATCTCTGGCAGCTGTGAGTACATTCTGGGTCCAGACTGTTCTTAAGCACCCAGCTGAACTCCTTCACATAGGAGCCCTGAAACAGCCCATAACCGTTGCCAGTAACACTTGACAGCAGGACTAGACATCTTTTGCCACTGTTGTAGGCCTCTTGTTCTGCCACTGCCCTAGAGCTAGCAAGTGTTAAACCTTCTTTTAAAGTCCTTCCCTAAGGAAATGGAGACGGAAAAAAAAAAAAAAAAAAAAAGCAGGGAGAAAGGGAAAGAAAATATGAAGGGAAGGGCCTTCTTTTACCAAAGGAAGCTATATGAATGTGCTGGAAATCAAAAGAACCTTGAGAAAGGTTATTAGCAGATGTAGGCCAGTGACATTTTCAAAGCAGATGGAGTTATTAGAGTGCTTGAGAACAAGGTGCCAAGTAAAAGATTACCAGGGGAGAGTGTTGGCTTTTTCTACTTTCAAGAATTAAAAAAGCCAACTACCAACATGGACAGGGCTTACATGTTTGGAACTGCTAAAGCTGTAAACAGAGTAAAGAAAATAGAGAAGAGGGAGCCTGAGCTGTGTTAGACCATTGTAAGACAGGTTAGTTCTGCCTTACTGATGATGGGTTGTTGAAATAGTAGCTAGGGAGTGAAGCTTGCGAGCAAGTAGTTAGCAAGAGAAGTAGCTGAGGTGGCATGCTATATTCAGCAGCTGGATGGAAGTCTCAGGTGTGTGATGTTTGGACAGGGATGCTTTCAGAAGACAATATAAGCAATGAGAGCTTTTACTGTACTCTGTGCAGCAAAGCCTGTGCTGGAGTTTGCCCATAAATCATGAGCTCAGGTTTTACAATCCCATCAGTTAAATCCTTGAAATTTTCATATTCTTGGGAAAAGGATTTAGTGGAAATAAACTATCCCTACAACTGGAACAAGATTTCTGAAGAAATTGCTTTTCAGATCTCCTGAGGGATGTAAAAAATGGGTGTAATTTATGCTGCTCTGCTATTATTCATCCCTTCAGGAATTATTGTTCCATATGAGCACAGGTAGGACGAGTAGGCCAAGTTGCCTAAGGTACTGCTGAGCAGTGAACAGATGGTTGGAAATAAAATCTGTAACACTGCTTAAATTTTTTCCAGGGGTGGTAAACTGGCCCTTATTTAAAGCAATTCTGCTGAGGGGCTGCTCATTAATTCCTGTTCACCACAGAGATTCACAAAATATCCCGCTGGTGTTTATACATGGACATTGCAGTGCATATGGCATATGGGAGACTTTCTATACATGGGTTGTGCTGCTTATGCCTTCAATGAAAGAATAAGTAGTGTTTATTGCTTGTGTAGAAGAATTTGCATGAAGTTCTTGTGAGTTATGGTGAAACCAATAAGGGCAAATGAAGCCATCATAACATTCTTTCTTGGTAATAGTCAAGCTAAAACCTAGGTTATCAGAAGGCCTTTGGATTTTGAATAAGAATAGTTATTCATGTGGTGAAAGTTACGAAGACCCTTCCATATGCCAGAACTACTGCACATGTCCTTCAGTGGGTTCCTGATTCACTGTGATGAGCATGATATGCATAGGGCACATATCTGACATCCTGTTTCACAAAACCATACCCTTTGTGAAAAAGCGCCTACAGATTGCCAAACCTTATGTGAAGGTAGGGCACTTTGAATGAGATGGATTCTGTCCTCTCAGGGAAGTGTTTGTGTTTAATATGTAGGAAAAGAAAAAAAAAAAAAACAAAACCAGAAGAAAAAGAATTCAGTTCCCATTGTACATTCATGTCCTCCTAAACCCTCTAGAAGCAAGGTCAAGGCATGGGACCCACCATTTGTGAGAAAGAAGTAGCTGAGAAAAAAGATTATTCTGACCAGAAATTTACTATGCAAGGATGCGGAGTGACCAACATTGTTAATAGGTCCAGGTGAGGGGTTTTTAAGGACGTTAGAGGTACAAACCCTAGGAGAAGTTGGCAGCCCAGGAATATGGTCACTGCTCAGCTCACTTTCATTTTATGAAGATGTTTCAGTATGAAGACATAATTAGATGTGTTTCCCTGTGATTGGACTTACTCGTTCCAGAACCTTTTGTTTTAAGAGTGTGTTTACATTGACAATCTTACTAAACAGCATTTCAACATGTGGTATGAAGTCTTTGCTGAGTCCATCCAGCACATCCAGAACACCAAGGGCATTGACTTTTGGAGGAAGCAGAATAATTTTAAACAGCTTGGCTGCTGTTCTGTGGAATTCACTGATATTCTGTACTTACATTATTGTACTCCTCTCTGGTTGAACTTATGAACATACTTCATTTTTTTTCCAACAGTTGTATACTGTGAAATCCTGAGATCTCTTGTTTCTGTCTGAGATGGAGTTTTTCACAATAAGAAAGAGGACGTTCATTTCTTCAAAATTAAAAATCTTTACATTTTTAGCTATCTTGTAATCTTTGCTCTGATTCCCCAGTAGGGCCATTTCCTTATGGTTTTCTGATGCCTTCTTTTATGTAAGTGCTAGAGAGGGAATGCAACTTTGTTACCTACTCTGACAAATGATGTGAGGGGAAAAAGCCTTCTCAGAATACAGGTTTTAACTTTTGCAAGTCCTGATTAAATTCAGAGACTGTCAAAATTATGATGATTGATTCTAAGATATCCAGGAGAAGGGTTGGTAAAAACACCAGTAATGGATTTTCTGTTCATTTTGGGTTTGTAGTAAATGCATATGCACAGATTGTTTCTCCCCACAAAAGAATATCCCTAGAGGCCAGAGGTCGCAGTAGTTGAGCTTTCTTTTAAAAAGCCACAGGCTCCCTGTCAATTTCTAGTATTCAGAAATGGTCCAGGCAGTGTGTCTTAGACATGCAGAGAAACATAGAAATATTATGTGCCTTGTTCTGATAAGAAGAAAATCATATGTTGGTCTCATTAGGAACTATCACTCTGTTTTGTAGTAGCAGGTGACAAAATGTGGCAGGGAAAATCTGTTAAATTCAAAGGCCACAAGTTTGCCAATAGCAACTGCATCACCTTCTAAAAGCAAAGGTCCCTCTTTAACTCTGTTCTTCAGTGCATGAGAATTTTCAGTGTTCTCTTTGTCTGAGATATACAACAGCCACTATATTGATGGGGTTGGATATGTTTGTGCATCTGTGATAGCTGCCTGGGGGAAGATACAGTTCCACATTTCAGGTTTTCAGAATATAACTCTGTACCTAAGCCATGCAGGGACACATCACGGCTTTGTGCTGGTAAGGCTCTGAACACTGTTTCCCTATCCTGAACTTTTTCTTCTGTGTAAGAAAGGTTTTCTTTGTCACTGATGTGATCTCTTTATTGTTGAGGAATCAGGCTCTCCTCAAAATACAAACATCCTCCTGGCAGCAAAATAAGAAGCCTGTTCTGCAGATCACAAATTTTAACCCTGCTGTTCTGACACCATTCTAGAAACTCTGCTTCCTCCCAGGCATTGTGCTGGCAATGCCAAACTATTCCTCCCTCTGTAAAGCACGAAAATAATGAAGTTTTTTTCATAATGGCAAAAAAAACTGTGGCAATATGCTTTAGACCTGTCAAATCCCACATCCTGGGAGGGGGAGGGAGGGGCTTGCTATTTTTCACAGCAAAGAATTTGATCTATGAACCAAAGGCCCCGAGATTTTGTGCACACCAGATCACCCTCCCCAGTGTAGACTCCTCAAGTCTACATTGTCTTTCCCCTCATGAAACTGAAATAATCCCAGGAACTGTTAGAATGGGGCACTATGAGAATATAACTACCCAGCTTTGTTCCTGTAAATCTTAGCAAAAGCTGGCAGACATCAATCATCCTCAAATCAGTAATGTTCTTCCCATTCTGGAATAATTGGAAAAAAAACAAAAAACAGGGTAAGTATCTCCCTGTCTTCTCATAGACTCAGGATTTTAAATAATGAAATGTTCTGACTTTTCCAGGTCTTTTATTTGAAACATAAACCAGAATTAATTGTTTTTATGCCATCCAGAACAAACTGATGATAATGACTGATGTATGCATATGTATGTGTGTATATATACATATATGCAAGATATAATATTTATAATACAGATATTTGTTTATGTATAATATAAAATACTGATTATAATTATTTCCTTATCATCTGTAACACTAGTACACACGAGTGGAATTTATTCTGAATTTTTCAGCTATCATTCAACCCAGTTCTCAGAAGCCAAAACCACATATGTGTCTAAGCAGTTTTTAGAACAACAATCCTGTCTACAACTAGGACATCTCAAAAGCCACTCTGGACTGGCTGCATCCTTCTCACTCAAGCAAAGACAAGGGTATAGCAGCAATCATGGCTATGGTTGCACAGCTGGTGTTATCCACTAGCTTTTCTCACTGGTGAAATCTTTCACATCTGAGTAACGTACTAAAGATCCACTTATATCAGGATGAAAACACTCTTGGAGCATATGAGAGTGCCACAAAATAAGAAACAAACAAACAAACAGGAACTTTATTCCATTAGGAGAAACTATCTCAATATTGACCCGCAAAGGGTTTTGAAATTATATGATTTTACTGTGCATGGACTTTTTACCAGATTATCCCAATTTCTCATTTTTGATCATTTTTATAATTGTGCATCACCACGTCTCCAGTTGACATTACAGACACAGACATGGTTGCAAAACATAGATTATTGACTTTGTTATCCTAACTTCACTAGATGTGCTCTCTTTTTATATGTGAGAATATTACAGGGCATAGAGTCGATAATGCCTTGCCTCAACTTTGCACAGCTCAGACTGTTTCCACAAGGATATTTTGTTGTGAATGGGGATATCTGCCCTGTCCTTCTTCCAGAAGGGCACCTCTGCCCTGAGACACTCCTGGCTTTCACTGTCTGCGTCCATGGAGGGGAACCCCAGGTGAAAAACCCATGTTGTAGGATGCAGGGAAATAGCTAGAATAGAAAAATCCATCACATATAAGCCTCAATATATTTATGGGAGACCCAAATATATCTTGGACCACAGAATATACTAGGGTGCTCTGAACCCACCTGTCGTTACAGGGGTAAGGGTCTGTCATAATTTCTTATGATGGGCACCTTGCCATGACAGCTGTGCTTCCACTGCTACAATGATCAGACATATCTCAGGAGTCAGGGAACAAAGTTATCTTGTTCAGCTTTCAGCTCAGTTTGGTGCTAGGATTAGGGGTGTCCATGAGTTGGAAGAGGAAAGGAGTGTCAAGCCCATGGAGCGTGGCATTTCTAGGCAGACCTTTTTGCTCTGCTAGCTGTGCTGCATTTGCCAGATTCAGAGCTTGATTCCTGCTTTGCCTTCTGTTTGCTCCAGTCTGACACATCTACAGGGGTCACTGAAGTCCTTTATCATGCAGCCTGAATTCTTATAAGGAATTCCTTCCCATCAGCAGCAGTAGTCTGAGTTGCCAGCATCTGAGAAGGGAGTACTGAGCTGTGAAACTGGAGAGAGGAATTTACCGTTGCTTATGTGGGATCATTTGAGTTCCTAAGGGAAGCTCACAGACTTTTTGCTGATATGATACAGAAGTGACTTTTTAGTTCTGCACAGTACCCACATAGTCTGCACCTGAAGTCAGTGGACTCCAGTTGCCCGGATACGCTCATCACAGTTTGTGCTTTGTGGTAAACAGGTTTTGACACACAGTTGTTTGTAGTGAAAAGGCAAGGGTCAAGATCAAAGCTGGATGTTGGTGCCCTATCAGCTCACACTCACTGTGGCTTCGCAGTACACACAGAGGCAGTGGCTGAGGTGACACCTTCACAGCAGTTGCCTCCCAGCCAAGTGAACGTTGCCCCTTTCTAGCTGGGTTAGCTCGGAGCAGGTGGAGTTCAGAAGATGGGTATAGATGGGGAAGACTTCTGTGATTTTATTCTATTTACATTATGTGTACCAGAAGGCCCAAAAGGACGCGTCAGGACCTTGCTATACTTGCACAGCATAACACTTACACAACTGAGGAACCTCCAAATTAAACGCAGGAGACAAATCTGAAGGAGCAGGAGAGGAAGAATGAAACAGAACAGTAGAGATCAAAATGATTTGTGAGAAATACCATTTAGCTCCTTCGATTTTTCTTTAGAAAAAAAAGATCATTATACTTATTTGTTTGGCAATGTGACACGCTTATAAGGAAGTGTGTATCAATTCCATGCTCCTCAGAAACACTTCTGCATAGTTGATAGATTAAGTTATTTGATCCTCAAAGTCTCAATGTGCTTAGATAACATACAACTTTCAAAAAGAGATTTAGTTTGTAGGGGTTTTGGTTCCTGGAAGGTGTGTGGTTAATCATTCACTGAAATATTGCTAGTTTTGTCTTGGTAATACTGAAATTAATATTCTCAAAATACAACCAATCTTGATAAAAGATTCTGACTGTTGCTTTCACAAAGATAAGTCTTGCTGAAGTTGCTGATTTTGATCCCAGGCCGTCATGAGAAGCTGTCTGGTTTGTTGAGAAAGCAGACTGCTGTAGCAGAGTATGCTTGCTTTGAACTCAATCAGGGAGAGAGTGCCATCTTCTAACAGATCTGCTTACTCTGTGCCTTTAGACTTGTACATGCATAGTTTCACTATGAGAATATTTCACTTTTTTCATTTTGCTGGTAGCCCCACAGAGCAGCAGCACACTGAAAAATGCTTTTTTTGGCTGGCCTCACCAGCTGAACTTCCAAACAAGAGCTTCATTGTCCACATGTGAACTCACATTGCTGTTATTATTTTCTACTGTTACTTGCAAACATCATTATCTGTGATGTTTTGCAGTGCTGTCTGAATATCCTAAACATTGCTCTGTATATGTTCAGTGGACTCTACTACAGTTCCCAACAGGTGCAGGTGTCAGTGGAATTTTGCTGTAAGCCCAGATCCGTGTGTGCAAAATCACAGACCAGCTGCTTTTCATGCTCTTTGCATTGGTTTTCAACCCTTTTTGATGTAGAAGAGGGAACTATATGTCATATATCTGTGTTGAGAAAGGGGCTGGCATCAAGAGACTGTTTTCTGCTGTATTCAATCCTATGGGATTTCTTCAAAGTTCACAACAGTCAGTTTAGTCTCAGTCTGTTTACTGTGCTGAAGTCTCTTGCCAGTAGTCTGAGAAATCTGTGGAAATCTATGGTCCTGAAAAATCTTGAAGAGTCAGAAAAAAACTGAAGAAAGCTAGTCCTGATTGTCCAGCCCTTACCCAGGACCCCAGAGAGCTGCCTGGAAGGGAAACTCCCAGGGACCTCTGGGAACAGTAGGAGCTCCCACACTTTAGTGGGAGCTTTACTGCAGCAGTACTGGAACTGCCCTGAAGAATTGTTAGCAGTGACCACCTAAAAACCAGAGAAAAAGTGTTTGACTCTTCATTTTTTTTGAGTTCATCTTGCATAAGTTGCCTCTGCAAATAAAGGGATTGAATTTGGCTTAAATCTTTATGTAAAATTAATGAAAACCACAGAGCTTCATCAAATTTTTTACTACAATGCAAGCACATCTTGAAAGTACTGTGAAATGTGCATGATTTTGATGTAAAATTAAAAGAAGTCATATGTGGCAAAATTATTCACAGTTTAACTGTATTTTAAGAAAATGTGACCCAAATCTCAACCTTGGTTAAGAAGATCATTTAACTTTTGCATAGTTTAGAATTTTATAAAAGTTTGTCTGTACAGTTTACACTGTGAAATAACATGGCTTTGCAAAGCATTACTTGAGTACAAGTAATCATCCTTTTAGCCTCTTAGAATTTTCTTTTCCCTTTCTCCCTCCAAGGGACCCAGTTCAGTTGACAGGCATTAAGCAACTCTTTCCTGAAGTTCAGACAAAGGGTAGTCCTCATCTGGCTTGTAGAGCAGGGCTCATCTCTTCCACCCTGCTTCCTGTATGAGCAGAGTTCACCTTTTCTCATCTTCCTTCCCTTCAGAACTGCAGAACCATGAGCAGATGTGCTGGCAGGAGAGGAAATTAAGCATCTGTATCACAAGGTCCCAGCTGGGAATTCTGTAACCCAAAGGAGTGAGGTAGTAGAAGGGAGAGAAGGGGAAAGAACAGACCTCCCCTTCTTCCTCCTATGCATTCCTGAAACCTTAAAGTTCTTTCTGCTAGCCATACCCCAGTAATTCCAGTGTCTCTTTCCTGCTTCCTTCACTGCACTAAAACCTTACTGCCAGCCTGAATTTTACCTGTAGGAGGGGCAGTAACAGGGGCAGCTCTAAACATGCTTGGTAATTTCCTTACAGCAGTATTAGTCTGTGATATAGGAGATACAGGAAACATTGGTGATGTGTAAGATACCAGGCAATTATGTATAAAATGGTTGCAAAAAACCCTCTCAAAGTTCTAAACTTTCATATGTGTTCCTTTGCCCTTGGCAGATATGGGTCACCATCTCTCTGCAGGCACAGAGTCTAGCTAGCATCCAGCTGCAAAATGCCTAATTAGGTGATTTATAATTGTGTCAGTAGCATGTGGCTTACCCAATGTAGGGTATTTTACTGAGCATACTTCTGGTGATCAAACAACCCCTCCCATGAGGGGTGATTTAAATTACCTGAAAGAGGCTGAAGGTTCAGTGGGTAGAAGGAGAGTATGGGAGAGAGAAACCTCTATACTCCCCTAGTCACTGGCAGTCACCTGAGAAAGGCAAAGCAGAGGCATAGTTCTGATTAAAATCTGATTTTGTACTTTAACCCTGAATTTCTCACACCAAGTTCATTAGCAGTCCTTGGGACGATACTGTGAGGGTGCAACCATTAGTGCAGCCATCACTTCTCCAAGCCTGTGACCTACAGCAGTGAAGTTACTGGTGAAGTGCTGTCCCCAGGCCCTTGGCATAAGACACAACAGTACTTCAGGCAGCTATGGCATCCTCTGCACAAGCCAAGCAGCTATACATGGGGTTGGAACCTGAGTGTTTCAGGTCACATAGGACACCTGTATTTTACTGGAGAATGAGCCATGTTCTAGGTACATATCCTAAACACTTTAAAAAATCCCTTGCTGACATTAAATCCATTTATCTCATAACAGCACTGGTGAATTCATCTGCTGGAGTATGGCTTCAGGGACCATATGTAGGCAAAGGAAATGCACTTTTCTACCACTAGGTCCTCAGGTTTTCTGCTTCTAGGTTCTTAGAACAAAATCTCTCAAGAGCTCAAATTGCTTTGTGGATTGTTCAGTTGCACTTAAATGACTGAAAATTACCCTGGTTTTCCTTGCTCTAGACAGATGCTTTATTTCATTTGCCAGCACCACAGAAAGCAGAGAGAGTGTAGCTTAAAAATGACTAAGAAGGGATTCCATGGCTGTGGTAGGATGACCATCATTCCATGGTGGGATGCTCTGATGAGCCATCTAAGCAACCTGACTGAATGTCTACATTTTAAAAATCTACTGCATATGTTTTATTCTGCTACCTTACCTGTAGCAATGTTTCTCTGCATGTTTTTCCTCAC
Source organism: Climacteris rufus (assembly GCA_013398175.1). Classification (NCBI taxonomy): domain Eukaryota; kingdom Metazoa; phylum Chordata; class Aves; order Passeriformes; family Climacteridae; genus Climacteris; species Climacteris rufus. The sequence goes on along the minus strand of VZRZ01000277.1, from coordinate 1,925,346 downwards.
AGCTATTGTTTTTATTGGTGTCTACTAACTGAACACTGTTTTGTCAAGGAAAAGGAAATGGGTCACTTGAACAGAGTTGAAGTCTGCAAGATGCTTTGGCTAGTTCTAATTATAGGAGAGCTGTGATCTGTGTGCTGAAGGTATTTGGGGTTACTGGGAGACTTCTGTTTGAATTAATAATTGTGCCTAGTGACAGGAGTTTTCTTAAAACATACAGAGGTCTCTTTTCTTACCAGATAAAATATATGTTTTCATCATCTTGACTGAAAAGGATATTTCTCTTACTCAAATTTTCACTGGAAATTATGAATCATGAGCCACTATTCATCAGGGGTGGCTGTTTTCTTTAGTATGTCTCTATTTTCCAGTAAAGAGCATATCTTTTTTTCCTTTGATCTTGAAACAGAAAGATTACCAACCCAGTTAGCAGAAAGACAGGGCCTGTTTCATCTGGGTTGGATTCCTGATGCAGATGAAGTTTCCTTTAGCTTTTGAGGCTGGTGATGGTGCAGTAGGAAATGCTTCATATCACTTTGCCTTGACTGAGTGAAAAAGAAACAAGCAAATGCAGAAAAAGTGCTCATCAGCAGCTCTTGCACTCCCTTGATGTGGCTCCTTGGCCAGGCCAGACTGCTGCAGACCACAGAGGGTGCCTTTGTGGCTGACAGCACAGCCCTGTCGGGGCAGAGCAGCTCCTTCACAGACGGAAAAGCTGTGAGAACAGTGTTTGGGAGGACAGTGTCTCCATCAGACCCTTATGCAGGGATGCAGTCCCAGGCCAGGGAGCGTTCTGCTGCATAAATATATTGTGCTTGAAAGAGGTCCTTATTAACTGGCCGCACGTTTCACTCAAAAAACACTTTTGAGTAAAAAACGTGGCCTTTTTTGCAAGCAAAGGTACTTTTTGCTCTGAAGTATGCCTTAAGAATTGCCTATTGTAGCCTACAAAAGGTCTGTAGTCCACAGAAATTACTGCCGGCCTGAGGTTTTGTCAATCAACTGGGTGGATGTCAGGTAATTTTCTGGAAGCTACCTCTCCTCACAGGCAGTGTTTGCAACTTTTATTGCAAATGGGGACTTCTGTCATGGTCATGAGATATTGCAACTCCCCAGATACTAAATCCTTTCATTTACTTTATCTTCCTCACACTCCTGGAACCCACATATCCCTCTAAAAAAGCCATGGCAATGTCTTTAATTTCTCTTTCCTGAACATTGTATCAGCAAGCAGGGGCTTCTGCCATGCCCTTCCCCTGAGTTTCCCCTTTCTACACAAGTGAGACACTGCAAAGTCCTGCTGCTGACAGTGCTTCCCTGCTGCAGCAGGGAAAGTCCTGGTTGGACTTTTTTCTTTTTCTTTTA
>VZRZ01000277.1:1903163-1923964 GCA_013398175.1 Climacteris rufus | reverse complement strand
GTCCGCGGGGAAAGTCCTGGGTGGGCTTTTTTTTTTTTTTTTTTTTTTTTTTTTTTTCCTTTTTTTTTTTTTTTTTTTTTTTTTAAATTTTGGTTTTGTTTGTGTTTTTGATGTGGAGGTGGGTTTGGTGTTTTTTATGAGGGTTTTTTGGGGAGTGTTGTTTTTCAAAGGGAGAATTATTTGACTGATTAGATGAAAACAAGTAGCATACATTTTGTGGAGGAAAATAGGTCTGAGAATCCCAAGTTTTAGCTTCTTCCTCTAAAATTTGGCCTCAGGAGTCTGAAAAGCCTATGCAGTGTTCTCATACTCCATAGATTATGTTCAAACTGCCACCCTTGGAAGGCTCCCTCCTGCTCTCAGGTGGTGCTAACATAATTTCCTCTTTTCTCAGTATTTCAGAGATCTTTTCAGAAGAACCCTAGGGCAGCAAATGAGCCTTCTTTGTCACCAGGGGGAAAGGGAATACCCCCCTGCAAGTCTTTGCACAATCCAGACGTTAAATCCTGGCCTCAATTTGGAGATATGACAATCCAATATATAAGCTGCAGTGATACTTGCTGCTGCAGTGCATTGAGACAGGGGATGAAATATCACTGGTGATGGATTTGCCAACAGTGTACTAAAAACTGGGAGGAGTGTTGCAGGATTTAGTATGTGGAAGACGATCGATATTTCAAAGTTGTTAATGTTTGCAGTTTTTAAAAATGATTATGCTTGATGTGTGCAGCAGTTAAATCTTTCTTGTTGATAATCAGAGCTGATTTATCTCTTTTTAAAAATTGATCTCAAGCCATACAAGATCTTATTACTCCCAAAAGGAATTAAATAGCTCAGGCCTACTCATTTAGATGAAGTTCACTCCCTGACCTCTTATTCATATCTCCAGTTCATACCTGTCCAGTTCATTTTGCCAGAAAAGCTGTTTAATCCTTCCTATTCCTCCCTCTTCTCCAAGCAATCCCACACACTGAATTGAACTCATAAGCACAGAACATAAGTACAGATCTTAAACTTCTATCTCTCAAGGAAATGGGAGATTTTTGACAGTGGGTAGACTGCTATAGCAGTCATGGACTGGACAACTTAAGGGACTTGGGTATATTGGGTGTCTTACTGCAGTTAATGTCAAAGCAAAGGCAGAGACTTAAATCCAGCTCCCCAGTAAACCTTGTATGGGCAGAAGTCCCTGCTAACCAACCCTACTAACCTAACTAACAAATGGATTTCTTTTTAACTAAATAATTTCAATTACCTGTATTTTTTTTTGTTTTATTTTTGCTATGTTCTTCTGCATGACAACTTATAGATTTAAATGCATAGAGAACTTCCCACATTATAAAACACTTTATGAATAATGGTGTGTGATATCCTCAGTACCAACCCTCATTTTGATTCATGTGTTTGCTTTACTTGAGTTTGGGAGCCTCTTTTCCCCAGCCTTATACAAACTTCTTAAAGTCTGTAAGAAATATGATAGAATTTAGAACTATTTGAACTTTGAAATCAGTGAAATACCTGCTCTAAGCGAAAATGGCCCTCAGTGTCATTTCATTCCCTGTTATATATTAGGTATGAAAATGCAATCTTGAAGCTAATCATTAAACTCCAAGAGCATTCATACTTGGGTTCATAATTCAGGCTGGGAAGATAAGCTTGCAAACTGCATATTGAGGTTTGCATTTCAAACCATCTCAAGATATGCAGGTGTTCAAATTATGATATACTTATCCTTTAACCTTCCTCCTGTCATGGTCTTTCCCCAAAACTAAGAGTTTCCAAAGAGAGCTTTTACTTTTTGAAATGATGACCTGTTAGAATGTCAAGCTTTTTGTTTAGTCTTATTGTCTCTCTTTTTTGTTCTCTTTCATTTTAATTCTTTCTTGTCATACAAGTGACAAGAACGTCTATAGTCTATAGACTCCGTTCATGTTATTTTTACATAGTTTTTTCGTTCCTTTTTCTCATTCTGGCATTCTTTATCTTCTCTCAGCTCCTTTTGATTTGGAGGTATTGGAAAATGCAGAAAGAAATTGAAAAATGTCCCAAAATAATCTTGGACATTGTAAGTATACTGCATAAGGGATTAAAGGAAAGGAAGAAGAGATGGGACAATATGAACAATATTTTCTCATGAAAACAAAAGGAAATAAACAGATACAAACAGTGTTGTTACCTCACTGCCTAGAAACAGGTCCAAATTTTTGGTTTTAAATTTTAAATTTTTTTTTCACTTAGTCCTTTTCCTGTTTCCCACTAAAATTATATACAGGGATAAATTGCCCTGCACTCTCTCCCCTTTGTGCTGTTGATTTTATTGAGCTTAATTCTTTCACATGACATGCATGCAGGAACGTTCTTATGGACACATATGGCATCATAAAAAAAAGTTTTATTAAGAATAAAAATATATTTTTCAAAAAGAAAGCAATAATGGAACCTGAGACTTCCACAAGCTTTGTTACAATGAATATAAATCATATATCTATCCACTGCAGGCTGTATGTATTTTGTACTGCCTTGTTCAGATTTTCATCATTTGTCCTTTATCCAGAAGCATCCCAAGGCAAACCTCAAGTTTTCCTTCTTTCAGAAACTCTTTATTTCTTGAATTTTCTTCTCAGTCTGGTCAAAGATTCCAGGGGATGGAACTCTCCATTGTTACATAGGATCTTGCACACAGTATTTCTCACAGGTAGATGTTAGCTACTTTCACCAATAAATTTCAAAGACAATAATTTCACCAATATTTTTTTTTAAATTGTGAAATCAGTGTATTTATGGATGTACAGAGAAGAGCTCAATTTGCTGGGGAGGTCAAGTAATTTGTCAAAGAATGCTGTGAGAGATTGCAGTGTTACCCAACACACCAGAATGCCACTCTTCAGCTCTGCCTAGGAATTGGTTATCTGAGCAGGGTACTGGCTGTGTAATTGGCAGCCCCCACCTCATTCAGTGCTTTAATCATTTTCCTTTGCTTCATGTCACAGTTAGCAGTTTGCACCTTCTCTCTGCAATACTTCTATTATTCAGGTGTTTGTTTAGGCAAACTCTGTTCTTCATGTACCATCTTATTTCCCCCTCATCCCCATTTGCCCTATCAAATTTGAAACCAGACTTCTGTTTGCCAGACAAGCAGGCTGTTTATCTTTCTCAGTAGTGCGCTCTGACCAATACTTGGGGTTCTTTAATGTGTTACAGAGACTGCTCTAGTTCCAGCAGCCAAATGATGTCTGGCAAGATATGCAGGGTGGATTCATAGCTGGTCATCCATGGTCAGAGTTTTGATGGATTTCACACAGAGCATGAAGCTTTGATCGTTTCATTCATACTGAAGGCTCTGAGCAATCTGAGGCAGGTCAAGCAACACCTAAAGCCACTGTGGAAGTTGTAAAAGTTTCATGGCAAACCACAAGAGGAAGATAATTGCATTTCAGAGTCCATGCATATACTGGCATTAGGGACTGTGTTGTATTTGTGCTGCAAGAAGTGAATAGGAGAGATTGTGCCTCCTAGCTTAGGGACAGATCTTGCAGGTTTGAACTGATCTAAAGAGCAATTGCAGACTTACAATATATTCATCTTGCAATATATTCCTCTGTTAGTGAAAGCATTCCAGATTTAAGTAAAGAAGAGGAGACCCTAGGTGTGAATGGTGAATACAAAAAATGCAGATGCACATCCCTGAGGTAGTGTGTCACAGAGAAGTCTCTGCTGTCCTTTCTCAGGTTTTGTTCCCCTGCTAAACTAGCCCTAACACAAGGGCATGTGCAATACATTGGCAGTATGGCTGTGCCACAAGGTTTGGCTTTGGAGGTAGTCTTTTTTTTTGTCCCCAGTGAAAAGTTTATCATAACTTTAGAAAATAGAAGTCCTCTCTGTAGCAGCACTACAGGAATCTACTTTCAAGCAAACTTGCTACATTTTCTTCAACTAAAAGCTGACATCTTTAAGACATTGTTATCATTTCTGTCCAGTGGATCATTCAGGGTCACAGTTCACAAAGAAGGCTAGAGCAAAACACAGCTCAGAGCAGTACTAGAGTGGGTCACATGACTGAGCACAGGGCCATCATGAGAGCCCAGGGTGGTTAGGGAAGGTGGGGAAATGCTGATTTCCCATTGTCCAGGTTCAAATAGCTGGAAAACTTGGCTTCCAAAATTTCCACACCACAAGCAACTTATACCTAGAAAAGAAATGGAGAATCAGTTACATGCAACACCCATACATCTGAATCAGTCAAAATTGTGCTTCTGTTCTCTATCCAAAACTTCCCTGGCTACTGGGCAAGGGCTTAAGTAGCTATGAAGTTCCTCATTCTCTACAGAATATTTGCCCTTAGCCAGTAACACTCAGTAAATCTAGTCAATCACTTTCCCAGAGAGATTTTTGGTACCACGCATCATCTGAAGAATCTGAATAGAACAGTTGTGCATCTCTTCCTCATGCATAAGATCATTACTTTGCACAGATGTGATGCAGTTGCACTTCTAGGAACCAGCCCACCTTTGATTCAAAAGGTTTCCAGAGATTTTGCTTTTAATTTCCTCTTCCTGCAATATGGCAGCATGAACTCCATTAACAACCTTTTGTAACAATCCCACCTAGTCACCCACCCACCCAGAATCAATGGCAGAGTCAGCAAGCAGTTCTTTCCCTCCCAGAGAAAGCCTTGCAACAGACACAAGCAAAGGTACAGGTGCAATTAGGCTTAACACAACCTCAGATTCTTGGTTTTTTAGCTGCATTCACTGCTGCCATGGGCATGTATTCACTGTTGTACTCGTGGGAGTTGGATTCACACTTCTGATTCTGCCAACAGAGAGAAAATGCCATTAATTTAATTTGTAGTCACTAACCTTTGCCACTCCTGCCATTGTTCTTTAAGTAGGGCACTTACTCTGACTGTTTTCAGTGGGAACGTTAAGGTCAGAATAGGCAGGCACTTACATAGAAAAATTGGAATAAAACAAACTGAAAATTAAAAACACATATTGCCCAAAAGAATAGCTAATGTCCATGGTCTTCCTTCTTTCCTGAGTCAAATGGTTCTTGGTTTAAGTGGTTTTGCACCAGAACAGCTGGAATTGCTCCAGTGATTATTTGTTTCCACTTCTTGAAGAAAACAATCAGGTGAATCGCTCACTGAAATAATTTTGCTGACCTGTGCACCATTTCTCCTCTTTCCTTTGACTCCCAGCCTTTAAATCAATAAACAATTCTGTCTTAGAAAATTTAAATCTGAGCTGCTGTCATCAATGACTTGAACTCCAGTGGTAAATTAACAACTCAGTCTTTTTGTCAAAAAACACATCTTGTGCTGAGTATGTGCCTCTCCTACCCTCCAAATCTCATTAAATCAAGTTCCCCATCCATGATCTTTGGAAGAAGGATTCTGCATAATCTCGTATACTTGCTTACCTTGTTCCTTAAGCAACAGACTACAACACAGCAGACACAGGTAATAGCAAAAATGATCAGGCCAATTATTATCCATGACACAAGTCCCAGTGAAAAACAGTCTTCTTTATCTGAAGATGGGGAGGCAAAAAAAAAAAAGTCATTACTGATAATTTGCATTTTTGCCTCCTATCGGTAACTTCAAATTCTTTTCCTTCTTCATATTAATAAATCAGCAAAAGTGAGCTTTGAAGAAGGATTTTTCTGAGGTGAATCACTACCTTGGAAAAGTGTATTCAGTGGGAAGCAGAACATGGCATTTTTCCAGAAAGAGAGGTGAAACTGTTGGTACACAGTACTGAAAGTGTAGACTAAAAAGAAACCAAGCCAGGCTTGACAGCATGATGGTATTTCAGATCTGAACAAGGCTTAAGCTTATATGCACAGGTGATTTAAAGTACCACAGGTGATTTAAAGGGCAGCCTGGTCAAAAGAAGGGTCAACGTTGGCAGTTGCACTTGGATAGGAAGGCAAGCTGAGGTATTCAGGATTACCCTTGCCCAGATCTGGGGAAATATATGACAGGGTGTGAAGCATTTGGGGAAAGCTATGAGCATCTGGATATTCATACAAGTGGAAATGGGTACTGCAGGCAAAATCAAATGTCACAGCTTGATTCTGAGAAGCTTTTTTAAATTGAGAGGATTGAGAGATAAATAACTTGACCCAACCACGTAATTGCAGCCTTAGTATTTCAGTTTCTGTCTGTGCTTGTTCCTGGTGTTGGGAAAGAAGGAAAGAAAGCAAGGGAAGGACAACAGGCAGTACCATGCTACAACTGAACTACATGGAGAACTAAGAAGGAGTGTAAGCAAAACCACTATTAACTCTTTCTATTTAATATACTGAAGAGCCACTGAGGGAAAGGCAGTTCAAACTTAAAGCCTGTGCAGTTAGTCTTCTGAGTTAGTCCAAGCCCTTCTTAGTAAATGAATGGAAATTCCCAAGAGTTCTGGATCTCTTCTGCTCTAGAAAGGCCCTGAAGCTGAAGGTCTGCTTCAGAGAGATAAACTTCATCTTCTGTTTCATCAGAGTCCCATATACCACTACTAGCATGGATATTTGACAATTGATTTTCTTTTATCCTAGGCATATGAAGATAGAGCTCAGAATGGAATTTTTTTCCCACCAGCTGGACCTAATCTTAACATTTACACTCAGGAGCTTGAAAAATGGACGAGGGAAATTGCTGTTGCAGGCAAGGGTGGGATTGCATTACTCCAGAAGCTGTAGTCATGTTAAATGGGGTGCCATCACCAATATGCCAAGCTCAGCATGGCCTGCAAAACCTGCCCAAGGAGATGAATAAACATGGAGAGGACATGCTGAGCAGTCTGCCAACACAGCTCCACTGTTACCATCCCCCTGCTAAGCAGTTTTAAGCTGTCTTGTAATTAGCTGTGCAAACTCTAGTCACATTTTTCACTGCTGCATAGTTATGCCCAATTCTACTTATCAGTAAACTGAAGTGAGGGGAGAAGTAAACTTACCCTGGATGTACAAATAGGTTTCTTTCAGACAGCAATCTATATAAGGAGGGGGTAAGAATATCTCCAGGCAGTAGGTATAAATGTCAATATGTTTTCTTTCCAGATTTTTAAGAATGAAAGTGGTGCTGCTATTTGAATTCTCTGTCTGACAGTAGGTGACATTACTCTTGGAGATAACTCTCTCATTGGTCAAATGGAGTGCACAGATTTCCTTCTTTTCACGCCCTTTGAAGAGGATCATGCTGAACTCGCTCACATTTTGGGGGTTGGGGAATGTGAAATTGAAGTTTCCATTTTCAAATTCCACCACCACCTGGGAGTCAGAGACATGAGGCTGATCTGAAGACACAAAAACAATAAGTAGAGTCACTCACATAGCAGTGGAAAGAATCCTGAAAGTGCTAAGAAACTCATTAAAACAAAGCAAATGAACCATTTGATTGAAATTTAAGGCACGTAGGTACTTGGAATGGTCTGGCTGTAGAAAGCAGCCCTCACAATGAGATACCAGTGCATCATTCTGGTTGTGTTGGACATTACTGATAAAATAAATGAGACTTGGCCTGTTTTCTGCTATAAGGCTGGAGAGGTCACTCTTAGTATTAGATCAGTGACCTTTTGAATATTACTTGCTGCTGAGGTTACTAAATGATAAAGTTACTAGTGTTACTTACAATATCTGTTACTAGATATTGTTTAACAGCCCCCCTGGACCAATCAGTATATAGATATAATCCCTGCCTCAGTGTCAGATTTTCCTCTTCATAGATAAAAAAAGGTGGGACAAAGATGATGGTAATTTTCTCTGGTCTATGGTTTGTAATCTGTACCCTAATGAACATGGCACTATAAAATAATTCAGATTAGAAAAGACCCTTAAGATCATCAAGTCTAACCATTAACTGAGCATTGCCAAGTCCACCACTAAACCATATCCCTAAGTGCCACATCGATGTGTCTTTTAAATCCCACCAGGAGTGGTGACTCCACCACTTCTCTGGGCAGCCTGTTCCAATGCTTGACTGCTCATTCAGTGAAGAAATTTTTCCCAATATCCAGTCTAAATCTCTCCTCGTGCAACTTGAAGCCACTTCCTCTTGTCCTGTGATTCATTACTTTGGAGAATAGACTGACCCCTTCCCTGATACAACCTCTTTTCAGGTAGGTGTAGAAAGTGGCAAGTTCTCCACTGACCCTCTTTTTCTTCAGCCTAAACACCCCCAGCTCCCTCAGCCACTCCTTTCACCACCTCTGTTGCTGTTCTCTGGACTTGCTCCAACACGTCAATGTCTTTCTTGTAGTGCGGGGCCCACAGCTGGACATAGGATTCAAGGTATGGCCTCTCTGAGTACAGGGGAACAGACGTGACCTTGCTGGCCACATGCTTATTGATACAGGACAGACCATTGATACAGTGCCATTGGCCTTCTTGGCCACCTGGGCACTGCAGGCTCCTGTTCAGCTGGCTGCTGACCAGCACCCTCAGGACCTCTACCAGGCAGCTTTCCCACACTCATCCCCCAGCCTGTAGGGCTGCATGGGGTTCTTGTGACCCAAGTGCAGGACCTGGAACTTGGGCTTGTTGAACTCATACAATTGACCTTGGCCCATTGATCCAGACGGTCCAGATCCCTCTGCAGAGTGTTCTTACACTCCCACCTAACACTTCCACCTAACTTGCTGTTGTCTGCAAATTTACTGAAGGTGCATTTTATCCCCTTGTCCAGATCATTTATAAAGATATTAAACAGAACTGGCCCCAAACCTGAGCCCTGGGAACACCACTTGTGAGTGGCCACCAGCTGGATGTAACTCTGTTCATCACCACTCTCTGGGCCTGGCCATCCAGCCAGTTTGATGATGTAGCTGAAAATTTAATATAAAATGTGGACCCCAAGTTCCTACATAACTGCCTTAACCACAAAACTGACTTGACTTTGTGGAATAGATAGTGGTTTGAGACATGACATAAAGTTTCAACCTAATTACTTGGATGACTATAGCACCTTTATCACTAAGATAATGGGAGGCACAGAGGATAAATGTGCATGCACCCACATGCAATCCAGAAATCACATTTGACCTTCCCAACATCTCTATGAAAATCTCTCAGATGTTGTGCAACTCTCATTTTACAAATTTCTTGGAGAAGCAAAAGAAAGCAAACTGACTGAAGACCTCCTGCTACCTCACAGTTTGACTTTGTAAGGTCAGAAACCAACAGCACGGGAAACTCCCTCAGACAAAAATATGTTAAAATGTGTAGTAAGAAAATGACAGTTTTCTTCTACAAGGGCAGTATTTTCTGATCCAGAAATGCATTCAAAACCATAAACTAAATTAAGCAAATGCATCTTACCTATATTTTTGCATGATCCTGATGAGCAGCTATCAACTCCTGAAAAATATAAAATTGTTTGCTGTTTAAAATTCAAGAAGAGAGATGCAGGAATAGGAGCTGAGCCATGCAATGTTAAGATGATGAAGCTGTTTTATAATTTGTATCATTAGCCTATCTGATCGTTTCTGTGCTACACTATAAAGTCATCTGATATGATAAAAGAATTGAATATAAAAATCAAAGTATAAAGAAAATGCCTAAGGCAGGAATTTATATTGATCACATATATAGCATTCACAAATTCTTAAAACACCTCTGCAAAGTCATAGGTGTACTTCAGAAATAGAACTGACGTGAAAGTAAACTTTCACCAAGATACTGAGGAAATCTGCCCCAAATAAAAAAGCATAATTTTGATTTCTCATTAATCTTGAGTCTGCAATGATCCAGCATTATACTTTTTCCCAGACCAAAGAACTCATTTTCATCAATGTTTATTGTTTCCCCCACTGCTCAACACTGCATCAAAACATCTTATAATTATCTGAACTATGTTATGATACATACAGCAAGAAAATATACAAGCAATACATATGGTTTTGTTCTTTTTCCAATAACATATTTTTTTCTCATTGTTCATAGATGACCTTCATGACAGAACACAGACAGATTTTTAATAATTGTTCAGGTTTTGTTTTTTAAACCACTGCTTCCATCACCACACTTTATGGCAACACTTTGAAATGGTTTGTATGTCAGCACAGTCTGATAGTGTTTCATTTGGAATTTTTCTTTTTGCAATGTCCTAACATTAAATGTACGTAGGTAGACAGACAAACAGAAAAAAACTATATTGGCTTTTCTTGTTTTCTGTTAGCCTGAGTAAGTTCTTCAGATGCTGCTTAGAATTAAATATATCTACATGAGGATTTTATGATGCTAAGGAAATGCAGGGTAAATACTTAATGACTTTGATGCACCACCCTATTCTTCTTGTTACTGCTACATGGTAGTGTAGACTGATAGAGTAGTTCCCACCTGTGCCAGGTATTGCACTGATTACATGGTTTAAATAATCTCTTTTTTCCAAGGCACCTCTTATCTTTTACATTTGGCCTGTATATGCACAGGAACATAGGATTATTCTCTTTTGGGTACCTTTGTATGATTTCAACTCTTTCTGGACAAAGACAATCTTTTAGTGTTCATGCTTTTTGCTTCTTTGAATTCTTGCTCCCCAGTTACTACCATTGGCAAGGACATTGAAATGAATGATACTAATTTAAAATATCTTTAGTGTGACACAGGAGCTAATGGATTTCTGGAAGACCCATTGCAATGCTCAGTTAGAGAGCAATAGAAAGTGTTATCCCTTTCTGATTGATTTACCATCTTCCTAGCTCTGAAATTCTTCCTGGTTTACTGTGCACAGTCAGCATCCTTATCTAATTCAGTGACAGTTCTAATATCTGTACTTCTCTCAGGACTATTACTTAAGTGTATGATAACAGATAAGGTATTTAGCATCTTGTACCACGGGTTTGAAGATAAGGCAGAGAAAACACACAACTTGCCAAGCCACAGTGAAATAGACCTCTAGAACCACTGGAGGCACAGACAGAGAAAGTGCAAGCCCTTAAAATGGTATATAGTATGAAAAGCTGAAAGCAGAGGTCAAATAAAGAAATAATTATTGATTACTGATATGTTGCATGATGAAAGAAAACAATTTCTAGGAGAACAACATTTGAAATACAGGCCATTTAAAATGCTGTGTAGTTTGATAGCCTGTAGTTTGGTAACACATGACTTAAAGGCCAGACAGCCAACAAATCATTTAGGGAAGGGAAGAAAAATACAAATGTGTTAGTACAGCAGAGACTAGGGAGCATGATAAATGCATAAGCTAATCTGATACCTTTGAGAAGCATCCACTTGGAGATGAGACCTCTACATTTGTCACTGGTCATCTGAGAGGAGGGCAGATGTTGACTCTCTTAGGGCAGCTACAGACCCAAATGGTGCCATATTCCTTCAGTGTCCCAGGGGAGCATGGGATGACCCTACACTGAGCACTAAAGCAACAACTTCAAATTTGTTTTCTCTGTTTGTCTCTGAGAATAGTTCAGTTTGGCTGTTATCTAATGAAATTGCCCTTTCATACCATGTGGGTTAAAATGTTTGTCAGAGATCATGGTTTTAATCCTTGTTTTTAATGGAAAAGGGCAGAGAGAGGTCATTAAGCATTTAGTTCATGTGACCTTTGGCAAGCTAAAAGATCGTTTTGTATTCTCTCCAACCCAGAAGCCTAAAATGCTTGTTTTCAAGAAAGACTCAGTAATATGTTTCTCTGAATGAACATTTTGGTAAATGTGATGCAATTAGTATTTCTCTGAAACAAGTGCCCACATAGAAGAGTGTGCTTAGCATAGGATAAAAGCAGCACATTTTAGAATTAGATTAACAGTGCCTGAGATTAAAACACAAAATTGTCTACATAAATGACCCGAATGGGTGAGATCTGATAAAAATTTCCAACTCACTAGCTATTCTGCATCAGCTCCCAATTTCAATGCTCTTGCTGAATATTAAAGAGTTGGTCATTCTCCCTCCCTGTGCCTGACTCTTGATCTTCTGTGAATATTTGCATCCATTCATTCCTAGGTAATCATATGGACCTGTAACACTCTTGTTTATGGCCAGACACATTTGGGATATCTCTTGTCAAGCTCCGGTCAGAATGAATGTGCGTTCAGTGGGATGTGAGATAGGAAACTGGATTTAAACATCCATTAATATTGAGAGATTCACTGACTAAATCTCCCTAATACTACCTCAAAAATGTGTGAATAAAAGTCTATGTTTTGGTATTGTTGAAATTGAACAACAGAATTTCACTGGTTCAGCAGTAAAAAATGCTTAGATTTGGCTGTAAGTTTCCTTTTTGTTATTTTTCATAAAAGAGAGAATTCATAAAAGAGAGAATTCAATTTCAAGAGAGAATTTCAATTTTGTAAAAGAGAGGATTCAATTGCATATCAAGATTTGAGACAAGAGGAAACAAATCTTTAGTTCATTTCCTAGCAACGTCACACTGGAATTGCATTGGAGTTGTTCCTGGCTCACCTGAGTGCCAAGACAAATATTGTGGTTTGGATATAAATCCAAGAGATGAACATGTGTATGAAAGTCACATCTTGCTGTTAAACTCTGAAAGAATGTGTGTGTGTGTGTGTGTGCGCTTTTGTGTATAAGTGTATGTACATTTCCATCTCTATTTCATCTTTGCTACAGCAGGAAAGCCCTTTGGCAGAGGTTTGGGAATTTCTGTGCTAGTGTGCTTGGATACTGAGGCCAATGGAAAGTGTGTTATCTTAATTTTAATGGGATTGCAGTTTAGAGCTTTCTAGTAGCTTTTTGGCAGACCCAGCACTTTTCGAAAACATCATCAATCTGTTAGACATTTTGGTCCTAACAGAAGTTTAAAAACCACTTTCAATCACTTTTCAAGCTTGGGGTTTAGTGGTTTTCTTGCTATTTGTATTATCTGCTCCAGCTCTCAGAAAACTAACTAGCTGATAAAAATAAGAAGCATAATTTCACTTGGGTGTGTTTGCCTCTGAAGATGAGCATGGAAATTGCAGACCCTGCCTTTAAAACAAACACATTTGTTTCATTAATACTTAATGCATAATGAAATCACACAGATTTTTAAAATTGCTATGGTTTTGACCTTTCAAGGCAGTCTGAATGATGACACTATCAATTTAGTGTCATAAGTCATATGCCTAAAACTAACATGTTTCTGTCTTTCAGTAATCCAGGATTAAGAGAGGAAAGATTGCTTCTGGACAAAGCAAGTAATGGCCAGAATTACTCTAGGAAGCCATCTATAATCTGAATTATTTCTGTGGTGTAATTTATGTTGAGAAATACTGAAACTCTTATAAAATATACCACGGAAACAACAGCCAGTGTTAGTAATATTTCAGAAGCCCTTCTAAGAAGTGACAATGGTTTCCTCCTGTATTGACAACAGGAGAGCTGTGGGTGAAGAGTGATAACACTTTGCAAATATTGGTCAGCAAAAGCTAATGTGCAATGTTTCATAGCAAGGGCCTCAGGTGCTATGGAATCCTACCTACAGCTCTGTACTCCAAAATTCCATTGCTTGTCTTTCTCTACAGGCAACAGAGAGGCTTCCTGCTCTTATGAACAATTCATTTATCACAAGTGGGTTATCAAGTCATAGGTCACAAGTTATGCTGAGAACACTGTAAGAAAAAACACTTTAGAGATACCATTTCTTCTCACAGGCAGTCTCTTTCTCTTTTCATCTCCTTTTGCCAGACCCCTGCCCAAATCCTATCCTCCATATTTGAAGGAAGGGAGAAATGCTGGTATCAGAAAACTATTTGTACCCTTAAAATTACAGCCTATTTCTTCCCACGAGGAAGGGCCTTCTAGATATCTTCAGCCCTGTGTAAAAGCATGCTGGTCAAGTATACAAGCTAAATTGACTAGGCGGGGAATATGTAACCAAATTGAAAGCATTTTTTGTTAGTAGATTTAAGAACAACTTTTCAAGAACTCCTTTTAGACATACTGATTACAATTACTCCTTTCCTGTGATTTCCCCCATCTTTTCATTCTATCTGAAAACTCAGTATACTATCCATGTATTATTTAGCCTTCAAAAAGGTATCTACATTGTCTAAACAGCTGAAAACTAGTTTGTATTTATATGAAAACTTGAGTTCTGTTTGAAACCTCAGGAGTATTTAAATTCTCTCCTTTATCACTAGAATTTCAGAAGCAAACATTTAATAGCCCTTGGCATGATCTTCAAAGTATCATATTTAGATGGTGTTTAGTAGCTGTGCACACTAAATCTCAGATCTTACTTATATGATGCATCAGAGAAAATCATTGGACAGAATATGTATGAAAAAAACCACCTCCTTTTAATCAGATATTATCTGTATTTCCATCCTGACCCATTAATATGTAGGCTTCAGAGAGGTTACAGATAAAGCTGTGATATTTTACTTAGCATAGCTGGGATAAAACTATGACTCTTGTTAAATGCTACGTCCATGTTTATGGCTGACTGAGATTGGTGCTGTCACTGTTCACCTTCTCAAATACAGCATAGGAATGTTATGCTTCCTTTTAAGTCTATATTTCAAGCCTGCACCAAAATTATCTCATCTATTCTTCCATGCCATATACATTTTTCATTATATAAAAATTCCCTGTCCAAACAAGTGCAGATTTAATATTGATAACTTGGTTTCTCTTTATTAGGCTATTCACCATCATGCTGATAAGAGATCTTACGCCCATCAAGGGAAGCTGGCCGGAGCGCTACAGTCTAAACACCTAAAGGGTAACACTAAGCAGATGAACTAAAAAACATAAACACTGAAAACTTGTACTTTTTAGTTTGGGAGCAAATGCCCTATGCTGGCAGGAATTCTCTTCCCACCAACTCTGGTGATATTAAAGTTGAGAGCAGTCTTTTTGCAGCCATTACCTTTATTTCTCCAACCACTTGCTATCATGCCTCATTTACTGTATCCCATCACTGGCTAAATTATATCCTATAGAGACATCTACTGCAAAGAGAATAATCCAAAATGTTACTCACCGTACAGGGCTTCAAACTGAAAGCAGAGGACACAGAAAGTTACAGCAACTGCCTTCATGCCTGCCTGACACAGAGGCACCAGCCTTCTGTCTACTGTGAAGATGGGGAAGAACTCATGGGTAGAAAAGGAAGTGGTTTGTGGGCATGGGGGAAAATCGTAAGATAATCAGAATGAATTTTTAATTTAACATTTAACTCCTGACTATGTTATAGCTATGTCAGCATTAGCTGTTGCACACACCTGTGAGTTTAATGCTTTTTTATTTCCTACCTCATGGCTTGCTGTCACAGACAGGAAAATGAAAGATTTTCTGACGTTACTTTTGATGTTCATTTTGCAAAGACTGTCTCTGGTAAAGTCTATCATGATAGAGGCTGCAGGCATCTACAGTACACTTCTGCAGAAGTTCTGTTCCGGCCCCTGGTCAGCAACTAGTTCCTTAAATTAACTTACAATAAACGCATATTTGAAACTGGCAACCTGGTTTCTCTCCAGGTTTCAACTGGTTTTATGTAACTAATGGTCTTGCTCTATGTGGAAATCATTCATTAATAGGGTAGGAGTCTCTCGTGTGTCCTGGTCCTGAAATTCATAGGAAGAACATGGCCAAATTGAAGAAAGATCCCTTCAGCCCTGTGACGTCCTAGAGGTTCACTCCAACGTGACTTCCATCCTGGAGATCAGGCTTGTTTGGCCTGAAGTTTTGTGAGAAACTTCATGTGGCTCTGTGAGACGAGATCTGACTCAGTGCCCGAGGGCCTTAGGTCAAAAGAGTCTTTCCTTTCTTCTTCCTCGCCTTTGTGCAGTACATTCTATTCTGGCCTGTTATCCATCTTTATTCTGGGAATGTTAAGGCCCTTATGATAACATGTTCTACAATCATTTAATCCTGGCTACTGATTTATGTGTATAGTACTAATTTTAGTGCATATAATATGCAAGAAAAATAGCCTCTAAATCATGTTTAATATATTAGATGCAGTGAGCATTTCTGATTGCACAAAGGACTGCTACTGGTGCCTGACAAACAGATTGAGTCCTTGTAACCATGCAGTGGTATCAAATAATTCGTAAATAACAGGACTGTTACAAATTCACTCCTGCTTTATACTCTGTGAATAAATCCTCACATGTTGGTTTACTCCTCCTCAAAAAGTGGTTTAATGTCTTTTACTACTACTGCTTAAGATCTGTTCATGTGGACATCGGCAGACTCTTAATTTCTTCAAATCTTTCCAAAGCCCTGCAAATCTTTGCCTTTTTTAAGATTACAGTCAGAGCTAAACCTTAGTCAAGCCAGTTGTTGATCTAAATTTTCAGCTCAGGTCTCTGGAGCCAAATGTAAGTAAGTCTAACTGGAGAAACCTTCTGCCGTATGCTTTTAATTCTGAAGCTCAAAAGTAATATATGGAGGTTCAAACAATGATGAATCTACTAAAGATACATCTGACTCCTGAGCTTTACCTATGAAGTTATGACCCCACATTAGGATCTACTGAGGTTCCTGGTATGATCATCTTTTCCATCCCCCATAAAAACTCATGGGAAGTGCTTAAAGAACAAAGCAACCCTCTTCTGGGACATGACCTTTATTTCCCAAATAAGCATAAGAGTGGCAGCCAGAAAGGCTTATATTAAAAAGAGCTGCTGCTGCTACAAAATTAAGGGTGGAAGAGAATTGTGTGTCAAGTACCCCTATCCACATCTTTGGGAAAGCATGCTGACAACACACCAAGGATTGAGTCCTTACAAAGCCTACCACTGAATGGGAAGGCCAATAAATGTGTAGGGGAATGTACTCCATGTGCAGAATTTTTTTTTTATGAAAACAAGCTTTAAGATAAATTAGTATTTTTAGCGTTCAAAATTTTGTTGTCTTTCTTTAAAATGTAAACGTTTTGTTAGGAAAGTAATTTTGATAGAGAAGAATTTTTTTTTAACAAATATTGTTGTTTTGGAGCAACTTATTCCTTCCTTCCCTCTCTGTGACAGTCTCAGTTATACCAATACACACTTATTTCACTTTTAGGGGAAGAATGGCTACTAGTATAGCTTGGTTGGTATAGATTTTACTACAAAAATTGAAGCAAATCTTGCTGTCCAGTAATCAGTTTGTATATGTTATATCCTCTGTCTTTACAACAATTATAGCTTCAAGTCTACAATTACACCTTCTCTTTTTCTCTTTCCTGACACTTGGGATTGCTAGAACACACTGATCCCTTTGTTTCAAAAGGATCTGCCCCAGAGAACACTTTGGGTTACCTTTGGCAGCACTCCGAAGTTTGATCTAAACAGTGATTTCAAGTGTATTTGATGATGAGCCAGCAGAGCTGGGGGCACTCAGAGCGTATATTAACAGTCTAGCTCCAGGCTCAGTGTGAGGGATACTCCATCTTCTGGTCTCACACCAACAGAGACTCCTCCACTGCCTTTCAATCTTTCCATCTTTGCCTTGCTCCTCTGTCAGTGCTTACCTACTTCACAAAGATATTGTCACTGCAATTTAGCAGTGTTTCTTGTAAATGCCATGGTTGGTTACAGTTAAACACCTGTGTTGGAACAAGTAGTCTGTTTCCACAGGCTTCCTACAACTGCAACTACTTTTGCTCACAAACACGTGTTTCCTTTTTCCATCCTCACACATTTCTCTTCTGTGTCTTGATTTTCACTCTCACATCCACATACACCTCTCAGAGCTGACTTCTTTCCTCCTCTAACCTGACTGTTCCCCAGTCCATGACTATGCTTCTCTTCAAGCAATAGCTTCCCTTCACCATGTGCAACAACTCCTGTCCAGAATGTAGCTTCCCCTTCACCCCAATCCCTATTCTTTCTTCATGTCCTACCCCAATGCTACCCTGTAGTGATAGTCTCCTTTTTTTTCCTATCATCTCACTTCTGACTGTTTACAAACTGGAAAATCCTTATGTGAATTTTTATGCCTTTAAAAATGGATTCAGTGAAACACCCCGTTCCAAAGAGAAATGGTCTCACTCATCCCTTGGTCCATACACCAGTGTTCTTTACTACACAGTCTTCAGTGCTTGTCCCTTCTAACTCCAAGTAACTTGGAAAGCAACACTTCTGCAGTTTCCCTGAGGACACAGCAAAGATTTTCCCTGTGTGTATGAGGTATATTTTTCTTGTTCTGTTTAATCACTTAAGTCATACTTACTGTTATCACTCGAAACAATGTCCATGTTAGTGAAACTATACTGCATGGTCTGCCATGAAACCAAGGTGCATTGAAGAGTCTTATTCCATCTCACCAGCAGTTTTTCACTTTTGCTCATGGATGAGCAGTTGCCCACAGCAATATAAAATATTCCCTCCATAGAATCTTTTGCGATTCTTTCTGCAGAGACTGCTACAGTCTATCCACACAAATTATATTCCATTGTCTCCTGCTGCTTCTCATTCTTTGCTTCAATATCTGGCCTATATTCTCATGACTCTGGGTCATTCCCTCAGGGCTGGAGCAGAAAGCCTCTACTCTCACGTGTTTTCATTTCCTGTCCTCCTAATTGAGAAGGGGAACAATGACTTTCACTGTACTATTTTTAAAGTTCTGTGATGGCTTTAAATCCCACTTCCCATCTGCATCACTCCCCATTAGGTGTGTAAACAAGCTGCAGTCATTCAGCATGTAGAGATTTCAGCCTGAAATGCAGCTCATGTGCTCCCTCGTTTGTTCTGATGCCTCCTTTGCCAATATGTTGGTCTGATCTCCTACCTTTGGGGTGGGAGTGTGTGTGGCTTTGCTTCTTGATTCAAGCTCAGTTACACCATTTAGCAGTTTTTTGAGTTTATTTGTTGGTTTTTTTCATGATGCTTGAGAATATTTAATTGTTACTGAATGTCCTAAAAGAAGGGGAAAAAAGTATGTTAAGGAGTTTAGCCCAGTTCTAAGGCTTGCAAGGGCATTGACCTATAAATGCAGTCGACAGGCGCTAAGTGGCAAATTCAGTCAAGTCTAAACAGCTTGCCCAGAGAGGCAGTAGATGCCCCATCCCTGGAAACAACCTGACCTAGTTGAAGATGTCCGTGCTTATTGCTGGGGGGTTGGACTAGATGGTGTTTAAGCGTCCCTTCCAACCCAAACTGTTCTATGATTCTAAATGCCACTTCAGATCCTGGGACTAATGTTTTGGACTGGCTGGACTCTCAAGGCAACTGAGAGTCACCTAGGAAAAGACGGTCTCCATCTGTTCTTGGGAACGGCTATGCCTCTGTGTATTCAGCCCTGTGCATCCTGCAACACAGTTACCTAAAAGCGGTACCAAACCACTTCTTCAGGATATGGGGTGTAGATAGAAAGGGCCAATGAAGCTCATGTGCATGTGCTGGTGGTGTGGACTGCAGACCTATGGGGTGGCTGTGGAAGGTTTGCTGTCTTGAAGAACAACAATAAATGTAAAAACCGTGTTCCTACCCTTCAAGGTGTACAAGGAAGAGGACTGTGAGCAGTAGGTATTTTTCAGTGGCAGGAGGTATTTAGGAGAATGCAAGAGTTTTAGATGGCCTGGGTTCATGGGCAGTGCTCCAGAAGGAAGAGTGTACTTTCTGAAGCCATTGCAATTCCCTATGGCCAACATAGAGCTGTGTGGGACTTTGTTACAGGGCCATTTATGTCTGGGTTTGGAAGAGACATATCCCAGAATGGACGCTAAACATGTAAAACCCAAGTGAAGTGCAGACCTGGGGACCTAGACTGTTACTGTCTCGCACTAGGGGAGCAGTGCATGACAGATACATGCTGATGAGCTGGGTGACCATGGAAGTTATTCTAGGCGTGACAGTGACGAATTATACACATTTTGTAAAATTTTCACACCCCAACTCTTTCAAAGCTTGTAGTAGGGTGGGAACTCCTATTATGTGGTTATCTGGTCAGCTGCCTTGGAGGAGTTAGGATGGAAAGAGCCACCATTCTGTGGTGCTGCTTGGGTTTTGTGGTGTGATTTTTATCTCCACATTGTTGTGATTACTTTTTAAAGGTAAACTCTTGCTACCACTGCATTGACAGTATAAGAAAGAGACATTTTCTCCAACAGAAACAGTCCCTAAAGGTGTGATGCATTCTTGCAGATAAGAGGTAAATGAAAAGTTATGCTGAAAATTGCATGGGCAGGTAAAGCAGCACATCCCTGGCTTGGACTTACGGAATCACCAAAGAGGATGAGGACACACACATGCTACTGTCTCTTCCCAGCTGACTTAAACTAGTTTTGAAAACCCTGGCTCTCAAGTGTCTCCAAGACAGGCTTCACTGTTCTTGTTAGTGGTTAACTGGAGCCAGGCTTAGACAGCTCAGGCCATGGTGGATTTGGAGTAAAAACAATGAAATCACAAACACGTAACTAAGTCTCCTCTATTTTGTGTCTGTCATTCAGGATCTCACAGGTTACTGCCTTGGGAACAAACTGCTTTGTACATGCAGGCCAAGGCTACGGAAGGCAGTACTCCCACCTGCAAAGATGAGATCCCTCGCTCTGTCCAGCCGCACTGGGTGCCAGAGCTAAGACAACCAAAGCTGGACACCCTGCGGTGCTGTGTCAGCCCCGTGCTCCTGCGGCAAGGGACCGGTGAAGGATTTGTTTCCCCTTCTGCATGAGATGCTTCCAGGAGCTGCCTTTGCGTCTGGGCTCATTTGGGCGCTGTGGAACAGGGGGAGCAGCATTGCTGGGCGATGGCACTGTGTCCAGCGCCAGGCCCGCGGCCGAAAGCCCTGTACCCCCGGGTGCGCACCGACCCCGGCTCCGCAGCGGAGCCCCCGGATCCAGGCGAGCCCCGTGTCCCCTGGCCGCGGGCGGCTCTGCAGCGCGGCCGCGCGGGGGCGCTGCCGGCCGGGCGGGT
>VZRZ01000277.1:1889924-1902834 GCA_013398175.1 Climacteris rufus | reverse complement strand
GGTGCCGCCCAGTGCTGAGCGGGATGGGGCCGCGCCGCCCGTGCCTCGCCCTCAGCCCGGTGCCGCCCAGTGCTGTGCGCGACGGGGCCTCGCCCTCAGCCCGGTGCCGCCCCGCCGGGCCGCTCTGTGCGAGATGAGGCTGTGCCAGCGGTGCCACGTGCGGGGCTCGCCCTCAGCTCCTGGCTTGCAATGCACCCTTCAGGGTTACCCGGCGTTGGCCCTCACGAAGGTACGACTGCTCTCTGAGGTTTCCTAGAATCCCACACGAGTCTGACTGCACGTGCACGTGGCTTTATGTTTAAAGGGTTTTTTTTTTCATCAGAAAGAAATTCTGCAGCCGCACACCAGAGAGCAGTGCAATGTCGCAGTGTCTCCAGTGCAGGCGCGTAGACCGACAGAGCAGGTTTCTTAGGGCTCAGGAAGTTTTGAAAGCCGAGAGGGGGATTTGGTCTTTTGTGTAGCTATTTAAACATTGTTCATCTGTTCTTGCTAATTTGATGAGAAAGAACAAGCTGTAAAAACAATCCTTCCAGCAGGCCAGGAGAGACGAAGAGGTAATTGAGTTTGAATGGAAGTCTCTTCTCAGGGAATCACAGCAAGGAGCTCCACATGTGTGGCTGATGCAGACTCAGAGATGCTATAGTGAAGAGTTGAGGAGGACAGCCCTACCTCCAGAGAGGCTGAAGGAACTCCCCTGAGGCCAGACAGAATTGAGCAGAGTTTGCTGCCATTCAGAGTAACTGAGTTGACCAACATTAAACCCAGAAGCAAATTTTCTCTTACAAGATGATGGGAGTCAACTGTAAACCTTTCTCATGTGCTTGCTATTTGTCCCAGAGTAATTTAACCCAGTGAAGAAGAACTTTAAGGCCTTTGGTGTGCTTCAGGAGCTCACTGTAAGGCAGGGGTCTAGGCACAATCTTGCAGCTAGCTTCGATGCTGTCACCACACAAAAAAGAATTTGCAGTAATAATTAGAGTGACAATGAGCAAAAAATAGAAATCAGATATCTACATTTTCTAGAGAACATGTGATTGAAATGAATACTCTAAAACATGACTTTAACCACAGTGATCACAGTACAGATCACCATAGGATATTCTGGTGAATTGGCCTTTGTGATGTAGACTCCAGATTTCCTCAGTGAAGTTCCCGGCTGCCGTGCGCCGCTCTGCTCCTGGGAAACACAGCAGTGGAGCAAAAAGAACGAGCTCTGCAGCTGCCCAACTCATGTCTTTATTAGGTGTCCTGTGTCTCTAGTGCACTCTCAATACAGTTCAGGGTGAACATATCCAAATCAGCTCTTAACTGGATCACAGGGTCAGCCTGAACGCAGGAAGTATCCGGTTACATTCGGGCAAGCTCCCCAGTAGCTAATACAGCCTTGTACTCAGAATAAAACCTCGGTAAGCTCTGCTCAGTCTAAGCTGTTCCCAGCTACTATTAAGTTGGTCCGGGCAGATGTACACACATTGTATAGGAATGTGCAGTTCCCTGCTTGCCCATGACTGACTGAAAAGAACAAGCTTCACATGCTGGGTCTCTTTGATCTCAGCTTTGTGGTTGCTGGTCATTAAATGTGAATGTTCGCTCAGGGGGCTGTTGTTGTCCTCACCACACTGCTGCTTCGTTTGGGTCTGTAGCCTCATGTGATCCTGGCTGAACCACAGCAAAGCATATTCAGAGGAGAAGTCAAGTAGCCTGCTGGAGCCTGCTGTGGCGTAGTGAAGCTGGGAGAATAGAGGTGTCCGCATTGTTTCTATAGATATTACAGAATCCTGAATTTTCCGTCTCCTCATGAGAATCGGACAAGTCATCAACCGCAAATTTTTGAAAGTTATGCGGATAGCATTAAGTTTTAGGAAAGCATTACCATATGTCTTTCCTCATGTTACATTCCTCACTAAGCACCCACTGTTGGATACTTATCTGTGAGGCAAGATACTTGATCTCTGAATTTTTATTATTTATTCTCATCTGGTACAACCTTTACATTTATACTCTCGTGAATTTAGATGACTGTCAGAAAAGGTGGAAGTTGGTGTTTCTCTGTTGTCACTGTGTTGATACTGCTTCTAAAGATTAATGTTACATTAGCATCTGAGGCTAACAATAGCACTGTTCCCAAACCTATCTTCAGAATCCTCCCTTCTGGCTGGAAGCTGCCTTGGTTTGCTGCCAGGCCAGGAATGGAGCTATGTCTCATCAGATAGCCCTGGAAACACACTGTGATAAATCTCAGTTTTCTCTCTGTAGATCTGTTTATAGATCAACTGTTTATTCCATTGTTTCAGGTGACCACTGAAAAGTCACATGCATATGTCCTGTCTCTCTTCTTGTTGCTTGCCCTGTTTGGTTGCTAGAATCCTTTATCCCTTGTCTGCCTGCTA
The DNA here is from genome assembly GCA_013398175.1 of Climacteris rufus. Lineage (NCBI taxonomy): Eukaryota > Metazoa > Chordata > Aves > Passeriformes > Climacteridae > Climacteris > Climacteris rufus. The sequence continues at coordinate 1,900,444 of VZRZ01000277.1, read as the reverse complement.
TACTGCATCAGCAGCAGAGGCAAGGCATGGCCCTTGTGAAGTCATGAGCAATGAAGTTGTGTTCAGTACATACCATAGAGGTCAGCCTCACAGCTGATGCTTGTTTCTGTTAGCTGAACTTGCCTCCCTTTGACAAAAGTGTCCTTCAGGTGCTGCTGTGTAACTCTTCAAAGGTGCTTTTGGATGTGACTGTATTCTCCCGTGGCTGATTTCAGGGGTGCTTGTTGTGACCCAGACATTTGTAAGCACTATTTTGTTGGTGTTTATGGTATGATGGTGAGGGTACAAACGTATTACTTCTTATGCTAGGTGTCTTGCTGCACATGCAATCAGCAATACAGAATTCTGTAGTTACAAGATCATGGATTCATATTATATTGATTTAGGCATGTACCTCCACAGGCCATTGTTTTTTTCTCTTCTCTGCTAAGTAAGAAAAGAGCTGTAGCTGAAAAAAAAAAAAAAAAAGAAGAAAGGAAAGTAAGCCAGTCACACCACTCTACTTCTCATTGGGTTGCTGTGGTTCTGTGGTTACCATGTGTTTTCTAGTGACATCAGTGAAGGCTCTGTAGTGCTTGAATGACAGACTGTTTTGGTGCTTTGGCTTGATGAAAAAAATAGTTGAAGGGGAAAAAATTAATTTGGCCATTTGCATCTTTCCATCTAGTTACATTTTCATAAGTAGATGATTAGTGTTAGTGGTTACAGAGAAACAAGTGGTGATTTTATTATTAGCTTTATATCAGACTGGTACAAATTATTCTAGTTGACGTGGAAACATAACTGACTTTCCACTATGAAAAGAAACATTTCATTGTTTCCAAACTTTGAAAACTACCCCAGCTATCGCCTTTGGTCTATCTAGGTTTTTCCATTGTTTTCAAGGCTATTTGTGTTGCTTTGAGTTCTTCCATTTCTTCTGTAATACAGAACAGCTGATCATCCTTGTTTATGTGAACTCAAAAATCCACAGGGTTTCAAAAAGTCACAGGAAGACAAATCCCTCGAGGCTGTTAAATGCAAAGACACCACCTTTTGAAGTTCCTGAGCTGCTGGTAAAGAAGGGCTGGAACAGTATTTTAGGGAGGTTTCATAGAATACTTTCCTTGACTCTATACTCTTCCCTGATATCTGCCCTTGGTCACTGCTGGGAAGTGGGCAGCTGCTGCTGTGTCTTTTAACATCATTCCGGCCCTTTTTTTTCCCCTGCCTGAAAAATCTGGTCTTGAGTGATGCCTACAGGCATTGTAGAACAGATCCTATTTTATTAGTATTCATTTATATTGTACTTTTCCTGATCATTGCTAATAATAGTATTATCACATATAAAATAGAGAGTTATTGCTGCTGTGCTGTTCTGTTGTAGAATTAAGTTGTTTTGGTATTCCCAGTGAGTTAACATTGACTGCAGCAGGGTTTGGAGCCAAGGGCACAGTCTGCTACATAGTTTGCCAGTTTCAAAAAGATGACCATGCTATCTCATGCTTAACTACCTACAAACAGTTCAAATAAGATGCATAACTGCAGTATGACTGTGTGTGACTTGGAAAGGGAAAAGAAAAACTAAACACAGTATTACCAACACAGATAAAACTCCAGCCAGAAACAGAGTAAAAAGACTAATCCTTGGTAGGTGGCAGCACCTAAATAATTGATAAGTGTTACAGATTAATTTTTTAGATCAGAGTTCTTTCTTGCATGTGAAAGAAGGATGCTTATTAGTTTTGAACCTTATACAACCTATTCCTTCTGTCATAAAAATCTGCTGGGTAAAGGATGTTTAAGTACCTGAAAATTGTTGAAAGCAGTGATTCCTAGGTCTGTAGCAAGACATAGATTCACCATACTCATTATTAAATATGCTGCTGATCCATGCTGTAACAGGACAGTGTTCATAATGGCATGTTCTTTTTAGAAATCTCAAAGGACTTTAATACAACAAACAAAATAATCAGTATGTTTGCTATTAGACTTGCCAAATTTAAGATAAGAATTTCCCAACCAGTATCAGCACAAAATTGCTGTCTTTCACAGATAAACAATAGAAATCAAGAAGGCCTGCCAGCCTTAGAAGTTTTCCACTGGAAGTGCAGAGAGTGAGGATGGTCAGTGTTCTAGGCATGCTCCTGCCTTTGGTGTCGGCTGGGGCGGCAGCAATCTGTGTGTCACTTCCCAGTTCCGCACCACAGCCTTTGGCCCAGTGGCTCTTCTCCTTCCTGTCTCTGGTGCTGAATACAAAGTGCTACTTTGACCCAAGGAGAGTTTTGGCAAGCATGGTTTAATTGCTGCATTCATGCATGTGCACACTTGCACAGAAGCTTTTTCAATAACTGAGCATTCTCTGTATGAATTTTCTGGACAATTCTAGTTAAGTGAAGGTGACTAATTGCATCAACTCACCCCTCACTGGAAAGTGTCAGTCTTGTACTCATATGTTCCTAAATGAAGAAATTAGTGCAGGAACTAAAGAGGACTCTGCATAGCTTGCAAAATCTCTTGATTTGAGATTTTTCTGGGGTATTCTTTTAAAATCTTTTATTACAAAAGGGCCGTGGTATCACTAGTGATCACATATCATCAATGCATCAGTTTCAAGCTGAAAAGATTGAAAGCAGCACTTTAGCAGAACATGGAAATATTTTCTAGCAACTAGACAGAAACTGGCAACACTTCAATTTTCTGATAATTTATAGGTTTTATTTCAGAACAGAGTCAAGATAATGTATTGCTGAATAAGTGACAGGTTTTGTCAAGAGTTTTTTTTAATAATAAAGTGTGGGTTTAGGTAGCAAGGGAAGCCTCCAGGCATGCTCAATATAGAGTTATGCATATTTCATAAGCATATTTTTATATTACTGAATTTCATTGTATATGTTTAATAGATTTAAATCTTACATCTACTTTCCCACACTACCTGCTTCACATGCAACAGGCTATTTCCAGCTTCTGTTCTTCCAGTTCTGTTGCAGGAATGGCTTTCTGTAACACCTAAACATTTCACTAAACTTTGCCCTATTGTTACTATTACATGATGAGTAAGATTTTGTGACTTACTCATGAGCTTACAGCCACATGAACAAGCTTTTAGTGTGAACCTGATTAGTTAGCTACAAGTGGCAGTGTTTTTAATCCATGTACTGACCTCCAGGCAATTAAATTACATCAAGAAAGGATTGAATTAAAAGAAGTTGGAAAGATCCGGATAGGTCCAACAGGCAGCATCTAAAGTTCTGTTTGTCACAATAAGGACTTGAACTTGGAATTATACAATGGCAACTACCTATGGCATAACCAGAGGGAAAAAGGCTGACTAGTTATTGAAAAATAGTTGGACCTTCATTAGTCACTCAATGTCACAAAATAACACAGAGCACTTCTGGTTTCATTGTAAGGTGAGAAAGAAAGATCAACACAATAGTTTTTGCTACATTTGGCCTCGTCTGGATTTTGTGATATTAAAGCTTCATTATCCTTTTTCTTTACAGGCTTGACACTCCCATCCATAATTTCTGTTTTCTTACAAAGACTAGACTTATGAGAATAAATAGTTTTAAATTCACTGCTCAAACTGAAAATTTGAAATTTTGACAAAATAGGAAGTTGAGAAAAAAAACCTGTTTTGGAAAAAGGGTTTTTTTGTTATAAATTCGATATAGTTAAATTTTAAGGTTAAACACTATTTCAGAGAAGTCCAAGTACTTGATATAAAAATACCAACAAATTTCCTTTTTTCCAGAATCTTTCTATACACAAAAATTTATCGAAATAAACATTGACATCTTTACTGTTGAATGGAAGAGATTATTAAATTCAAGTACTCATCTCTCTAGAGCAGATGTAGGTACCGAGCATTCCATGTTCTGCATGTTGAAAAATAGACCAAGAGCTTCAGTGTTGCCACATCTAAAGCAGCTTTTTGAGGGAGACGCATTTCAACAGGTGCCATATTTAGAGATGGCATTCACACTGTGTGCAGACAGGCTGATTTCCTCTCACTTCCTCCAGCCTCTTCCTTTTGCTGCCTGACTTCCATCGGTGCTATGCAGGTTGTTATCCTCTGCTGCAAGTCATCCACCTCGTGGGTAACACATAGCCTGTACCCCTTCTAGTTCTCCTGTTTGTTGGATGAGACACTACAGACCATATCCTATGGAGGTTCCAGCACTGAAAAACAAAACAAGAGCACACATGCACACAGCAGAGTGACTGCCCTCCTTCCAAGAACCATAAAGCAACTGCTTAAGCTGTATTCCTGACTGAGGCATCTGACGCACAAGTGAAGCATCTCTATTGACTCCCATGAAACGACCACACCTTCCTTGTGATCAGTGATAGTAAAGCAATTGCCATATTTAATGAAAGTATATGGAAGCCTGGTCTTTTTTAGTTAGAAAATATGAAGTAAAAACATGATAAATAGTGCAAGTTTTTCTGGAAACTGCAGTATAAATGATGACATTAATGTGAGGAATTTTTACACCAGATATGTGCCTGTGGCTTACATAAGAAAGGAGGAATAACATGAGTTTGGAACCTATTGGTGAAATTATAATAATGATACTACATTATTACAGAGAGATGAAGAGGAAAAAGAGCTTAAGAGATGTTTCATCTTAGTGAGAGAGGAGTATAAAAAGAAGACTAGACAAATAGTCATATAATAAAATATGATATAATGAATTAGTTCGGCATTATGAAAGGAAAATATTAATAATTTGTGAAGCAAACAGTCATCTTTGCTGAAGAATTAAAAGTGAGAAAGCTCTTATAAACGCTACCCACACGATCTAACACCTCACCAAAGCTCAACTATGAAACCAACTTATTTAGCTGACTACTGCTGTTCTGGCCATCTTTCCTGCATGTAAAACATTAAGTCAGCCAGTTACGAAGCTGCTGAATGTTTCCAAAGTGTCACTTACCAGAAGAATTTGATAACTTACAGAGAAATGAACTGTTTTGCTTTCTGATCTTGATGAAGTCCTGTCAACATACCACGTTTTGTGACAGTTTCAAATGTGGATTATTTTTGGTTCTTGTTTCCCCCCACCAAGTATTTTTACTATTTTTATCCATCTCATTACATCTACATTTTTAATCTGTTTGATGCAAATCAATTAGAGCAAAGTACCACCTAACACCCTTTGTAGCACCCTTTGTAGAGAAGGCCTATTTTTAATCACCTCTTTGTTGTATCTGTTTGGCTTCAAACGAAGTAGAAAGATGACAACAGCAAGAACTGGCAGCTCTGTCTAGCAGGTACGAAGGCCAACTCTGAAAGCACGTGAGATGAAAAGAAGTCTTGTCAATGTTTCTACAGAACTTCAAACACCTCAGCTTTGCCCACACACCAGCATGTGGAAAGAGGTGTCTGGGGTTCAGCTGAAGGCCAACAGAGACCCAACTTCCAATGAGAATTTTCACAGGGAGGAAGGATATTTAAATATTTCTTACAGTTGATGATGCTGCTGCAAGTGCCCAGCACTAAGTACTGTGTTAGTTAGTACGTACCAGTCCCCTCACACTTTCTAGTTTGCAGAGGAAAGACTTTCTGGTTTACACAAAAGTAAGCAGTACTTCTGCTGGCCCCTTTCATCACTAGTTCAAGGAAGCTACAAATTCCCAAGGAGAAACTCTGAAAACAAGACTAAGGTGTAGTAAGTTAACAACAACCCATTTAATGTAGACCAGGATTCATTTATTGCCTGTGTATACTGAACTGTAAGAGTCTTTAGGGTCTGGCTACTCAGTTTCTAATTTGAAAGAAACATGGATGATTTGCTCAGTGTATATATTTTTATTTGTCTAAAACCAGCAATCTTATATTTTTCATGTCAGTGGCAATTTTGGCCCAAATTTTAATGTTAATTTCCTATAGAAAACCCACATCCCAGGAACTGATATGTCTGGGAATAAAGCACCCTGCTGCTTGTTTCAGCTTTCAACAAAAGCTGCTGCATCACAGGGTAGAGCATGAACGTCAGTAAATCCCACCACAACACAGCATAGTCCAGCCAGATGTTACCCAGTGTTTCAAGCTTTCCCAGTTGTATCACATGTGCTGTTACAGGAAGTGATCATCTAAAAGTACCACCTGCTGGAATCATATAATTATGTGAGAAATTCCATTTTCCTTAAAAGCAAGGTCTTGCTTTTTGCTGCATGAAGCAGATAAAACTGAATGTTTTCAAGCAGTACTTTTTAAAAACAGCCGTGAGAAAAGAATGACGAAGAAAAGCCATCAATGAAGAAACTTAGCATTTTTTCAACTGTAACTACTTAGAATTTTTTCAACTGTAACTAAATAGCCACTAAAAATGTTTATTAAGATATAAAAATGTGACTGTGGTTAAGACAGCTTACTATGGAAATAGAAAGAAAACTACATCTGAAAAGTTGAAACAGGAAAGAATAGTGAAATTTTGAGTAAGTAACAATCTCTTAGTTCATGGAAGGATCTGCCACGTTACCTCAGGTGCAATTATTTTTGATTCCCAGTGGAGTTTTGTGCCTTACCTAAACGATTCCTTGATCCATCCCTCAAAAAAATTTTGAAACTGACTTCAGGGGCAATTTTTACACATCCCCTTTCCCACAGTTTCTAAAATCTTTTATCAGTAACTGTTACTTGCAGAGGCCCCACTGCTTAGCTGTGATAGAAGCTAGCTCAAAATAACTTTTACGTGTTCAAGCAAGCATGCAGTTTGCAAATGTCAACAATAAATTTGGTTTAGTAATGCATAAATCCATCTGCTATACACCAGCCTTCTTTGGTTTGGATTTTGTGTTTTATCTCTTGGCTACATCATCTGATTCCTGTTTATGCCTCTCCTAGAGGTAGAGCTCTTTAATCGTGGTTCATACTGTTCCCTTCACAGGGAAAATGGTGCATTTTCTGGTTATTTTTCAGAGCTCATTCCCCAACAATAGCTTTTGTCTAGTGAAAGGAAGAAGCCAGTTGTATTTTACCTTCCAATGTACTTTACCTCCAAATCTCTCCTCAGCCCCTCACACACATACTCATACACTTTGGACCTGCAAAGCCCAAAGTCAGTACTTAGACAGGAGTTGTATCAAACCTGTTAGGAGTTACCTGGCCAATGCAAACATTGGTTATTGAAAAACAAGAAATTAGGCCCAAGGGAGTCTTGAGCAAAAGTCAGGAAGTTAGGAAGGATAGCAATACATGCTAGCAAAAACATGTTCTTGCATAGCCCAGGAGTCCTTGATAATTTTTTTTTTAATTTGTTAAGTATCTATGGAAAACAGAATTAATGAATTTTTTCTACAGACCTCAAGGCCTGACCCAGTAGTGAGTTCAGATTCACTTAATCCTTCAGAGAGTGGGGAATTTCTAATCCTAAAATGATAGACTAATTGCCTACTCATAGAGCAGCCATGTGGGAAACTTTTGTCCTATGTTTTTCTGCATCAGATAGGACTCTGGTAATTGAAAATGACAAGGAAAAAAATAGTTCAGGTAAAGAAGTGGATGAAAATGAAAGTAGAATATTGGGGGCTGGGAGTGGTGTATGCATATGCCATTGTGTTTGATGCAGACAAGTACACCTGTGAATGCCCACACATCCAGCCAGAAACTCATGCTCTCTGTTTCACAAACAGGCTGACCGATCTCCTAAATGGGTGAAGAGCACATCAAAAGGACTATTCCTGAACCTCACCAAACAGTATCGTCCCATAATTTGGCTGTCCAGGTAAGATACTCAGTTTTGTTTTAAAACTCAGCATTCTAATGAGCAGAGTTCTGAGACCAAATCCTTTCGCCTTTGCTTTACACATTCTTCCCACAAAGAGGCATGATCTCCCCTTTATTCCATTTTCTGGGATGTACACTGACCTACTGTTTGCACCTTTCATTTTGGTACTGCTGTGATCTGACAGAAAATTATATTTGGTTTGTATATGTAAAATTTTTTGGAGTGCTGATAGTGAAAGATGCTCTCCAAGTATCAGGATAAAGCACAGACCTCGAGATTCTGGTGGGCAGCATAGGACAATGGAAATCCCCTGGGGTCTGGGCTCTGCACTCATCAGAACTAGCTGCTATAAGGACCATATGGAGCTAGGTATAAATATCTCTGTGGTTACATAGGCTCCACTAATCTCTGTAGTGCCAGATATAAATTATGAGAATATAATTGTCAATAAAATCTGAACTGAAATCTCACTTTGGTCTTCACTGCTACATCTGCTGATTTGAGTGCACCTACTACCGTGCCAGAAAATTCAAATGGGGAACCTGGCTTAGAACAAAGAACAATAAAGCATTATATAACATCTAGCTCAGGAAAGGCTGCTACAGTGGTAAGGAAAACCAAAGAAAATTAAGCACTGCAGAAAAAAAAGAAGGTTGGAAAAAATAACCACTGAGGTTGAAGAGAAGTTCAAAACAGACAGAGAATTTGGGCAAAGTAATTTCTAATAGGATAATTAATAAACATCATGCCAAGAATTATATAAGTGCAGGAGCAAACACAAATTATTGCTATTGCCATGTGAGATTATTGTTTTTCTTCTGTTCTCTCATAACCTTCACTATGCAGCTATTTTAGTAATCTATTGCTTATTTATGGGAGAATTTTTCACTGATCATTACAGGCTGAATGTCTCAAGGAAATTCTAGTGTACTAAGAGGAAATAGTCCAGGTGGATGCAGAAGGCCTAGCTATGGTCAACTTAGCTGCCAGAAATTGAGGTAAATTGGAATATACACAGCTTGTATGGTGACACAAATTCACAGCCAGCTATAGCCAAAGGTCATGAGGTTGTGGATACAGGTCCAAAGCATCTCTTCATCCAGGAGGGATAAACTTTGAAAATAATGTACGAGCTGCTTTTAGATTGCTTGAGAAAAGTAAGTTCTTGGTCCCAGTATATAGGAATAGAAATAGAAAAAGAAAAGGAAAAAGAAGAAACAATTGTATCCTGATTAGGAGTCAGATATGTGATTCACAAGACATCTGAACTACTAGTTGCTCTGGTGGAAAAAATTGCCCTGGATAATTATTCAAGCTTTGTACAGCTTGCACAAGTGGATGTGTGGGTAAAAATCTATTTTTCATTATGGAATACATTTCCCTGATCAAGCTGCAGTTGAATGGGCAAAAATGTAGTCATTTTGCAGTGACAATAGATGTGTGATCTTTTAGCATTTGTTATCCCCAAAACATCAGGTAGTGAAAAATTTGGGAGAAATCCCAGACTAATATCAGAATACTAAAACACCTTCAAAATAAGCTTATGTCATCAGATTCTGCATTTACTTAATGCAGTATACTTGTATAGTAACACTGAGAGAACAGTTAGCACCTGTAAACACTGGCACATTGAGAATGTGAATGTATCTTGCACAATTGGAGGTGGTACCAGATGAATGGGCAAGAAGGGAAACAGACTAAAAGAGCTATGAGATTTTGGGAGCTGCTGCCACTGAAAAACATGGAATAAAGGGCTGTGGGATTTGGCTTCACAGCTGTGCAGCCAAGAAGATGGATTCACAGCTGTGAGACAGAGACACATGCTGCCAGTGTTTTGCGTTGCAAGGTGAAATTTTGATAGCAAAGAGTCAAAGGAGCAGATAGTAGCTGAGAATGCTGAAATTGTTTTAAGCTCCAGCAGCTTTGTGTGTTGACTAGCATTTAGTGAGTGAGAGTGTCAGAGTGGTGCAAAGAAAACAGGATTTGAAACTAGGACAAGTCTTTTCTTTAAACATGTACAGGAGGTGCTGTCAAAGTCATTACAGCTACCTTCTGCAAGTGAGTAACTTCACTGGAAGTGAAAACCTGATTGGTAGTGTCTCTGAAGCACATCACAGCAGCTCTAACTAGACAAATAGAGTTGACAGATTGTAATGGTGGCCCAGTGAGGAGCAGAGCTGAGAAAGGAAGTGTTGGCACGAGCACACAGGCTGTCTCTGAAGGGCAAAACACAGGGTCAGAGAGGAAAGGTTCATGTTGTCTTCACTGCTTTCTAACATGTAGCCACTTCCTGTTTCTTCTGAGAATGGTGAATAAGAAATGAACTTGAATTTGGGCAAAGCTTCAAGGTGTTTATTGAATGGTACATGACTAATAAACAAGATTATACACTGTCAGTATTTTCATGGAAAATAGACTCAGTTAAACACAGCAACATACTTCTGCTTTTAGATAGATGCTAATTTAGCATTTCTAAAACACAAGGCCCCAGAAGAGCTGGAACATTCTCCCAGCACAGCCTGAGAGGGCTCCTGCTGGAGCCTTTTCTCCAACCAGCCAGCACTGGCTCAGGTATCATCAGTCAGCTGCAGCATGGCACTGCTGGGACACAATGCCACTGAAGGGAGCTAAGATCAGGCTTCTAGAGCAGCAGTGTCGTCAATGCCAGCCTATGGGGAGGCCTCTGAGGAAATGCAGGGCACTAATGCCAGAAATGGAACCAATAAATATCAATGCAGTGAAAGAAGTCAACATTCCTTTGTACATTAGTGTGCTCTCCTGCCTCTGCCCCCCCCCCCCCGC
>VZRZ01000277.1:1853398-1889108 GCA_013398175.1 Climacteris rufus | reverse complement strand
AAAAAAAAAAAAAAGGAGTCCTCCTGCCATTAATTTAACCCTTTGAAGGTGCTCTTGCTTCAGAGTTCAGTGTTGGTTCAAAGCTAGAAGTATTCACACCAGACAGCTTCATTTAGCTTCTGGGGACAAGGGCTGATGGAAAACGATGGGACAGAGATATTGTTTGCTTTCAAGCTTTGGCATCTGGTTAATTTCTAACAGACTGTGAGTGCTGCAGATCACTGTGGAAAAAGGCAACCCAGGCTTACAGTTTGCGTGCTTTTCTGCAGACATTTCTAGCTCTGAAATTAAAAATGCTTTAAGTTACAATTCCTCCATCCAAGGGGAAGCCTCTTTACATTTGCTTTGCAGAGGTGAATGGTGAGAAAAGGAAGAATCAGATCCTGGGATTTTGTGTGAATCATTTGTGAAATCAGAGTACGCATGAAGACTGTTGCCTTCAATCCCAGAAGCATCCAGGACTGTGACTGGTTTTAAGCATCCAAACCTAAGCCAAGGCTCAGTCCAGCTGATGGAAGCTGACTGCTTTCTAGTACTCTGGCAACACAAATGAGCCATAAACAAATGTAAGTGGCAGCTCCAGCAAGTTTCTTATTTTGCATTAAAAGCATTGCCCTGGTAAAATGGAGCATCCCACTGAGTTTGTTCCCAGTGTTCTTCCCTGTTCTCATTTCTTTCTCCTTGTCCTTATCACACAGAGGGGTACTATTAGCAGAATGGGGCTGAGTTGATGGGACTTACCGCTTTGCCCACAAGAATCATGGAGATGATGGTACTGTAAAGAAAGAATCCTGAGGCAGTAGCTCCTAATATCCAGAGATATATGGCAGTGTCTGGACAAGGTTCCGGATCTAAAACATACGATATCACACAAGTCATGTCACGCAAGAGCCTCATAAGGATGGCCCTAGAGTCAGTAAGTCTACACTGCTTTTCTCTGGCATGTGCTATCCCAGGATACCACCAGGACTGAGTTCTGAGTACCTGCCCACTCAACTTCCAGTGAAAATAGTCTTTATCTGTAGAAGAGCATACACCTTACTCTCATTTTTGCACTTCTATATCTAACTGCCTAGACATACATGTGCACTGCATGGTGCTCCTTATGGTGTCAAACATCCCTAAGTTGCTAAATACATTGCATTACTATGGCTATGCTTGCTTTAGGTGTGTGCAGGGAGACCTGAAAGAAAGAAGAGCTAATCAAGATTTTCAGACCTCAAACCAGTATTCACCCTCGCTTCTTACAAACAGAACTCTGAAGAGATGTAGTAGCAACTCCCTTAACTTGGAAATATCACTCTACTGTAAACCTGCTTGGCTTACCAATGACATAGAGATGTGTGCCATTTCCCTTGTTCATAAAATAGGGTGGGGGATACATCCGCTCCATCTTGCAGACGTAAAGCCCGGTGTCATTCACTTGCAGGCCAGCGAGGGTGAGGGTCACATTGTTTCGGCCGGGGCTAACATGGCACTGAATGACCTCTTCCACAAAGAACGTTTTTAACTCCGTGGTGTAGGTTGAAGCACAAATTTCAGTGAACTGGTCACCAGTCTGTTTAAGCAAAGTCACTCGGATTTCCTTTGCATTCCCAATGTGCTTGTATTTACACACCAAGCTGGCAACTCCTTGCCTGTTGGCCAGCACCATTGCTGGCTGAGTCACTTCCATTACTGTAAGGAAGTAAAGAGCATGACCGTAAGTGAACTATCAAGAACGGATCTGCAGTTGTTTACTTCAAACCTGCACAGTAGGAAGGGAGTCCTACCAGCTCCTGTTGTCCATGGGTGATTCCTAGAAATGTTGCTTTCAAAAAAAGGACTCCAAGATCACAATTCACATTAGCACTGCATTAATATTCTTTAAAAACCTCAAGAAATGTTTTGATTACTAAAAATGATATTATAAATCTCATCAATTACTTGTTGCTTAAATAGTACGTTATTTGGCCCACTTACTCAAGCAATAAATGACCTGCATGCTTCAGTGTCCCTCAACACAAAGTTTAATATACATAGGAAAACCAAAAAATAGACTATAGATGGTAAGGCTGAAATTTGAAATTTAAGATCAGGCTTTAAAACCAAAATTTCTGCCTAGTAGAAATAAACATGTTCACATATAGGAACAAAAAAATTGACATCCTGTATGGAACATGGAACAGAACTACTAAGATAACAGTAAAACTGAATAGAAAAGCTGTTTGCATTTTTTTTGTTCTGATTTTTTTTTCCTTATTTTTAACAGCTATTTCCAAACCACAGTATAGCAACAATATATACCCCCAGCCAGTATAGCAACACTCTGCAAGGCCTGATAAATACACTGCAAAAAAAAATCTTAAGGGGAAATTAGTGCACCATGTACAACCCCACTTACAGCTTTTTGTTATTTCTATATTCTATCCTGACACACAATGGAAAGGCATTTTCTTTTGCTTTAATAAGCTGTGAAGAGTCAGTGTTATTTGTTCAATCTCAATTTATATCAGTCCATTTTGGGGCAGGGCTTATCTTCTGTTCTGTAGTGCAAGAATTCAAGATGAAGAAGAGTAGAATTTCTTCATCCATTCAAACCTCTACACCCATGTTATCAGCTGTCATAAATTCACTTGCAGGGCCTGGTTTGTTAAAATCTTTTCTTCCTTCTTGAGCTGCTCTGAATCTTGCCTAGTGTCTCTACAGATAGTACTGCTTTAAAGTCTGTGTCTGGTTTTCCAGACACCTTACAGTGCCCTGAGACCTCGCTCCTGTTGGTCCTATGTCACCTTCCTCTCCCTGTTGTACCAAGTCCATCTCCTGTAAGGACATGAAACTGAAAACAAGTTGACACCCCCAGATACCTTGCCTCCTTCATCTACCCACCTTCAGCAATGGCAGTGGCTGTGCAGAGAAAGCCCACGGTGACCAATATTGAGAGCATTCCTGTGCTGGGACAGATGCTGAAGGTGCTGAAGGTGTCTGATGCCTTCAGACTTTGAGACAAACTGGAACTCTCAGGACTGGAAAAGAGGTGACACCTTTCAGGATACAGAATCTTCGAAATGTTTGAACCCACACAGAGCCAGTGTGTATATATAGCTTTGATCCCAGATGCTGTACCTGAAAGTAATATGAAGCTTTGTTTTGGTTTTATGAGAAAGGAAGTAGTGGGTTTGATTAGTACGTGCACAGTTAACCTCAAACAGCATGAATAAAAACAACTATTCAGCAGATGGAAAATACATATTCAATCTGAAACTGCCGTCCATTCTGCTTTAAGAATTGTGGGAGGAAAGGTAATCATCGTTAGAACACTTTGGGCCCTTTGGTAGTGCCAGCTTGCAGAATCATAGCACTTAATATTTTAGCTATCATCAGGTATTTCCTACCAGGACAACATGCAGAGAACTGTACTTCTGCCTAATGTGGCACAGTGAATCACTGCAAGCTAGCTTTTTTATGGAGAACTTTCCTCCACCCCCAATTTCTTTGCTTGCTTTAATGTTAGTGCTTTTGATGTTTAAAAATTGCTACCCTCTTCAAAATACTGATTACACTTGCAATTACTTCATCTTTTCATATCAGCAATGTGACTTGAATCATAACCCAGCCTCTCTAAGCTTTTCTGTCTCCAAGAAAAAATTATCTGGGTTTATAGCTAATGACTTCCACATCTGTGCAGAACTTTGCTACCTACAGACTTTACTGCCTGACTACCTTGACATCAACAGATGAAAAACACTGCAGGAGCTTTGATTATTGCTATCTCCGCTTAGAGCACCTGCGTCATTTCAAATCTCAGTGAAATAGTTTTTACTCACAGGCCTTTTAAATGTCATGTAAGCTCTGAAAATTGTTTTGCTTTTTTGTGTGATAGACTGTCATATCCATAAATCATTGCCTAAAGAATTCCATAAAAATGAGGGTTCATTTCCGTTATCCTGAAGGTCAGCATTCTTTTTTTTACCCACATTGTGAGAAGTTCTTTTAGAAGGTGCTTCATCATTTATGTATGTAGATCTAGTAGATAGCAAAGATCTGCTTTTGCACTGTGACCTAGAAAAACTAACAGCATTAGTTCTTAAACACTAGCCTTCTCAATCCAAAGAGCCAGGATAAATACTTGGTCTTGAAATCACATAAATACCTAATGATATAAATAAGATTATGGTTATGCAACAGTTGTTTGTAATGACAGACTCGCAGTCATATTAATCTTAACCAGCATTCAAAACAGAACTGATGATAAATAAAAATACAGCTATGGGAAAATGAAAAACTGCACCCTAATACTAAGAAAGGCACATATTTTATGACTGGTCAGACAACCTTAAATCAATTTTCATATTAAATGTAATATTAAATAAATGCTATTGCAACATCATGTACCAGAATATCAGTGAGATTTATGGCATGAAATTACCAGGTTATGCCTGACATTTTCATATCCAGAGTGGTAACTAAATTATCTGTCCTTTATATCTTTTGGGCTTGGGTTTTGTATGCAGTTAAACAAATGATGCATTTGAGCTTCATCAACTATAGTGTCGTTTCCTGAAAATAGACTGATACTGCAAATTGATGGTGCAATTAGCCACTAAACATTGGCAAAGGATTGCCATGTAAAACTCAGTGCTCCTGCCACACATATCTGTAGGATCATGCCCAGCTAGAGGGAGGGGCAGCACTCTGGCACTCTTCTCTCTCCTACTTGAGACTGCTCTAGCAAGCTTTGTTTCCAGTGGTACTTGTCTTGTTTCCTGGCTGTTTTGTTCTCAGGGTGCCTTTTCAGATCGATGACTTTCTGCCCTTGTTCCTCCTTAAAAGCCTCATGTTATGATAATTACTCTTCTAAGTAAAGCACAACATGTCTCCCATGGAGTCTCTTGAGGTTGTCTCTGTCTTGGCAGCCAGGGCAGCCTGAGGTGAGCCCAGGCTGCCTTGGGTTATCCCTTCCAATGGATAGAGATCACCTTGCCATGGTGCCCTCTACCCTTCCTAATCAGACTTGGGACCTTGAGTTAATGTATGCAGATAGATCACACAGTAAAAGAGATCTTGTTCAAAATAAGATCTCACTTTCACTGCTCCCATCTTTCCCAGATGAGTTATAGCATGGAACAAGGTATTGGTAGCTGAATGAGTAAATCAAATCCACAAGAATCACTGGGGACACCTTTTCTCTCTGCTGTGTCACTCTTTTAACTACTCTTCAGCTGGTCAAGAATGTCTGGACTTCTGCTTGACCCACCTTCCTTCTATATACCACATGATATATACAGGCCATGATTTGTGGGCTACAGACATAGGACTGATCTTAACTAGTTGCTGCACCTTCTTGGCTGTATAGTCTGGTATCTTCCTTTCCTACTCTCTTATCTTGAGAACTGTTTATCTTTCACCCTTTCCCATCAATGGAACCTTACACATGGCCTAGTGGCCAGGCAAGGGAATGGGTGAAAGAAGAGCTCTAATTTTGACTTTGAGATTTAGGTCTTTAAGTGAGGTTATTCCTCAGTCTGTTTCTAAAAGCCTGTGCTTTGTGCTCCAAAAGATCAATATAAGATGCTTCTTTCCTTTAATGCACATACACTATAGTGCTCTTTGTTCTTGGGGGTGATATTAATTCCCATGTCACAGGAAACCTTTGCATTCTACATATGCTACCACAGCAGTGTCAGAGCAGGGCAGAGAACTGAGGGCTTTGCAGTGCTAAGCTGCAGAGCCTTAAACAAAGGGATCACCTTAGGAGTGGTTTGGCCCTCATGACCTCTTTGAACTTAGTGGAGGGAGGACCATTCAGTTTTACACTGGACTACACTACTGTGATTACTCATATTTCTAGCAAGTGAAATAACTAGGTTTCTCATGTAAGTTTCTTTCTCATATTGGGTTAGTCACTTGCATTCTAGTGATTTGCTTTTCTTCATTGAACACTTTTTAGGGCAAACTTTCCTGCTGATACTCTGTCAGAATTCCCATTGCAAAGCGTTATTATTCACAAAATTATTTTCACACTTTTAAGCCTGTCTCATGCTGCCCATGTTTTTTTCTTCTGTGACAGGAACTTGCTTGGTAAATTGCTTGAGATGTAATGGGGAGAAGAGATTCTTATAATTTGCATAAATATCTGGTTTCAGGATATTTTGCTAAACTCAAAATGTGAGATCATGTCTTATTATGTTAAACAGTTCACATTTTTACCGTGTTAGTTTGCCACAAACCTATGGGGTTTTGAAATGCACTGTCATTTGAAAAAAATCCAGACCTCTAAGTGGTACGGCTGAGGAAAAAATCTTTTCTACAAAACAGGAGGTAAAGAGAAAAGGAAATAACACAGTGACTGGAAAAATATCATTTCATTACCATTAAAGGACTAAAACTTGATTAATGTAAGTAAAGGCCTACATATAACCAAGTTTAGTGGATCAGGCTTAGTTCCTGAAGGAACCACAATTCACATCACAAAACTACTGATTTTTAAGTCTCTCAGAAATGTTGCCTTTTTCTCAGCCTCTCAGCCTTATATGCTGTTCTCCAGTCCTAAGCCTGTGCCCTCAATCCAGCCTCAGAAGAGGTGAGGACAGCACTGTGGAACTCTCACTTCTTCTCAGGGCACATGGGGTTGGTCTTCTTGTGCACTTGTGCTGACCAGCAGATTGTCCAAAAGGATTTGAGATGTGGGTGGATGTGTATGTCCTTTTTCTTTGTGATACAGTTGTTGGTATTTGTTTTCTGGAAGCTAGGCTTTGTTTCTCATACTGTTAAGTTAATTATAGCCAAGCTTTCCTGATACTCAGGGCATCTAGAATTGTCTAACACAGAGGGCAAATTTCTTCCCAACTTTTCATGCTACCAGTTCTCAGTTAACCTTGAAGGTCTGCATTCTAGTCCTTACCTGGCTGGCTTTGCTACATGTTGTTTGCCATAAGCCATCTATGTCCCAGTAGCAACCAGGCCCCTTGCACGTGTGAATGTATTGCCCTCACCCCACCCCTATGCAGCTTACAGTCAAAATGTAAGATCTGAGATCTATGGAAAGAGATACAGACAGAAGTCAGAGGAAATAGAGACACTGGCTTGAGAAACAACAAAGGCAAGAGGTCTATAACACCGACTTCCTTATTCTTCTCCAGTTTCCTGTAGGGGATTGTGGCAAGAGAAAGATTTTAGGACAAATTTTAACAGAGACCTGAAGTGTCTTGACAGATGTTTAAGAACTTTCCTTTACTGGAAGGAGTTTTCCAAAGTAGAGCTCCACATATTTGTTGTTTCTAGACCAATCACTTGGAAGTGAGCACAGAATAAAGCAATTACCTTCACCCCGGAGAGAACACTGAAAGCTAGTCTATTTCCATGAATAAGCAAAGAGGAACCAAAAGAACCCCCCTAATTAAGCAGTTATGTGTACCCCGTGACTAGAGAAATACTGGAGAAATGCTTTATTTCCACTTTCCTTTATTTCTTAAAGCATTGCAGAAAGGAAAAACAGCAAAAGGTTTATTTCTGAGAGTCTCTGGTTCTGACAGTGCAGCAGTTTGCATTTAATGAGGGACACAAGACTAAATCATAAAGCTTTGCTAAAAACACGATCGAAGTGATGTTCTAACAAAAATGTGATGGTAAGAAATATTTTTAAAGGGTACAGATTGGAAGCATAATTAAGGGCCTACTTACAGTTTACACAGGGCTAACTAAGTCTCTGATTTAAAAAAAAAAAAAAAAGAAAGTCATGGTATTTCAAATTATTAAGATCAAAGCAGGACTCCTGGAAAACCTAGAATTAAACCTTTATAAAGCAAAGGACTTAATGAAGTTTACATAAAGGAAATAGAGCTCCAGCTCAGAAGACATACAGAGAATCCAAATGTTTGAAAGACAGGAGATCTGACAAGAAAAGGCATTTTCCTAAGCTCACGATGTGAAGGAAGGGCACATCCCAGGAAGGGCATGGAGCACATTCTAAAGTACTTCTTTGAATTAATGACAAGTGAGTAATGAAGATCAGCTTTGTTTGCCAAAGTCTGGAAGCCTTTTCTGAATAGTGGATGTGAGTTGATAGTTAGAATGGGATGGGCTAGAAAATGAAAGTAAATTAAATTAAATTAAATTAAGGGAGAAAACAGTAATGTAGCAAGAGGGAGAAGTCACTGGGCAGTCACAAAGAGAGTAACAAGGTGTTCAAATTGACAGATTCACACTAATGTTTGGAATACACAGCAATGAGCCAACATTTGTCAAGGCCAGCAAAGAGAATGTTTCAGCAGCTGAGGTGAACAAGAATCATGAGCTAAGGCTTCTAAAGGTATTTGGTCACAACCACATGCACATTTTGTCTGATTTGCCTTTGCAGGGACTAGATCTCAGAACTACAGCACAGTATGCATCTTTTCCAAGGGGCGCACGGTGTTTGGGAACATAGGCCACAAACCTTGGACATCTTAGGGAAACAGCTTCTATGTGGAAATCTCAGAGGGCTTGTGATGAGATGGAGATAGGGAAATGAGAAATCCAAGAAGGGAAAGGATATTTTGGCAGAAATTGAGTGGCTGGATCAGTGAAGGGTATATGTAGCTTTTCAGTGCTTTCAGATGTCACTGTTAGACTGAGTGAAGTATATTCCCAAACAAAACCTGCCCAGAAGCCTCTTACGAATGAAAAAGCATTTTAGTGAAGAACAGATAATGCACCACCTGCATCCCTGTCAATAATGCTCTTTAAATTCTGCATGACAGAGCAAGGTGGTATGGAAACACAGCATTGAGGGATAGTGACCATTTCAGAATCCCTCCTTGCTATAAACCTTGCCTTGCTTTTCTGTTTCAGACACCTTCTCCTTGCCTCTTTCCTTGCAGTTTTATTTACCAAAAGCATAGTGTAGCGGCCCGAAGCCTGGCGGCCTGGGGCTGCTTATGAGAGAGCCTTCTTTCCCATGGAAGTTATGAAAAACAATAAGATAAGCTCCTGTTGTTTTCCACAGCTGTTGTGGGTCCAGGCATGATATGTTTTGATTTGAGTGGTGTAGAACCCAGCCAACCATCCCAGGGGGTGGTTGGACACTAGTGAATCATCTGCCTGGGTTCCTTATAAAAGGGGAATAGGACAATAAACGGGGCTCGCTCTCTGCTCTGTGGCAGACCAAGCTGTGTTGTCGTGTCCTTATTGCACCATTGCAGCAGCACAGAATGAACAGTGGCTTTATCATAGATTGTTTATTCAGGGCTTGTAAGAAAATCTTTCCCTGGGAAATTATGTCTAAGATGTTTAGGGTTGATGCCCTGATGTAAGGAACTTAAATGTTTGATCTGTTTGCACTTGGTCCATGCCATCACATGTTACTGAAAGTTTAAAGTGATGTATGCAAGGATTGTGAGTTTCCATAGGATTGTGAGTTTCTCTCAAGGATTGTGAGAATATTTGTTAAATCATAGGCTGGAGACTCTAGAAAACAAAGGTATGGAATTTCTAGCAGAGGATTGTAGATTAAATCCCAGACTTTGTGAGAATCTTTCTGGTTTTGAAGTATAGCAGTTGCAAAAAAAATTGTCACTCATTAAGGCAGACCTCTCTGCAGATGGGATACTATAGCCAAGCACGGGGTTTGTGGCTGGCATCAGGTGAGTCAGCAAGCTAAAAGTAGCTCTTATAACTTCCAAAATGTATCAGCTGTAGGATTTGTTATTCAACCCACTCTTCACCACAGAATCTGATCTCATGCACAAAGCCTTCCTCTTGGATTAGTGATAACTCAAGCTGCCTTTGTCTTCTCTAGTTTATCAAGTCTTTGAAACCACATTTCTAGGACTTAGTAATTCCCCTTTCCCAAAGTGCCTACCAGTGCTAAGTACAAAAGCAAACCTCTGATATGTCAAAAAGGCCAGATGTGCAAGGGGGGCCTGAAGTCTTTCATTAGCCAAAGTGAAGTTTGAAACAGCTGACAAGCCTTTACCTCTCTGCTCAGAAGCTCCTTCTTACTCTATGTCTTTGCTGACAGATATTAGCACTCCCTATAAGCTTTATCTTCCTCATATTCTTAGACAGTCATATCTATAGCAACTCTTAAGAATATTAACTCAAATATGTGAGTGTGGACAGCTCACTCTCCTGATTATTTAAGTTGAGCAGTGATTAATACCTGCTATAAAGCCTCTGACTGCAGTGAGCATTCAACTAAAATGCTTCTTCACAGCTCTAGCTGGTTCTTCCCACTATCATACCTGAAAACCCAGCCAGGAAATAGGAAAACCTACATTTTAAAATTCAAATCCATCCTCCAAAATAATTCTTAATGTTTTGGCCACAGGGATAAAATATTAGAAATTATGATAGGGAATAGTTTTGTTGTCCTGTGTACTAGGGATGAAGGGGAGAATCAAGAAAATTTGCAAATGTGTTCCTAGAGGGGAAAGAGATTATGAAAAAAGGCTGCAAAATCAGTAAGAAGGTATATAAAAAGGAGGATGGGCTTGTGGGTGACACACCTCTTGATGAATTTTTCTCTTCTATATCCATGAGATTATATCTGGTGCATACAAAGAAAAATGTGTTGGATGGGGTCCAATAAAAATAAAACTACACAAAATAGGAAGAAATGTTTTTGAATTTTACAATTTTAAAAAAATGTTGAAGGAAAAGGGGATTTTTTTTAGAAAATGTGTGTACCTATTTTCATAAAACTTTTTTAAGTCCCCAACAATATTTTTCATTTTTAAATCATTGCTCTTTCACAAAAAAGACCCGACAGTGTCTTACATGCTGGCAAATTTTTTTTTTTTTTTTTTTTTTAGAACTAGAAATGGGGGAAATGAGAAAAAGGGGAAGGGAACCTTTTTCAGCAAAAGCAATTGCAGTTAAGCANAGACCCGACAGTGTCTTACATACTGGCAAATTTTTTTTTTTTTTCTATCTAGAACTAGTAATGGGTGAAATGAGAAAAAGGTGAAGGGAACCTTTTTCAGCAAGAGCAACTGCAGTTAAGCAAAGTTTTCTTGAGAAAGTTTCACTTCCTAAGGTTTTTTGCTATGTTTGCTCATTTAAATGGCCATTGTATTAACCCACTTTTTGTGAGTTTCAAATGTCAGCAACTAACTGATCTCTTTTACAGAAGTAGTAGAAAGCAGACTGCCTGGTTCTCATCACTCTAAGGACGTAAGCTCATCAACAGATTTTGCTGCCACAGCCTTGTAAATGGTGTTGCTGCAATACTACGTGCCTGATATATCAGCCTGTGTTGGGCTATTGCAGGGGTCAAGATTCTATGAAAATACCTGGTACCTATGGACCAAGGTCTTCGAGCTAGAGGGGGTTAGCAGGACTAAATCTCCCTTCATTACCATTCCTTCAATAGCTACTAAACTACAGCATTGCCCATTCCTCACTTGAACAGGTTTAACTATAAATGCTCTGTAAGAGCCCTTCTGGTGTTGCCCTTTTAATACTGCATCCTGAAACAGAGTAATTTAATTTTCAAGCTATTTAATGGTAGACTGTGTATTAAGTCATAACGCACTGAGCTGGCAAATACAGGCTCTGGAGAGAGTGCATCTATAATTTCTTTCTGTGACTTTGCAGTGACTGATTAATGTTTTGTTAAAGTTCCTGGGCCACTGAGGAGCTGCAGATGCATGGAGCTGCAGGCTCTGGAGTATTGAAAAATTTGGATTTGCATTGTATACTGTCCAACCTTGGAATGGGGGTTTTGTTTTTGAAATAAACTTCTGCAGCCAGAAGTTTAGGATAGGAAATAGTAATACATTTCAGAATCTTGGCCAGTACAATCATGTTGTTTAATATCAAGAAAAAAACTTCAGAATCTCAAATTAAATAGTTCTCTTTTTTTTTTCAAATTAAATTATTTGATTTTTTTTTCAAAGCATCATTTCCTTTCAAATATCCATCTATTTTAAGATATTCGACAATATTTACAGAGCCACCATCAAAATCAAGCATTAATTTTTTTTTATTAAATGTCTGTTTTGAAGCTTCCAAATTATTACTTTACTTCTCAGTTCACAAAAAAAATCAGTTTTTTCCTGTCAGTCTGACTGAAATGAGTCCTCTCAACTTTCCAAATTTGCCAATGAAACACAAAAAAATAATTATTCATTGAGTTCCAATGAACACTCTTCATAAAACTTCCGAATTATGCAAAGTAATAACTTCTGGGAAATAGTTATAGATCATTTTATGGTACAAGCTTGAATGTGACTCAATGCCTCTTCATGCTGTAACCCCCCGCACTCATCTGATTATTTAGACTTTTGCCTTGTCTATTGTTTTGAGCTTATTTCCACCCTCCTTCATACCACCACTGATCTTCTCTAGTTTTCTTTTGCTTACAACAAAATGTTGTTTATCTTTTGAGATATCAAATGCTGCCATCCTGTGAGGCAAATGCAGCTGAGAGGACAGAAATGCTGACATGACTTGGTTCATGAAGGTCCTTGTCAAACCTGTTGCTACTCTGGTGTCAGCATGAAGGATGAGGAGCAGCCACCTGCCCCCAGGGCACCCATGGCACCCCTAGGTAGCACCAACACAGGGTCAGTGGGGATGGCAGGGATGGCAGGGAGAGCAGGGATAGTAGGCTTGGCCTGTCAGCTGATGTTGCTCAGGATCTGTAGTAGAGTGGGACTTCTTGTTAGGCACAGGGTGGAAGGATTCTCTTCAGAATTCTGTCCTTGTAGGTGAACCTCTAGGGAAGACAAACACCAAGACACAATAGAACTAAGACACACAAGTTCAAACGGAGGGACCAGAAGCAGAGGAGGGAAAGGAAGCTTTGATCTCCTTCTCCTCTTGCAGCCACCCTGATCTCTTCATTTCCCCCTTCTGTGTGCCCTGCGACTGCCAATGCTGCACCAATGAGTGTGGTGGGAAGCAAAGGCTACCAGCCTTCTCCTCACCATCAACCTACACTCTCCTGAAGTCAGTCACAGTCAGTCCCTCTCCAGCAGCCTCTCTGAAGCAGGACCCTGGCTTCATTCACCCTTGTGCTACCAGGCTTTTCAGCTGACCTTGAAGAGGAACACACCTGCCTCTTTCTTTAATATTGCTGCTTGCAATTTGCACAAGAAATGTGCTCTTTCCTGCACTTCTTACTCATGCACAGAGCCAATGGGGCCCTGAGTGATATCCTGGTTGCCCCAGCTGAGCACAGGTCCTTCTCTTTGCATTGAAATAGACAGCAGCCACCTGCACACTGTGTACATAGTAATCCATTTGCTCTGCACTTTCAGGAATTAACTGCATTTTTAGTTAACTGTATTTGCTGTTATTTGGATCTATTTGATTAAGCATCCCCAGTTTCTTCAAGGCTTTTGCTCAGTTACCTGGTTTCATAGCAAACATCATAAAGGCCACATCTAGCCTGTCCACTTCGAACTGTGTAAACACCTACCATAATTGTCTGTGTAATTGTTGGATATTTTTTCCCCTTGATAGCTGGAAGTTTTCTACAAGAGTGTGTGCCTACAGCAGCACTCATTTAGCAGGAAAGGGAAGGCAAATGATAAGGTATTTTGTTACCAAAGACAGATAGGTTCTTTAATTCCAATGCCACCAAGACCTCCAGTCCTTGAAGATCAGGCAGGAGCAGAGCTTAGCTGATGGTATCTTATCTTCTGAGCTACAGGTATTCTTTTCAGGGACATTATGAAGCCCAGATAATCAACACATCTTAGTGATCATGTTTCATGGGTCTTTACTTCTGGTGAAGACAGGACAAGAAGTGAGTCCTTGTACTCTTAAAACTGCACACAGCTCTAATATGCATTGGTAATTGCCAGCCTTTATGAGGAAATTCTCCCCAGGGAGCAGCACTGTTTACCAACAAACAGGGCCACCTCTGCTGTTTCACTGTGGGCACAGATTCAGTGCAGGCACTGTTGTGCTGCTTTTGAGCTGCTAGAAGGCTCTTCTTGTGTCAGCAACACTACACAAGGCAGCACTAAGCCTTCCCTGCCAAGCGTGGACTGGCCTGGAGTTAGGTGTGTGCTACTGCCCTGTCTCAGCTCAAGCTAAAGTAGCTGTCACCCTTCCACCTCAGCATTTTCCTCAGGCAGGCCAAAACTGCCACCTTTTAAATGCTTAAACTTGTGGGATTTTACTGTATAAACTACTGTGATCTAAGAGGGAAGACACTGCACAGTGCCTGAATTGCATTATCACAAAGAGAAGAAGGAAGGGTCCCTGTCCAGTGGGTGTGGTTCCATGAACAGCTTGACCCCATGCAAGAGCAATTTCTATCAAAATGGGCAGGATCATTCCCTGCCGCCCAAATCCCTAGCCAAGTAGCCCAATGCCCTTCTCTCCTTGTAGGGCCATTAGCCCTTGTGCAGTTGTGCAAACTAAATCCTTTTTTTGCTCCAGTTCATGCCACAACCAAATTAATCCCAGTGCCACCACCACACGGTGGTGGTGCAGCTGGAGGCCAGAGAAGCAGTACGGATGGTGCTGCCTTTTCTTGACAATGCTGACTGAGATCAGGTAAAGCAGACAACGAAAACATGTCCTAAAATGCTACCTGGCACAAACCACTCCTGACAATCAGGACAGGACTGGAGAATTCCTCAAGGCTTTCTCCTCAACCATGTACATTTTGTTTGTGTTTAAATCTTTCTGAGTCTTGACTGTCCAGCACACTGTATATAGTACATCTAATATATAGTGAAGATAATTAAATCCTAAACATGTAGTCTGTAATAGGGCTTGACACACAAGTGTGATATGGCTCACACCTGTGAGCAGTGTCAGTTCACAGAACAAATGGAATGGAATGAATTTTCGAAATTGAAATTTATTTCTGCACAGTTGCCTGGTGAGGCACTTGAGGTCTACTCAGCTTTAACCTCAAAGGCCCTCTAAGCAATGACTGCTGTGGTAAGGTTTTCTGTGAAAATGGTACATTTACTCTGATAGAAAAGGCCAAAGGAGGGGCTGATTTGAATGATGGCTGTGAAAATTATCAGAAATATTTAATTTGAGCAGGTGAATGTCTGCCAGAAACACATAGTTCACTACAGAGACAGACAGACATATCCAGTGAATGTGATGGGGTTAAAGCAGGGCTGAGCTCTCTCTCCAAAGGATAAGGCACATCTGGGCATGTTGGTAACCTGCAGAGGGAGGTCAGGGAAAAGGAGTTCTGGGTGCCCAGAATTTCAGTCTAGTTGTCTGTGTTTATAAGGTAAATCCTGTTGGATCAGCCATAGCCATAGGAATGATGGAGATGTGAAGAACCCTGCTACGTATCTCTGTGAACAGCAGATGCTGCTTTGGCTGTTTGCCAAGGTACTTGTTTCTGGAATGAATGGCTCTGGGCTCCAGGAATACCCCGTCTGCCCCCACACGATTCTCCAGCAGCTGCGCATGAGTGTTGTAACGTATTTGAATGCTAAGATCAAGGGTTAGTTACCAGCTCATGCTGCTGAGAGGGGGACAGCCAGCTCTTACCCCAGGGCAGCCAGCAGGTGCCCTCATCGAAGGTCCCCACATATGTGGAGTGAGGATGTTCCAGTATCAGCTCCAGATAAGCAGTTTGGATGCAGCCTCCAGCTTTGGAGACTGAGAGGTTTTCACAGAAATGTCCTTGGACCATTTGATTTACTAACAGAAACAAGTCATACAGTCCAAAGCAAGATTCAGCCCCAGGGAAATGGTGCAAAGGGAACTTTTTTGCAAGTTTTCTGAGCCAGTGTTCCTGTAACTCTGGGGGCTGGAACCCTGAGGCTTTATAAGTAACTCACGAGGTTCAACGCTTCTAGGAAGATACCTTTAATGTTAAAGAGTGGGCCTCAAATCTTAAAAGCATCGTTAGTTTTTCCCCTCAAATACACCCACACCTTCAAGAAGCATTTGGACAATGCTCTCAGGCACATGGTATGATGCATGGGGTTGTCTTGTGCAGGGCCGGGAGTTGGACTTTGATGATCCTTGTGGGTCCTTTCCAACTTGGGATATTCTGTGATACTCATGTTTCACATTTATGGAGTGGTAATCCACACCTTAGGGCCAGGTCTTGTAATCTTGTATCTAGTCCTTGTAAGTGAGGGTGTAACAAGAAACGACAGCTGCTGACCACTATAACTTAATTGCCCCAAAGAAAATGGAAGATAAAAAGAGAGGGGTAGTGAATCTCATCTTAATTTCTCTAAATTCATCATCCTTCCAAAATATTTAAGCATAGCAAATTAGGTAAAGACTCTGGTGTTAATGGGTAATGAAAAAAATAACTTGGAAGTAAAACAATGAGCTGAGTGTGCAATAATGTTCTTATCAGACCTCCTTGATAGATGAACAGGGCAATATATATCTTTGGCCTTTCCCCTTTGGCAAGAGTGTTATGTGTTATCATGAAGTATATTCTTAGAAAAGCATTTGCCATACCTTCCTGAAGAATTCATTTCTCGCAAGCCCTCCCTCTTTTCAGTTTGAGAGCTGTGGGTTTGTACAAAGCGTCACCGTAAAATAGGTCTACCACAGCCAAATGTCACTTGACATGCTGCATTCTCAGAACCAGCAACACCATGCCCTTGGCAGGAATGATGAATTGTCGAGGGTAACTACAAAACACATGTGAGCCAGCCAAGTCCTTCCTTTCATGTCCTCCTCAGCACCGCTGGTCTTTGCCTTAGTGCTGAATGTCTCTGCAGCTGGGTGCCCCTCTCAGATGTCCTCCAGAAGGGCACGTGCTCCCTGCTTTTTCTACTCAGTGTTGCTCACAGTCGTGCTGGGCAGACCACAGCTGGTAGCTCGGTGCCCTTCTGCAGGTGACAGACCATTTGCACTAGGGTCCAGTATTAGAGATTCATATGGCCCCAGAAAAGGCCCACATGGCATGTGCTGCATGAGATAGGAAAAAGGCACTGTCAGTATCATGGGGGTCCAGCCCAAAGCTTGAATAAATCCAATCCTTCAAGTTCATTTCTCATGGCAGTCACTACACCGTTCCCCAGTCAGCAGGTGAGGCATTGCAAGTGGAGCATCCTGACAGTTGTTCTGGGAAGAGCACCCCACAGGAAAAAAATCAGTGGCTTTGTCCTTTGGCCAGTTTTGTGCAGAGCCCAATTCTCCTGCCAGGGAACATTTCATCATCAAAGTGCACTGCTTAGTGCTGCTGTCTTCTTAATTTACAGGGCTGAAGGAGTATCACTGCATGAGGATGTGAGTTGAGAAGCCCAAAATTTATCAGTAGTTTGGGAGCTCATAGAAGATGTAGGGAATATTTCCTGGTGTCCTTAGATGGAGTCACACTTTGTCTTGCGCAGTTTTGAATTGGGAAGCAGAAATGTAAACCTGGAATAGTTGACTAGATCAAGTAAAGCTTATTCCTGGGGTTTGTACTATCAGGCTTTGATTACCAACTGAGACAAGTGAGCACTGTGGGGTGAACAGAGTTGTGAGAACTGTGATGAACGTTCTGGTAGGCTTCCAGTTCCCTCATTTGGCCTTCATAAAGAATGAGCAAAGAGACCCCTGACCTCTTTCTCTCCTCCCCACATCCTCTCATGTGGGAACTGTCCAAGCCAGTCCTGGGAGACCTCTCATACTCAGTACTGAATGTCACCGCTTTCAAGAACATTTGTTACTTTCGGAAATTCATCAAATTCCTCTGGACCCTGGGGAAAGGCTGAATGGGATTTCAGCAGAAGAGGCACCTCCAAGCTTCTTTTCCCACATGCAGTTTTCCTCAGCTCAGCTCACAAACTACCCATGTTGAACAGAGGACTGTAGCCCCTTGTGTGCAGCAGCCCATCAGAGTAAGTGGTTTTCCAGAAGGGACACAGAGCTTTCCTTCCAGCTACCTTAGTCTCTTCTACTTGGAGCAGTGCTATTAGATGGGCCAAAGCTGAGGCAAAGCACATCTCAGAATGTGTGGGGGGTTGCTAGCTAGCTCCCTGCGGGCCTGTAAAGGCAGGAGAATTTTGATCCACATGGATCAGCAGGTAGAGAAACACTGCTCCTTGAGACACCAGGAACTGTCCCCTTTCCAAGCTGCCCTCCTGTCTCCGATTGCTTGTGGAAGATGGGCTGTGAATAAATGTGAATGTGAAGAGAGCCAGAATGCAGCCGTCGGGTGCGCAAGGGGGACGGGGCGTGCCGGGGGTTTGCAGGCACTTGGTCCCAGAGAGCAGCTCATGGCTTCCTCCAGAGGGCCTGGCGCGGGCAGAGGCGGGAGGGGACCTGCGGCAGCGCGGGGCCGGGGGCTGCCGGGCGGGGCTGAGCGNGGCGGCCGTTCCCGTGTGCGCTGCCACCGCCGCCGGCAGCCGCCAGCGCGGCCCCGCCGCGCCCGGAGCGGCACCGCAGCGCGCCTGGGTGCTGGGACAGGAGCAGTGCGCGGGGCTTGGCGTGTACGAGCTCTAGGACAGCGCATGCCTCAGCCTGGTGTCTGACACAGGCAACAGCACGGGAACAGGAGGTGACAGCGTGAATGCAGCTTTCTCTAAATTGTGGATGCTGCTGAAGCCCGCTGCTTTTCCATCAGCACACCCACAAGCAGACCTACAGCAAACAGGAGTGTACTGAATCCACTCACTGGAGAGACTGAAGTAGCAAAACATGATCTCCACCACATTTTTATTTCATATCCATGACTGAGAAGCTCCTGTGCAAGAATAAAGCCTTTTGGTTTTGGTTTTGGTTTTGTACGGCGCTGATGTGCTGTACAAATGCTGCAAGTTTAAGGCAGGGAAATGGTTTGCAGAATTCTTTAATATCATTTCAGTCATTTAAAATCACTCGGCCTTGCATACTCGTATCATTTACAGTTAGTAAAGTAATTGAATTTTCAAGTGTTGGGCACACACAGTGGTCTATTTAATATTATAATTGTTGCCATTTTATTCTGAAAACAATAAAGGAGTAGGTGCACATGACATTTCAGGATCATATCTATATTTTCTCATTTTCTCTTTTAATTTTAGATGCTCCTTCTAATTATTGACTCATTTATTTTCTTCTAGTTTATTTATTTATTTATCTCCTTCAAGCTCAAAGTCTGCTCATGTGGTCAAGGGGAGAAGCTGAATTCCTATGCAATCAACTAAAATGGAAAGAGCAAAGAGAGCTGTTGCTTGTGCCCTTCCCACTGTGAGACATTACTACTTCAGGCAACACCTCAGGCCCACTTGAGTGTTGTAACTCTTAGAGTGTGGCTAGGCTTAGATGAGCAGTGTACTCCCATCCCCCAAATTACCATGTAAGAATTACTGTACCACTGACATGGTTAGCTGAGCACTCATAGTACAGACACAGACATGGAGTTTTGTGAGGCCACTTGAGCTAAGTAGCTCTTTGGCAGCTGTCTGCTTCTGTGGAGCTCTGCATACTGTAAAGCCTTTTAATTCTTTTTCTCTTAGCAAGCACTCAAGCACATAGAGTTTTTCTTCTTAAATTCCCTTAACTGCGTCAAAGAATAAAGAAGTCTGCACATGAAGGATTTCTCTTGTAATCTGAGTTTTCTGCACCAGCTTGAGCAGTCTTGCTTGGAGAAGCAGCAAGCAGTTTTCTACTCACCTGTGAGGGAACACCTGCTCTTCTGCAGACAGATGTCAGCCGTGATATCTTGCTACTCACTGCCCAGATTACTTTTCCTTTCCATGTTGTGGACTAAGGCAGTGATATTATTCTCTTAGGATTTCTGGCAGAGTACCCAACTCAAACAGAAGATAAACCAAACAGAAGGTAGAGTGGAGCACAAGAGGTAGGAAGGTTTTTTCTGGGAATTGCCTAAGGCAGGCTGCTAGCTAATGAAAGTGTCTGCATCTAAGGTAGTTCTCGAGTCCCTTCAAACCAGCAGAGAGGAATCATCTTTTTACTGATGTCAAATGTTAGATGAGATGAACCCTTCTTCTTTAGGCTCTTTTGTAGGCCGTGAGTGAACTCACTGTAGTGTCAAGTATAGATCTACATAAAATTACTAAAATGACTGAAATACAGGTAATTTTAACATGGGTCTGGCAACTTGCAGTCGTGCCATTTTTGCAAATGAGCAAAACAAGTAGGAAAATGGGGAAATGGGTCTCTGCATAGTACTGGTAAGAAACAGGATCAGCCTCATGGGAATGAAAGATTTGAGTTCAGAGAAGACCACAGGATCAGAGTAGTTTGGGTTGTAAGGGACCTTTAAAGGTCTCTAGTCCAACCATCCTGCAATGAGCGGGGAGATTTTCAACTACAACAGGTTGCCCAGATCTCTGTCCAACCTGACCTTGGATGTTTTCAGGGGTGTCCACCTCTCTAGACAGCCTGTTCCAGTGTTTCACCACCCTCACTGTAAAAAATGTGTTCCTTATATCTAGTCTAAATCTACTGTCATTTAGTTGAAAACCATTGCCCATTGTCCTACTGCATCAGGTCCTGCTAAAAAGCCTGTCCCCATCTTTCTTGTAGGCCCTCTCTAAGTACTGGAAGGCTCCAATAAGGCCTTCCTGGAGCCTGCTCTTGTCCAGGCTGAACAGCCCCAACTCTCTCAGTCTGTCCTCACAGGAGAGGTGTTCATCCTTATAATTATTTTTGTGGCCCTCCTCTGGATCATCTCTGCCACATCCATGCTTTTCCTGTGTTGAGGACACAATACTCCAGGTGGGATGCCATAAGAGCAAAGTAGAGGGGCAGAATCTCCTCCATCGCTCTGCTGGCTTTGCTGCTTCAGATGCAGCCCAGGATGCAATTGGCTTTCTGGGCTAGGAGCACACAGTGCTGGGTCATGTCCAGCTTCTCATCCACAAGCACCCCCAAGTCCTTCCAAGCAGGGCTGCTCCCAGCTCCCAATCCCCAGTCTGGATTGACACTGGAGGTTGCCCTGACCACATGCAACACCTTGCACTTGATCTTATTAAACCTCATGAGATCCCCATGGACCCACCTCCAGTTTATCTAAGTCTCTTTGGATGGCATCCCATCATTCAGGTGTGTCAACAGGACCGCTCATTTTGGTGGTGTCTGCAAACTTGCCAAGGGTGCACTTGATTCCACTGTCTATTGTAACTGATGAAGATTTGTAACAGAACAGGTCCCAACACACACCCCTGAGGGACACCACTTGTCACTGATGTCCATCTGAACATTAAACCATTGGTCACTACCCTCTGGGTACAAGTGGCCAGCCAATTCCTTATCCCTTGATCAGTCCGCCCATCAAATTAATCTCTCTCCAATTTAGATAGAAAGCTGCTGGGGGACTGTGTCAAAGGCCTCACAGAAGATCAGATAGACAATATCTGTAGCTCTTCCCTTGTCCCCTGCTCTAGTCACTCCATCATAGAAGGACACTAGTTTGTCTGGGTTGATCTGTTTCATGATCTTCCCAGACACAGAGATGAGTTTGACAGGTCAGCAGTTCCCAGTGCCCTGCTTTCTACACTTCTTAAAAATGGGTGCAGTGTTTCCCTTTTTGCAGTCACCTGGGACTTCACTTGACTGCCATGTATTTTCAGGTATCATGGAGATATTGGCAACTACTTGAACCAATTCCCTGAGGGCTCTGGGATGCATCTCATCAGGTGTCATAGATCATCACAAATATGATCTTCTTTAACAGTGGGAGGGACTTTTCTCCCCCAGACTCCCTGCCATGCAGTTTATCCACTCAAGAGGCATGTGAAGAGGGGTTTCCAGTGAGGCAAAAAACGTTTTTGAGTACATCAGCCTTCTCTTCATCCATTGTTACCAGTTTGCCAGGGGGGCAGTGTGCACTTTCTTTGATCTTCATGGAGATTTGGCATCAAATCAGGGCTAAACTATTTCTAAGGCAATTAATGAATGCAAAGTGCCCAGGTGTAGAAGACAGCTATTATGTTTATATTATAGGATGATAGCATAATGAAATTGAGAAACAAAGGAAATACATTATCTCCCATGAGTTTTATTAAGTGCTCCTTCACTGAGGACTCTTTCCCTATTTTCATTTTTTCCACATCAAATCTCCCAAATCTTCCACCAGGCTGTTACTTTATTGTGCACCAGAGGAGGGAGATACATATCCACAAACCTTCTGAGAAACACATTTACAGGAAATAAAAAACAGACAAGCAAGTCTTTCTGCACCACTCTCTGTGTGAAGAGACCATTCACTCTCACACCTGTTAAATAGCTTAGTTTGGGATTAAACTAGTGCTAGCTACTGAAAACGTAGCGGATTACATAGTGAGCATCACACAGTCTTCAGGTGCTGCGATGCATGAGTGTTATCTGTGGGAACCAGAGCCCACAGAGTGTCATACACAAATGACAATCAATGCTGTTCTAAGAAGTCCATCTTTTTAATTGCTTTGCTGGCAGATGGATTTTGCACAGGGTCTCATTTTCTCAGTGCAGGCTGCCTTTGTTTTTTCTCACTTTCTAATCAGATAATTCAGTATGGTTTGCAGACACATCACTCTGCAGAGACATATACACCACTAAAAAGATCTCACGGGTTTTTTTCTGCAGTGTTGGAGTTACTCCATACTGGTGACTTAACCCTTCAGAACCTAAAACATCTCAATAGAAAAGGAAACAGATTTTAAACAGGTAAGGGTTGCCATTTTGGTTTTGAAATAATGGAGCCATTTTCAGTTTCTCTCCATCCTCCTGGCCATGTGAAAGTCATAAAAGGTTGATGGTCAGGCTCTTCATTTACATGAAAGATTCAAGCTGTCTCCTGAAATACTTTTTCAATAAGAGCATCTGCAAAGTTTTTTGCAAAATTATTTGCGTTATTCACCAAGGAAAAGATAAGATGATCTGACATTTTGACTCTTTCCAAGTGTATGGAGAACTCAAAGGCTTTTAAAATATTCCATGTCCTAAAACTTAATGGATTTAGGTGGCATGCATAGTTCAGCTTTGTAGTGCTTGAAATGGTCTCTGTACATCTGGTTGCTCAGGAGTTCCTTATTTATTTAAGCTGCTTTTAGGTACCTGTTCATGGGGAATAGAGATCTCGTATCAATTTGTGGGTTTGTTCCTTCAGAGTACCTGATTCCTTGAAGAGCTTCTCTTTGTCCTTCTTTTTCTTGTAACAACAGAAGGTTGTTCTGAATGTGCCACTGTTCTTTGTCTCACTCTTCACAGTGAGACTTCACCTTCTCACGATACAGGCTGTTGCCCAGTGGATGGCTACATTTCTTCTGAGGTTTTGAAGGAATGCTTCCTCACATGGCTGTCCTCTTCTGTGCACAGGACTTGCCAAGCCACATCAAGAGGGCTCTGCTTCACTAACAGAGACCTCAGATTTGAGGGCAAAAGAACCATTACACAGCCTCTGCATATTTTTGTATTAGTTTTTCAAAACAACCTATGTGTTGCCATACTATTTTCATAGAGGATGAGATTCCTGCTATAATGTAGACATATCTCTTCCTACAGTTGATGTCACCAGTAAGATTTCATATTTGCTAAAGAAATACCAGCACATGCTGACATTGCAAAGAGGACACAGTACTCGCGCATTCATTCAGCATCACTGTAAGCAATTTTCCTATCCTGTCAGTTAATATTTGCAAGTGCAGCTGGAACCTGGAGGCCAATGGGCTGTAGATGACAAATTTGTTTTTAACCAAGAAAGACAAGGTTCTTTTGGAATCAAAGTCATTGGTGTTGAAATCTAAATCTAAATTAAAATGATTGCCAAGGCTTCCTCAATGCAGAAGGAGGTTAATTAGGCAGCCATCTCTTCTCCTGAGCAGTCTCTGCTTTGAGAGAATGAGTAACAACATGAGCTGGAGTCTACACTACATAATACCATTAGGTTCATTACTCTGCTTTTACAGCTCGCAGTGAAGGGGACAGTTGCAATTAATGAATGAAGTGAATACAGTGCTGCAGTCAAGGTCAGGGTGAGGCATAAAATACAGAACCCAGTTCTGCCAGTCACATACTGGCAGGAGAAAGCACCATAGTTTGTCAGGAAAGGACAACGGGATCAGCTCCTCCTTTCAGTGCAAAGAAATCTCTCCCTCACATGTTTCTGACAGCATCCTACCAAAACTCTCCAGGAATGATAGTTGGGAGCAGAGAGGAAGTTAACGAAGGCCTCAGAACCCAGGAAGAGAGAGACCGTTCAACCAATCAGCCAGAAACTGGAGACACTCCTCTGCAGATTGCTGGCTGCAACAGGCAGGTTATATGCAGTGTTACAAAAAAAAAAGATGTTTCCAGTTCCAAATTTCATGCTCTTACACCAGCGTCAATCCCAAAGAGTCACTGCTGACAGTTCACTGTTGTGTAGCAGAGAGATGTAGATTGTATTCCTCTTCTCAAGCATTAAACTGCTGCTTGACTGCAAACAAAGCCAGCTAAGCCCAAAAGGCAGTAACAATATATCTTCCTCTCTTTTCATTCTTTTTTTCTTGGTTATACACCCAATTTAAAAGCAAACAGCCACACATGCCAATCACATTACAATTCCTTACATTCTCTTGTATTCTGTTTCCCAGTCTATCAGCTCTCATCTGTTTTGCCTTTACCCTCTAAACTCTTCAGGGCATGGAATATCACTTTTCAGCTTGTGCAGTGTGGAAAAAAATAGGTCTTTTATTATTATTGTAGTATAAATGCATGTTTGTCATCACAATGATTGAAATTGCATAAAATGAAAATCATAAAGATTATTTCTTAAAGCTCCTGTTAAAGGCGCCGAGATGTTTGCTAGCTAATGACAGAAACACATTGCTTTCAGGGCAAGTTAGGCCATCTGAAGGCTTAATATCTTCCACTGGAGCAGCTAGATTTGTTGGAAACTGGACACCATTGCCAGATGGGGTATAGGTCTGTGTGTTTATATTCTGATTTTAAAAGCCTCATGAGTTCTGGGTCCCCCAGGGTGAGGCAAGAGAGTTCATATGATCAAGTTTGCAAGAGGAGTGACTGATGCATTCAGAAAGCAAGTTTCTTTGGGCATGGGTTTTTTTCCATTAGAAAGGGCCACGCTTTGCCAACCAGAGAACAGGGCAAGCAGCAGTCATTGAGCAGCATGGACTGTTTGTGCAAGGAGACCTCACACTGAGCAAAGCTGGGAAAATAGAAAACCATGCTGGCATAACTCTAAAAGAAACAATATATTCTCATAGAATTGATTATATGTGTAAATGTTTACCCCCTCTCAACCATATACCAATATTCCCCATGGGATAAAGCATTTTCAGCATGTTTTAATGGTGGGGTGGCAGAAGGGATGGGAGATGAGTCTAAAGCTTCCTTCTGCCCTTTGAAAAACACTCATTTCTCTTCTGCGTTGTGTATGGTGTGCTTGATGCGCACTCTGTTCTCCCCCCTTGTATCACCCCCAGTACTGTGATGTTGCAAATTTATGGCGAGTCAAGCATCAGCAAATCTCTCCCTCAGGGGAACTATTTCAGAGCAGTGCTGTCCTTGAATTCAGTGTGAGGGGATCACCTGTGGTTTCTGGATTGTGTAATGAGAGATCACTTACAGAGCTCTCTGTTGATATTGTTTTCTTGGCTTACTTTTGATGTCGACACGTGTAGACATATAAATAAGTGATAAAGTGAAAAATAAGCTCTGGAAAGACCACAGCTCTGATGGCCAGATATGTTCCAAGTGGTAAATACGCTATACATCAGAAAGGAAGTGAAATGTGTGGAAGGAAGAAAACAAGAACATATAGGTGTTTCTGTCCCAGCCCTTGCAACTTTGCAGGTTTGTTTTTATAATACTTTCCCCTCCATGGCTTTTAGTGCTGACATTTGCTGAAGAAGGGAATGAGGATCTGATACAACACCTTCTGAAGTTTTTGTCATTCGTACTATAAAATGAGGATCTTGACCAAGAATTGGAGTACCAAGTGCTTTACAAAAACACAGTCAGTAGTAAAAATAGCCCAAAGAGCTTGCAGTCTCAATAAGGAAAATACATAGGAAATGTCAATGAAATTTCAGAGGCAGTGCTGACAACAAAGCTCACCTATTTGCTTGTCTGTGTCATCTTTACATTACACTGCTTCTGCCAAGTCTTTCTGATAAGCTCTCAGTGCAGGTGATCTTGGCGATCAAATTGTTAAGTTGTAGGGACAGCAGCTACCCAGAGCTACAGGGCATCTGCAGAAATAGATGAAGGCATAGACTTCAGTCATTATTCTTGCTCTACACAAATATGCTTGCATTCTGTGCAAGAATGAATTGCAGACTGATTTATCCTTGGTATGCAAAGCAAGTTCCACAATTTGCAGGGAAAATGTATGCTGAGGATGCCTGTCAATAGCCTGGCAATCTTCTTGAGGAATAAAAAATGTGAGTCAGTCTGAACTTCCTGCTCCCAAGTCAGACTCATCACCTTCACTTGCCTTCTTGCTGTGTTAACGTGGTGTATTCCTGATCTTTGCTGAAGAGCAGTGGGACAGGTGACCTTCACAAGGCTCCAGCCTGGTGGCACAGACAAATTCTGACACAGGTCTTTGACTTTCTGCTGCCTTTAATTTGCCATACTCCATTACTACAGTGTACTGCCATGCTGCTTTATTCCTTTACTCCCACAACAGCATGTATGCTGTCTCCTTTCTAAATGGAAATGTGTTTCCCAACCCTGTCTTCTAGTAACTGAAGGTTGACATCCTTTGTTCATAAGTGTTAAGGGACATCTTGAGTTATGGAAAGCCTGTGAGAGATGGGCAATTCTGTGACCATAGGAAAACTCATTACAATAAAACCTAATCCCAAAGCTTATAAGTGATAAGCAACTATCTCCTCTAATTCCTGTGGAGCAGTGAGTCCCTCACAAGATGTACATGCACACATGGTGGGTGTAGTGGGTAGAGTTACAAGTGGTGTGAAGAATATCCCAGTTGTGCTTTCTGTCCTCACAACTGCTGAACTTCATACATGTGCATGAGCACCATGCCTCAGCTTCCCTCTTTGCTTCCTTTTTCCATTTTTTGTCTCCTTGAGCAGGGACTGGCACATCACTGCTGTGTGAGTCACGTACATTCTGTATATGTCACAAGTACAACATCTAGCCCATCCTAGTGCCAGGCCAAGTGCTTTCCAGATGATACCCTAGCAGAGATGGAACGTGAAGAGGCCAGGCAGGATGAGCCAGCTGGCTTCAGCTGGGGGACGAGGGACATTAGAGTGCAAGCCAGCATCACAGTCGTGATGAGTCACCCAGGTATGCACAGTAACTTCAGTGGTGGCCCTTCCAACACCCGCAACATCCTTTGCACTGTCTCTTGGTTTCCTGTTCCCAGCACAAAAACAGTTTGCCTTTAGTAAGAAAAGCCCTTTGTTCCTCTGTATTTTCCTCGTCTTGGATCCTTTAGAATTTTGCTGTGTCTTTGCAATCTATATGCGTATGAGATGCTAAACACGGAGAGATTACAGCGTGAACTCAATCCTAAGGGATCTAAGAGTGCTACTCAGCTGCTGGTGCTCATGCCATTCAGTCAGAGGCTATACTAGATTGATCAGTCCCTCAAATTTCACAGATTTTTGGTTCTGATATTTTTCTTGTGCTCTTCTATAGTCAAAAGTGCTAAACATTAGTCTGTTGACCCAGACTGCAACCCAGCATTTGCATGAGGGAAGAAGACACTCCCACAGCAAGTTGCACAGTTGTGCAACTTCCTCACAACTAATAATACATCAACTGGATTCCTTCCCTCAGTAAACAGACACAAGAACTTGCTGTTTGCAAGAACAAGGAATTAATCTTTATTGACCAAGCACTCATTATGGCAGCTATCCAGAACAAGTGAGTTTAATTTTTATAAAGAGGTCTGTTTAGTGGGGAAGGTGAATGTCATATTTTGCACTTGGGCAAGAAGGGTTAGTCAAGACCTTAGTTTTCCTGGGCTGTAGCTACGGCACATGTCATGCACTCTTGATGATTAAAAAAAGCGGTACCAAAGCCGCAGGGAATCCACTGTGATCTGCAGTAGAAAAAGGATGGTCATCAGTGTTTTGACTGGGGTTAGTGTTGCAAGTCTTATGAGTTGGGCTAGAGCAAATTACAGCAAATTTGGAGGTGTAGGAAAGTCTTACTTCTAAATATAGATAGTCTGAATTTACAATTTTTCTGATACTTCTTATGTCACAGGCGAGTCAGCACACAGCCAACTCAAACATTATTAATGTAGAGATACCTTAGATGCAGTGAGCATACTGTGCTTGATGTGCAGTCCAAGACCTATGCTCACTGGTTTGTTTTTTCTTATTTTATTTTTACATATATACATAATAGTGGGGAGGAGAGACCAAAGCTTGCATCTGTGTTTGTACAGTCTATACATATAGTATCCTCTAGTAGTTCCAATGTAGAAGATGCCTTTGCTTTAAATCTTTTTTTTAAATAGTGATTTCTGTGCAATGTTTAATGCAGCAAGCAATGTTTAACTGTGTGCAGAGGTTCATTCTGCCACAGGCATAAACATGCAAGGACAGAAGAACCACATCTTCTACATGGATGTTAACACTTGTGTCATGAACCCAGGACTTCCAGTTTCTGCTTGCATCCATCAATAGCAGACCAAACAAAATGTTATTCTGTAAATTGATTGCACAGCAGATCACTTTTCTTGTTGCAAATCTCCATAGTTCAGCAGATTGGAGGAGGGGGGAGGGAAAATCAAACTCCATGCCCTGGGAGCCAGGCTATCTTAGTGATTTACAAATGACCTCAGTGATTGCAGTCATTCTGGGTGCTTAATATTGCTCAAGTCTCTCTGTCTCCCTCTCTCTTGCACTCTCTCTCAGCAAAATAAAGCTAAGGAAATCCAGGAGGCTAAATTCAGTGCTGCAGATTAGTGACAGGAAGGAAATTGGATATGCATGAATTAAACAAGACCATTTGCCTTTTCAGATCTGCAGATGTTTTTCTCTCAGAAATGCAACTTCTTTTTTTCTTTGCAGGTGACACCCACACATATCCTTCACTTACTGGCGATGATAAAAATGGAGATAAACAACTGGAGCTCATGCAGTTAGGCTTAATCTTTGTATGTCATCATAGCCAAGCAAAGCCACAGCAGTAGGAAAATAGAGCTGGTTTCTGCTGCTCGTTCCTAACCGACATTTCTTCACCAGGTTGCTCATGTAACCTGTGGACTCTTTGAACTTCACTTTGTACCTACTGTCTTTCACAGCACGTGGGTACTGCCATGCAGTGCTGAGCTACAGTCCATATATACTCTGCCTATGCCCCAGTCCTTGTTTTGCCTCTGCCTCAGCGGTTTGAAATCAGATTGCAGAACTACAACATAAATGTCTTAATAAAAATGAAAAAAAAAAAGCAAAAAGAGTAGCAACAAAGGAACACTCTGCTTTTAGAAACCTCATACTGCAGGTTAAATGTAGGATTTTTAAGTAATCTTTCTAGTACAGAAAGGAGAAAAGGCAAAAATAAGGGTATTTTAAAACCTTTTTTAAAGAGTAATAACCATGTGTATGGTTATTTTGACTTAAATGTCCTGAAATAACCACAGAACCTTCATTTATTGGAGAAAATTCACCAGAGCTGCAGTTCAAACTAAAGCAATTCTGTAGTTGCTGAAGAAAAGCTCTGGAGTTGCTGAAGTTCAATGCTCCTGCAGTCAGCCATTCATCCATCCTACCTTTCCAGCCAGTTTGCTTATCCATTGCCCCGTGAATACAGTTTGTGCTTTCATCTCAAGAGTTTCTTGGGAGTTGACTGTGCACCCAAGTCGACACACAGGCCCTAACCTTGCTTTCACGATCAATGCAGCTTATTTCTTAAAGATGCAGAGCAGCCTAAGAAGTAAAAAGTAATTCTTGAGGCAAGAAGGACTGGGATGTTTTTAATAGTTATTTCTAGTATATGGCTAGGGAGAGGCGAAAGTCCATGTTGTGTAGTGCATCCTGCAGCTGGTTTGTTCATTTCCATTCCCTGAGGGACTGTTCCAGAGTTTCACTGAAGAGGTTTCAGAATAATTTCTCTTTTAACCCCTTTTGTTTCTCCCATCCTTACTGGTGAATTGCTCCGTCACAGGGCTGGACTTGAAAGTAGTGTCAACTGTGCGTTTCTGCAGGAGGGAAAGAGGTTATTCCCCTGCTGTCCAATTCTATATCTCTATAGTCTTATACTTTTTTGTTGTAAAGATAAAACATTGGCATTACTACAACAATCTGCTAATAAGAGAAAGAGCTACAAGGAGGGGATAATGCTCCCAGAGGCAACATTCCACCCTGGACTTCAGCCTCTGTCCCTGTGTATCAGGAGCTGATGAGCTATGCAAACAGAGAAACAATTTCCTTTCTGCAGCCAGTTTTGATTTGTCTGGGGAAGGTTGAGAAGCCCAGGAAGAAATGTGAGCAACCTACTTCATCATTTTCATGAGGGAAAAAAGAATAAATCAGCTCTCATCTTGACCACTGGTGTTTGAAGATTAAAGTAGCCCAAGGGCTGTCACAGGCAGCGAACATAGCAGGAAAATTAGTTCGTTCTGACTCACGACAGAGTGATCTAATTTAATGGGGCACTGACGAGGCTGTCGGGCATTAATTTAGCTATTATCTAAGCTAGCCTGATTGCTGGCTGTGCCCTGCTGCAGCCCCCCATGTGAGGGGCTTGAGCTGCACTCGCAATCTGCCGCCCGCTGGGCGCCTGCTCTGGGCGCACCCGGAGCCTTCCTGCGGCGCTGCGAGGGAGCGGGGCCGGCCCCGCTCAGCCTGGGCTCGGCTCAGAAGGGAAAATGCCGTGTAATTAAAGAGCCACTCCGGGCACACAAGGGGGCAGAAGGGAGGCTAGATAGGAAAGCTTCCTTCTGGCATTTCCTGCCTTTGATTTCTTAATTTCACAACCTGATTTCTGGTCTTTTAAGGTACTTTAGTGTGTAATTTCTTAAGCTTCTTTATTTTAGAGCAAAAGGATATTGTAAAAAGGCTGTTTGATCCTCCTACCAGATTGAAACCACTACGTTAATTTCCACAGAACTGTTACTAATTGCTTGTTTGCATCTTTGATTTTGTTAGTTGGTAATCTTTCTTGTCTGAAAAACTAGATTTGTTCTGACCCATGAGAACATTTCAACCTGATCCAGAATAATGTCCTTGAAAGAATAAAAAAACAATGAGGAAAAGGAATGATGTAGCCACATAATGATATAATAGCTATGAAAACTGTGGCATTTAAAAATTCCTTATAATTTCAATGGGCAGATGAATGAAACTGAAGAGCTCCTGGAAAGTTTATGTGACCTAAAAAAATTACATTTAATTTTATTTTAAAAAAGAAAAAAAAGCAGAAGGGGCAGGAAATAAGAACCATTGCCTTGATCCTGAAGATCCAGTTAAAAAAAAAAAAAAAGGCAAAAAAAAAAAGCAAACAAAAAATCCCACGATGAATTTCAGACTATTCAACTATTCAACTTTTTGTTTCTTTGCAAATGGGTTTATATGAAATTGGCATCTTCCTAATACTTTAGCAGCCAAATTGGCCACATCATACTATCTGCATGCCCTTGAGGCTGGAATAGTAACATACTGTAATGTGATGTTCTAACAAAAGCACCTAATTGTGAAGAACAATCCATTTGCATCAAGATAAGCAGCTAGTTTCCCCTCACACAGTCACTTAAAGACACTGACTTTGGCTACAAATTACTGC
Organism: Climacteris rufus; assembly: GCA_013398175.1. NCBI lineage: Eukaryota > Metazoa > Chordata > Aves > Passeriformes > Climacteridae > Climacteris > Climacteris rufus. The sequence continues at coordinate 1,857,566 of VZRZ01000277.1, read as the reverse complement.
CTAGTGCTGTTTTCAGCCATTCCAGTCTTTACTGGACCTTAACAAAGCTGATCCTGTTCTCATCATCCTAACCTGTTTTCTGGTTAGTATGAGCGACTAACAAAATTATGTCTTGGTCTGTGATTCATCTTGCATAACGCATTTTCCAGTCACACAGCAAAAGCCTCGCTGAAAGTGGAAAGATTTGATCTTTAGCACTGAAGTTTTTGCCTGTGTGCTCCTAAAACTCGAGGTTTTTGTACCATGTTTTTATTAGCCAAACATACCATCAGCAGCTAAAGTTGCCTGTGCTGTCAGGGCTCATCTGCAGGCATAATGAATTTGGCAATAGCCGAGAGCCTGCTATGCACAGGAAATGAAACGTACAGAAATTAAATGCACTGTGGGAAGCATGTGGTGTGTGGGATCCCCACGTGGCTGTTTGGCACAACTGAAAATCTGAAGATGATGGGAAAAATCAAAGGGATGAAAGATCCCAAATCCTTCAAACAGAAAACATGTACCTATCCAATCACCACATGGCTTCAATCTCCTATGGCAATTCCTTACCCCAGGCTGAGGAGGAATGTGGCATACAAGACAGTCTTCGTGAAGCAAATAACTGGTCAGGCAGGGGTACATGTGGAAGGCTGCACAATGGTGTTAGAAATTAACAAATAGGATGGGTTCCTGAAATGCTGAGTCTGGAATAGAAACGAAAGGAAAAAGATGATGTACAAAGAAGGAAGATATGATACGGTTTGGCAGAGATGCAGGGTTCATGTTTATAACTACAGAAGAAATAAGAGGCATTTTGAAAAAATGTTATTCAGGAGGATGATATTGGAATTTGAGATATTCAAACTAGAAGGAACGTCCAAGACTTTTGGCTTTAGTAAGCGTGATCACCCCAATGGGGGAAGGTTCAAGACACTGCAGAGATAACACAGGCTACCTCCTCCTCATTTGTCTTCTACAGCTTTGGCTCCTGGAAGTATAGAAGAGCCAGGCGGTTGTATTGTGCTATGCTGGAAACGTGCAGAACAGGAATCAGCATGCAGAGGGCTGGAGCTGCACAACCCTTTGTTGACCCCTTGCAACATATGTTGATTGCAGTTCAGATGTGAATGACTGCAGATCAGATGTTCATTTGACACTGAGACCCAAAAGTGGGGAAAGTAGGATGAAAAATTAAATCACTCTTTGGCAGGATTATATTTGCATTTGAATTAAAACCTGTGTGCGAGGCAGAAAATCCTACTGATCTACCTCTGCCTTCCATGGGGGACAGTTCCAAGTTCAGAGCTGCAGCAGAGGGAGGTTTCTCTTTACATCATCCCATAAACAGCACATAGACCCCAAAGGCAGGGCCAGGGAGGGAAGGACTGTCCTGGCATGTTTTGCGTTGCCTAAAACCAGATGGAATAAATTAAGATTGCTGTTTGTCAAATATGCTAATTCACATATGCAGAGCCAGACTCCAAGCTTAACAGGCTTGCTTCTCTGCAAACACTTAATTCTAGTCCTTTACAGTGGTGGATAAAAGGAATTTACTGGTATTCCATCTCCAACAGTCTGTAATTCATGTCCCTACAGAGCTTTAATATAACAGCAATGTCCATTTTAACACAGTGCTGGGGCTTCTCCCGTCACAATTGTCCTCATTTTTTCATCTTATGTTTAGGATATTTCCCTGTATCCCTCTTCCGTTTTGGTCAGTCAAATGAATTAATAGTTGTTGCAGATGTTCCAGGATTTACTTTCCAGTATCATGTCCTGGGAGCTATCAGTATGTTTTAAATATGGAAAGTACGAAAGTGTTAGAGGAAGGAAAGCAAATTATACAAATATTTGCTTTAGAAAGTAATACTTTCCTCTGACTGGCCTCAGGCTTAATACATTCATTCAGGATTTAATTTACTGTATCTATTAATAATTTTAAAAGGAGATTGCAAAAAGTATAATAAAACTCTAAGGAATATAGATGTAATGAAATAGATACATCTCTACCTAAATATATATATGCAGTTTATACTAAGAATGTTTATCCTGTTTTGTGGTTTTGATACACATTTGCCATCTCACCTTATACTTGCACTAAAAGATGTGATTTTTTTACAGCACATTGTGATCATACATGTCATTGTGTCATACAATGACAACACTGCAGCTTGGTGAGAGGATGCCATACCCTGTCAGAGGACTGTGCTCAGTGTGCTGCTCTCTGTTGGGAGTATCTGGATGCCCTGGCACAGGATCATTCATATCTTCCCCTCCAAGTGAGGAGGGAGGTGGCAAGGCACCAGCATCCCCCCAGTCAGTGCCAGCAAGGACAGCCGGGCTGGGACTGCCGTGTGTCCTGCCTGCCTGCCTCCCCTCTGCTCCCTGCACGTGTTCTTTGCTTCCTCAGCTGCAGTACAAAGGTGCAGTGAAGGGCTTTCCAGGAAAAGAGAGTAAAAATTGTGTGTGGAAAAATGTCAGCCCTGGAGTGTTTGTGCACGTGGTGAGGGGAAAGGAGAAGAAATAAATAAGACTTTGTTTTGAAGTTCTTCAGCTCAATCATAAGCTTTTGAGTTTGCTGAACTGAACCAGAGCAAGGCTCTCATGGCCTGCTGGGTCTGTGACTGGATTCCCATGCCAAAGGTCCAGCACTGCCTCTTGGGCCTCAATTGCCATTGCCATCAGGGTGCTGCTGTCCCTGGCTGGGGGCAGAGGGTACCTCGCCACTGCTCAGAGGTGGCACAGCACCCTCCAAGGACATGGTTCATGGTGATATAAGGCTCAGAGTGAAAGGTTTGGGGCCCGGTCAGCAAACTCAAAAAAAACTTCCAATTTGGAAGTGTCAAAGCTTTTTTCTTGGGTCAAGATGTCAAAGCAGATTGTTGTCGTGCTTCCACATCTCTACTTTCGGTCTGTCCCCTCAAAGACAGAAAGAATCTTCTTATCCCAGTTTGAAGGAAATTAAATGTTGTACAATCCCAATTTTATTTCAAGGTAGGAATGTGGATTTTTTTTCTTTTAATTGTTTATTCAGTAGTCTCTATAAAATAAACCTTGTCTCCTCAGTTTGAAAAGGGTTTTTATGCCAAGACAACCCCAATTACAAATTAGGATGTCCTGTTATTGTAAACATGCTAGATTGAAAGAATGAACGAGGTTTTGGTAAAGACTTTGTCCTACTCTGGCATGGAACAGTCTGAAGAACATCTTTAGAGAGAAAAGTAACCTCCAGACAACACAAAGTTCCTCAAAGTGCCCAGAGCAGATCTGCAGATGTCTGGGCACTTGCAGGTCCAATTCACAATGCTGGGAATGAAGAATCTTCTCACATCCCCAAAACTGGGAGTTTATGGAAATAAAATTCAAGTGATTTTCAGTTGCTCATAAGTCAACCCAGATTTTGGAAAGAGCTCTGGTACAACCTAGGTGCCAGAAGATGTGCATGAATTTTCAGGAGGACTCAGAAGAATACATTTTGAATAGAAACAAAAATTCAAAAATAAAAGTAAAAAATCTTCTCAAAATCTGATCTCTCTATCTTCTAATGCTTCATATATGACTTTGTGTTCCCTTGATGCAGAAGGCAAACAAAACAGAAATGGCATTGTTAATGATGGAGAAAGATCTTTCTTCCTCTCCTGCTTCTCTTAATTTTGTCTTCAGGTTGATTGCTTTCTCACTATGTGGAGTTGCTTGGTCATCACTGCAGATGGCCTTATGAACATTTACGAAGTGTCCGACCTGTGGACTCACATGGTGAAGGTTTATTAGTTTTATATCAGCTTGATTTGTCCTGGCGGATCATTTGTTCCATAGCCTAATAGCTTGGATGCCTTCTGACTGACCTTTTCCTCTTTCTTTTAAGCATGTGTTTTGAACTTCAAATTGTGTCCTGGTCTTGTAGAGAAAAAAAGATTATTTTTTACATTTTGCCAGGTTTAACCGTAACCATCTGAGGATTACACATACAGGGAAGAAAATTAAGAGTTAGATCTAAGTTGTTATTGGAAAAGATCAGAAGTTCTGCTTCTCCCAATAGCTGAGCAAAACCACAAATGTTAGGAAGAGACCAGCTCTAAGGTCTGATGCCATCTTTCCATCTTACCCACTGACAACACTCACCGCAAGCTGGGCCTCATTTTCAGCCATCATGGAGAAAAATTCTCTTTTTACTACCCTCCCCTCCCCC